>PVJO010001115.1:0-91664 GCA_004026905.1 Hystrix cristata
CTATTCTACCCCTTTGTCCTTATTTACACTTATGGTTTCTCATATCAGAGAAACAATTCGATGTGTACTAATAAGTGTCTGATTTATTTCACTTAATAGTATGTTCTCCAGGAACATCCATTTATATACAAATGACTCTAGTTTATCCTTTTTTATAGCGGTGTAGTACTCCATTGTGTAGAAAAACCACATCTTTTTATTAATTTCAGCTCTGATTTTTATAATTTCCTCTCTCGTATGAGTTTTGGGTTTGGTTTGTTCTTCTTTTTCTAGACGTTTGAGGTTCAACATAAGGTTCTTTGAGTTTGCTCTGTTTTCCTGATGTGGGAATTCAATGCAATGAATTTCCTTCAAAGCACTGTTTTCATTGCATCCCATGGGTCCCAGCATGTTGTACTGGCATTATCATTTAACTGTATAAATTGTTTAATTTCTTCTTTAATTTGTTCTGTGACCCAGCTGTTGTTCAGGAGGATGTTATTTAGTTTTCATGTGTTTATGGGGTCTTTTTGGTTTCTGTTACCCGAGCACTGTTTTATATATATGAAAATCTATAATTGTAGGAACACAGCATAAATACAATGTTAAAAAAAATATTGTTTTTTCTACAAATAAAACATATACACTGTTTTGTTAGAAAACTTCAAAATTTGTTACAATTTTCAACAAAAGTAGCTTATTTAATAAATATGTAAATGACTAAGTTATATAACATAAATAGAGAAATTTAGAAATCAAGAAAAACATCTTTTACCAGACCATTTGATTCTGGAAACTAATATTTGAGATGAAAGATACAGCTTTTATTTCATTTTTTCATAATTTGGTTTGGAATATTTATTGTCCTTCAAAGAAATGGACAAAAATATTTGAGAAAAAAGGTATGTGAGTGGCCAACATGAACACAAAAAGATGTTCGATATTATTAGTCTTATCTTGTTAAAAAAGTTTTTCTTTTTAAAAATGTAGAAACAAAAAAGATTCTAACAAAAATGATTAAAAAGAAAATTTAAAAAGGCCAATATAAGAAGATAGAGAAGATTAAAAGGCCCAATACAAGAAAGAAGATTCAGAATTATCAGTCATCAAGCAAATTAACCCCAATGGGAAGGATGATGGTAGAAAGACTAGCTACATAAGAGCCACTGGGGTATAGAGCAACTGAAACTCTCCTACATTGCTGGTGGGAACATAATATGGCACAGTCACTTTGTGATCTTTTCTTTTTTAATTTTTATTTTTTACCAAGAACATGCATTGGTACACTGTATACATAATGATCCCATTTATCATGGTTATTTTGTACCTATACATGATGTTATCTTGGTTCCCCCCTTCCCCACCCCTCCCTTCTGTTCCCCCCGTTCCTTATATACAGCAGGTTTATTCAGATTTTTCCTTTTTTTTCCCCTTTCTTTCCCTTTTCCCTTCATTCTTTTGCCCTCAAAAAAATCAACCCCCCCAAATTTAAAGACCCAATCCAAAAATGGGCATCTGAAATGAACAAACACTTCTCAGATGAAGAAATAAAAATGGCAAATAAACATACGAAGAAATGTTCACTGGTCATTCGAGAGATGCAAATCAAAACATCGCTAAGATTTCATCTCACTCCAGAAAGAATAGCTATTATCAACAAATCAACCAACAACAAATGCCGGCGAGGCTGTGGGGAAAAAGGTACCCTTCTCCACTGTTGGTGGGAATGTAGACTCATCCAACCACTATGGAAATCAGTATGGAGACTCCTCAAAAAACTAAATCTAGAGGTTCCATTTGATCCAGCTATTCCCCTGCTTGGTATCTTCCCAGAAGAATTGAAAACCTTATACCATAGAGACATATGCACAACCATGTTCATAGCAACAAAATTTGTAATAGCTAAGTCTTGCAAACAACCCAAATGCCCAACAATCAAGGAATGGCTAAAGAAGATGTGGTTTTTCTACACAATGGAGTACTACTCTGCCATAGAAAAGGGTAAACTAGAGTCATTTGTGGGTAAATGGATGCACCTCGAGAACATACTCTTAAGTAAAATAAATCAGTCATGCATAAGTACACATCAAACTGTTTCTCTGATATGAGAAACCATAAGTGTACGTAAAGACAAAGAGGCATAATAGATACTAGGTAAAAGAAAGATAATATTCAAAAGAGAGGAGAACTAGAAGGGCACAGTCACTTTGGAAGACAAAGCTTGGCAAATTACTAATGAAGTTGTAAACGCACTTGCCATGCAACCCAGCAGTCTGCCTCCTGGGTATCCAACAGAAAACATATCCACGTAAGCATTTGTCCATGAATAGTCACAGTAGGTTTAAGCTTTAGCTAACAGCTAAAGCTTTAAGCTTTAAGATAATAGCTCAAAACTGGAAACAGCCCAAATTCCATCAACATGTATGTGGAGAAAATACAGTATTTCCATACAATGGAATACTACCCAATAATACAATGAAATAAACTTCCAGTTACACATAACATAGATAATTTCCAAAACATCCTCAGTATAAGAAGCCAGATGCAAAAGAACATACAGTACATGTTGCATGTTTCACATATATGCCTCTCTAGAAAATGAGGCAGGAGATCATATGTTCTAAACTAACCTGAGCAACTTAGCAAGATACTATCTTAAAAAAAAAAAAAAAAAAAACCCAAGGATGTAGCTCAGCACTTACTGGGTTCAATCCCCAGTACTGGAGGGAAACAAAGTTACTGTATTATTTGATTCAAAAGTAGGGGGAAAAAAAAAAAAGTAGGGCAGAGGAGGGCGGTAAAATGGTGGAGTAGAGTCTGACAGCAAAGTGTGGCCTCCCCAGGGCCTGGCATTGAGATACCTGGAAAACAATAATTCAGTGAAGAGAAGGAAAGGGTGAATCTCCAGGAACTGGGAGGGAGCTGATGAGACCAGATCCTGCAGAGAAGCTGGGAAGATGAAACACAGCACAAAGAAAGAACACGGCAGCTGGGAAGGCTCACCCAGCACCGGTAGTGCTGGGTACGGCTCGGTGGTGCTGGGTACGCAGGGTACAGCTGGAGGGTCAGTGGCTCTACGGAGAGACATCAGACCAGGCGGCCAGGGCTGGCCCCAAGACAAGCTCATGGCTATTATAAACTGCAAAAACAGTGTAGCTGCTTTACTTTGAAAACAACTCCATCTATAAACTAGGGTGGAGTTGGGGAAGAAGTCCAGCACAGGGCCTGCCACTGAGAGTTTTTAATCAGGCGCCATTTTGGCAAGCTGTTAACTATTTGGGACCGAGCCACATGGCAACTAAAGAGCAGCAATACTCCAAGGTTTCTGGTGTCACCCCGCCACAGGACTAGGTGGTAGACAGCCATTAAAGACAGTTATAAAGCAAGAATGAGTTGGACATAGGCCTGTCTAGAAGTTTAAGCTCAGTCAAGAAGGAAATAGGGGCCTCACACTCCCTTGTGAGAAGCCAGGCCAGGCATGGATTTCAGAGCTATCTGGGTCTGAAAATGCTGGGATTAAATCTAGCAGTCAGTATGAACCCGACCCACTTACTTCATCAGGCACAAAGATCAATGGTTTGTTCAATTTCCATACCTATCGAGATGAATGAGGACACACCTTAGTTTGAAGGGTTGCCACAGCCTGGGATGTACAAACAGAGGGTCCTCTGGAGCTGGGGGATGATGTGTGGCTTACAAATCCACAGGCACCAGAGAAAAGCAAGCAAAGCTCAGACTTGGAGAGTACAGAGAGATACAGAGAGTGAGAGAGTGGGAGCTGTTACAGTGACCGCAGCCACAGGGGCGATATTACTGACCACCCATGTCCAGAGGGAAAGGCAGGGAAGGATCTAGCATTCACACACAAAAACATGAGTGGAAAAACAAAACAGGTTTTAGCAGTGACTCACTATCCATCCCCCATATTGCTGCAGATGTTGGAAAGAAAAGATTCATTCAAAAACAAGAGAGCAGTATGCTTGGACTCATGTTTCTTCACTGGTTCTTTAGGATTTGGGTTTTTTTTCCCCAGTCCTTTCTCTTTTTTTTTTTTTTTTTCCTTTAAATTTTATTTCCTATTTTTCCTTTTCTTGTTTCTTTTCTGTTACTTTTAATGAATTCTGTTAATTTCCTTTCTCATTTTAATATGATCCTTTATCTCATGTTTCTCTCCTCTTCACTTTTCTTTTTGAAATTTTACTTCATCTTCCCACTCACTACCCCCTCTATCTTTACTAGTATAAGCATTAAACTTTACTAATCTTTAGTTAACTCTCTATTACTGTTGAATTCTTTTCCATTATTAGCGGAGCATAGTTATTGCATTTAGTAGATATTAGCTGTATCAATTCCTGATAAATCTTACTGATAGTATAATTACACTTATTTTTCAAATAAGTAATGGTAGTACATTATTGGTCCTTATGGTATTCCAGTTTGTCAGTTACTCAATTACTATTGCTGGTTCTATAGCAATTGACAGGGTGGCACAGTAGTTATTAATTCGTTTTCTCTGCACATCAATACCTGGATTCTCTTTGTGTCATTAATAATACTGTGGCCCATTCCTAAAGAATCGGGTCCTGGGCCAACTGCACTGTACCCTCCCCTCCAAAATTAACTTCATAGAAGAGGTTAGATCTTCAGACACAGGCAAAAACAAAACAAAAAAATAGAAACATGAAATAACAAGGCAAAAAAAATGCCTGTAAAGCCTCCAAACTCCCCCCAAACTGACCCATAGGGCACTGATGGGGAGGAAATCAAAGCCACACAGGTGAATTACTCAAAATGATAAAAGAGGAGATTAAAAAAGATGAATAAGGTGCTTAGTGAGCTCACAGAGGATTTATCTAAAGACATAATGGACTTAATAAACAAAACAATAAGGGAGTTTACAGAAGACACTAACAAAAAGCTAGCTAAGCTAAAGAAAACGATACAATGAAAGACCAGTTTAAGACCAATGAAAGACTTGGAGTCTGTGAAAAGATACCAAAGAGAAATCAAGGAGATTAAAAAACTGAAACTATGGGCAACAGAAGTGACCAATGTGAGAACAGTATCAGAACTGGAAGACAGGATTGATGCAAGTGACCATATACTCAAAGATATCTTAAAAATAAGAAAACATGAAAGATGGATCTAACAGCTACTGAAAAATACAAAATGAAGCAGTAAGAAAAAAACCTTCCAACTAAGAAAAACCCAGTTCTGAAGGATTCAGAGCTCTGAATTATAAAAACTTCAGGCAAGATCTAACAGCAATACTATTCAAACTAATAAATAAAATTGAAAAAGAAGGTGTTTACCCAAAATCATTCCTGGAAGCTAGTATTACTCTGATTCCAAAACCAGAAAAAAATCCATGCAAAAGAGAGAATGGCAAGCCAATCTCTTCAATGAAAATGGACATAAAAATCTGAGAAAAGATACTAGCAAGTAGAGTACAACAAATCATCAAAATGAACATACATCATGATCAAGCAGGGTTCATCCCAAGGAGGCAGGAATGGCTCAATATATACTAATCAACAAATGTTAACACACAACATAAACAAGCAAGGACAAAAATCATATGATCATCTCAACTGACACAGAAAAGAACTTTCAGAAAATCCAACATCCATTTATGATTTTTTGAAACTGAATAAAATAGATATAGAAAAACCTTCTCAATCTGATAAAAGCCATATATGACAAACCAATAGCCAATATCATATTAAATGGAGAGTAGATGAAAGCTTACCCTCTAAAATCAGGAACAAGACAGAGATATCTGGTATCACCACTCTTGTTCAATATAGTTCTTCAAACAACAGCCACAGCAATCAAGCAAGAGAAAGAAATAAAAGGGATATGTATAGGAGAGGAAGAAGTAAAATTATCACTATTCATACATGACATGATCCTCTACATAAAAGACTCAAAAAATTCCAACAGAAGACTTCTAGAATTAATAACCAAATCCAGTAGTACACCAGGATACAAAGTCAACACACGAAAATCAATAGCATTCCTGTATACCAATAATAAACTCATCAAAAAAGGAATTAGGGAACCAATACCTTTCACAATAGCATTAAGAAAAATTAAATGCTTAGGAATTAACCTAATCAAGGAATTAAAAGACCTCTAGAACAAAAACTAACAGAACTCTGAAAAATGAGAGCAAAGAGGACATCAGAAAATAGAAAGATATCCCCTGTTCCTGCATAAGCAGAACCAATATAGTCAAAATGGTCATACTTTCAAAAGTGATTTAATGTAAAACCAATTGAAATACCAATAGCATTCCTCAAAGAACTAGAGCAGACAATTCGAAAATTCATTTGGAACCAGAAGAGAATCAGAGTAGCAAAAGCTACCTCAGGCAACAAGAGCTAAGAAGGAGGCAGACTTCAAGCTATAATACAAAGCCACAGCGATAAGAACAGCATGGTACTGGGAAAAAAAAAAAACTAGACATGTGAATCAATGTGACAGAACAGAGGATGCAAAAACAACTCCAGATACATTTAGCTACCTGATCTTTGACAAGAGGGCCAAAAACTTACACTGGAGGGCAGATAGCCTCTCTAATGAATGATGTTGGGAAAACTGGCTATCCAATACAAGAAGACTGAATCTAACCTGTAACTTTCATCATGTACTAAACTAAAATGAAAATGGATCAAAGATCTAAATATTAAAACAGAAACACTTACCCTGCTATAAGATAAAATAGGTGAAACTTTTGAAGACATAGGTATAGCCAAGGACTTTCTGAATAGAACTCCAATTGCACAAGAAATTATACCAAGAATCAACAAATGGGATCATTTCAAATTAAAAACTTTCCACACAGCAAAGAAAACAGCCAAAAGAGTGAAGAGACAACCTATAGAAGGGGAAAAAATTTTACCAGCTATTCATCAGACAAAGGACTAATAAGTAGAATATAATGTATAAAGAACTCAAAAGAATTAGGTCTCCCGGGGTTGGAGATTTAGCTCAGTGATTAGAGTGCTTGCCTTGCAAGCACAAGGGCCTGAGTTCGATCCCCGGCACCATTAAAAAAAAAAAAAAAAAAGAATTAGGTCTCCCAAAATAAAAGCCCCAATCAAAAAATGGGGCAACTGAAATAGACACTTCTCAGAAGTACAAATGGCCAATAAATACATAGGAAAATGTTCAACATTGCTGGAAAAATACAAATTAAATCAACACTGAGATTCTATCTTACTCTGGAAAGAGTGGCTACCATCAAGAAATCAAATCCTGGGTGCGGTAGTGGTGCATGCCTGTAATTCCAGTACTCAGGAGGCAGAGGTAGGAGAATTGCTGAGAGTTCAAGGCCAAGCCTGGGTTACATAGTGAGTTCAAGACCAGACCACACCAGCCTGAACTACATAGCAAGACACTGTCTCAAAAAAAAAATTTTTTTTCCAAATAACAAAAACGGAAAGGTTATGGGGAAAGGAACCCACCTACACTAGTATTACCACGATGGATATCAGTGGAGATTCCTCAAAGAACTGAAGCTAGAAATTCTATTTGAATCAGCTACTCCCCTTCTAGACACAGTATCTTCCCAAAAGAGTTAAAGACATCATATTATAGTGATATATGCATACCATGTTCATAGCAGCGCAATTCACAATAGCTAAATTTTGGAAAAGACTTGTATGTCCAACAACAGATGAATGGATAAAGGAAATGTGGCATTTATCCACAATGCAGTAGTACTCTGCCGTAGAGAAGGATAAACTTGGGTCACGTGTAAGAAAATGGATGTACACTGAGACCACAATATTAAGTGAAAGAAATCAGACACACAAACTGAAATATCTCATGGTTTCTCTTACATGAGAAATCCAAACTATATATAATGGCCAAAATAAAATATAATAGACAACAAAAGAACGTTTCCCAAAGGAGTTATTGGTTTATTAATCAAACCCTTGCAATTTTATTTCTACATTTTGTGATGTTTTAGTATACTAGCCAAGTTCTCTCTCAGTCCATGATAGTATCATTTTGTAATTCTGTCAAGTAAATACAACTTTGGTTATGGAAAAAATAAATACATGCCAATAAGACCACAATGAGATACTATTTCACACCAATTAAAATGGAAGAATGAAGGGGAAAACATGCATACACACATACATACATACATACATACATACATAAGAGAGATGAAGGAGCAAAGGGAGAAGAGAGATGAAGGAAATATAGAATCCTCATATAGTGTTAGTGAGAATGAAAAAGAGTGCAACCATTTGGAAAAGAGTTCAACAGTTTTTTCAGAAAGTTAAATAAAATTACCTTATGGCACAACAAATCTAATCCTAGGTATCTATCCAAGCAAAATGAAAACATGTATATGCACAAAAGCATAAACAAGATGTTTATGACATTATTCATAATAGCCAAAATGTAGAAACAACCCAAATGTCCATCAGCCATTGAAAGGAAAACGCAATGGAGTATACCCACACAATGGTATAGCCACACAATGGTATGCTATTTGGCAATAAAATGAAACAAACTCCGAATACATGCACAATATACATAAATCTCAAAACCATCATGCTCAATGAAAACTAGACACAAAAGAACAGGTGTAGTGTACGATTCTGGTTATACAAAATGTCTAAAAGAGTCAAGTCCTGGGAACTGGGGATTTAGCTCAGTGGTTAGAGTGCTTGCCTCCCAAGCACAAGGCCCTGAGTTCGATCCCCAGCACCAAAAAATAACATGAGTCAAGTCCTACAGAGACATAAATTAGATTAGCGACTGCCTAAGGCAGTGGGTGAGAATCGAGGCTGGCTATAAATGAAGATGTGGTTCCTTTCGGGGCATGACAGAAAGATTCTAAAACCATCACTAGATTGAAGTGGTAGCTGCATAATTTTGCAAATATATCAAAAATTATTTACTTATGGAATTAAAACGGGTGGATTTTATTAACTACAACTTTATATCACAATAAAATTGTTAGCAAAAAAAACACTGAGAAGTATTTTATAAAATGTTTCAGATAGCCTAGCAGAACTCAATTTACACACAGGACTAAAACAAAAAGTTAAGTTTGTGAATATTAAGCTAGGTTTTCCAGAGATATACTAACAATATCCTTCCCATTATAATGAACTAAAAGTCCTAATTTTCTTCAACTATAAAGTAAAGTCAGTGCTACTTAAATCTCACAGATTTGTGAAAACTAAATAAGATAATTCAGGCTTAACTTGATGTCTGGCATGTAATAAACACTCAAGAGATGTTAGCTGCCATAGTGTTCTACATCTAAACTGATATGCTTGTGTGCTCTATGATTAATATGCAGAAAGCTCCAAAAGGAATAATTAGTGGTATAGAAAGAATAGTGCATGATATAAGTACATTATACTATAAGAGAACTACATCCAAAGGTCCAAATTCCACAACTTCATTAGTATTGAAAATGAGATCCACAGAGGAAAAAAATCCTTCTGGAACAGGTAAACAACAGTGATTCTCTCAAACTGCCCAATAGAATTACAAAAACTACAAAGATATAAACACATGGCCTTTGTACTGTGAACAAATTACAGGACAACTTCCCATTAAGTTATTTCCCAACTTTGGCTAAAAATTCAACTCTCACAACCCATTTTCATCCAACCAACTTAATATTCTAACCCAATTCAGTTTCCAGTCAAACCAGTCAAGAAGCCTGGAGTATAGCTCCCACCCCTAGGGGAGTAGTCACATAATATGTAAAAGGCCCTGGCTTAGATACCCAGCACTGAAAGGAAGGAAAAAAAGAAAAAATATTGCAACTATTTTACCTAACTGAAAGATATCTAATACACGAAAATTTAGAAAAGGGTTTTAAAATCAAAAGCTCCAAGGCTGGTGGTATAGCTCAAGGACTGACCACCTGTCTACCAAGTGTGAGGCCTTAGTTTCAATCCTTAGCACTGAAAATAAAGCTTCAGAAACCTTCGAAAAAAACCTTCAGTAAGGGGGATGGGCAGGATGGGTTCCTAAAGTACAGATAGGATGCCCTTTCCTATAGCTCCAGGGACAGGCAGGAGGATCTCTAGCCTGGGCAACATAATGAGTTCAAGGCCAGCCTGAAATTGAGACCCTGTTACAGAAAAAAGAAAAAAGAAAAAAAAAAAAAGATTGGTTCAGATCCTTTATACTCTGCATCAGAGTTTGAAAAAAGAAATCTACTTTTAAATATTCAAGCACATGTCCCTACAAACATCATGTAGAAGCATTTTAAGAGCATTCTAATTTTATGAATCTGAACTAATACATTAAAAATAAAGTCTTCAGGGACAAATTTTTAAATACTAGAAGGCTCTCTTGATATTAAAAATCCACTGGGGCTGGGGATTCAGCTCAGTGGTTAGAGTGCTTGCCTAGCAAGTGCAAGGCCCTGAGTTCGATCCCTGGCACCCAAAAAAAACAAAAAAAATCCATCAAAATCACATCCCATTATTTTGAAGCTTTGCCTAGATGAGTAAAACATAAAATTTATTACACTATTATCTATGACTACCTCATTTTTACCAATTTTTTTTAAATCCATTTTCCTTAGTCACGACCATGTCAAGACACTGCTATTTTTGTGGTTGAAAGTATGGTGATTTTGGTCATTATTATGTTTTATCTAAATAGCTACCGAGCTAGGGATTTAGCTCAGTGGTTAGAGTGTTTGCCTCACAAGCCCAAGGCCCTGAGTTTGATCCCCAGCACCAAAAAAAAAAAAAAAAAAAAAAAATCTAAATAACTACTACTACTGAATTTTTCAATCTTTATATCCTCAACTCTGTCATTAAGTGTATATTAAGTGTACCTCATAGTGCTAATGTTAATAACAAACCTAAAAATCATGAACATTGGAAAAGAAGTCATATATTTTAATTCTATAAAGGAAGGCCAAACAATTGCCCTTTTGAGCTAAGCTGATAGTCTAGGAGAAAAAACCCTGAAATATATTAGAGATAATGCCAGGAAAATAAAAAGCAAGACTTATATGTTGTAACAGTTATTAACATCCTCAGAGAACCAGTCCGCACCATTTTATCCATATTCTTATGAAAAAATAATACTTTAGTAAGTCTTGAACCACGTAATGTTTCCAAGATCTCTTCCCCACAAAATGAAAAAATTCTTTCAAAAAATGTGGCTTAATTTTTTTAATCAAAAAATATGCATAAGGGTGACCATGGTGAAAATATTTGCAGACAGGTGTTCAAGTGCACTATATGGTCACCAAGTAACAATACATTTTCATTTATATGGTTTACAAATGTAACCCCAGTCACTGAATAAAGATAGAAAAGGCAGGGCTGGTGAAGTTTTAAAAAAAAAGTTCCAAGGTTACAGCAAATGTTTATATAAAATGACCTTAGCTTGCTAACAGAAATGCTCCCAGACTTTAAAACTCTCCTAGGATGTTTCTGAACTGTCTCCCATACTAACTTCACATGGGAGACTACAGAAAATCTGATTGGACTTTTTGTCTTTCACATTCCTCTTCCAAAGTCTTTGTTTGAATGCAAATCATCTACTTAAATATTCTTTTTAACCTAGGCCTATAGGAAATAAGCCACTTGTAAGAAGCCACCAGACTGGAACACATAACTTAAACTGCTACTTACTGTCTTACTACATTAAAGTGTAGTGCAGTTTTTCTAATTTTTAAACTGAGGTAGAAGAAATAAAGATAGGTAGAAAGAAGACAAGGAAATCATAACTGAAAATTGTGCTTTGTAAGAAGACTGCAACTTCCAGGACTTAGTTGAAATCATCCAAAACAGCCCCATGTCAACATTCCTTGGCTAGGTTTACACCTCTTCCCAACACACCCATCACTAAAATGACATAAACTGGCTCAAGTGAGGAATAGTAAGATGCTGACCCTGAGATAAAGAGCGTCCCAATGTCAACAGTCCTTGACCAGATTTACACTCCTCCCCTACTTGACACATCACTACAGGCTCAATGAAGAGAGCAAACAACAGGATGACTGAACCACACAGACTGCTTATGGAGTTGGGGATTTAGTTCAGCGGTAGAGCGCTCGCCTAGCAAGAGCAAGCCTCTGAGTTGCATCCCTAGCACCTCTCCGCTGCCCAAAAAGGAATGTTTAAATCACCTATTAAAAAAAAAAAAAATGCCTGAGAGGGGCTGGGGATTTAGCTCAGTGGTTAGCGTGCTCACCTTGGGAGCACAAGGCCCTGAGTTCAATCCCCAGCACCAAAAAAAAAAAAAAAAAGCCTGAGAATAGGCTTAGCTTTTCATGGTATAAATATGTTCACTTCCAGGGGCTGGGGATTTAGCTCAGTGATTAGAGTGCTTGCCTTGCAAGCACAAGGGCCTGAGTTCGATCCCCAGCACCACCAAAAAAAAATAAATAAATAAATAAATAAATAAATAAATATGTTCACTTCCAAACTGTAATGCATCTCATATTTCTGATCACCTGCACTCCCTGTACAGTGTGTACTATACTCTGTCTAATAAACCCTACTCGTGCCTCTTTCTACCACATAATCCTTTTTCTGCAAAGGGAGTCAGCGAGCTTTCTACAGTGGTATGAGATAAGTAGGGTGGGGCAGCTCTGAGACACAGTCCTGTGATAAAACCAGGTATAGATTTTGGTGATGGTCAAAGATCTGTTTGGGTAGGAAGGGTGGTAACTGATGTATTTACATATAAACAAACCATCCTCATCTTGGCTGCACCAAATTCTTCAAGAGATGTCTTATCTCAGAGCCCAATCAAATTGTCAGAAATTAACGTGTCTTAAATGCAGAATTCAATCCTCCTTGGTCACAGGTCGCAAATCATGAAGAATGCAGCTAGGGATGTGATTGTACCTTTCAGAAATTATAACGTTTTTGTGTTGCTGTGATGGAGATTTGAGGTTCCTGTACCTCTGTTTCTAAATCTATTCAGTTTTTTGCAGGAGCTAATCCATAATGTGATTGTTGTGTCAGGGGGTGTATATTACACCACTGCTCCGAAGCCAACCAGGATTGTTAACTCCACACCAGCAAACAATTAATGCAACAAAGTTTAAAAGGGGAAACACTTTATTTGAAAAGAGAAAAGGAGAAAAAGAAAGCTGTCCCAGTGAAGAGTATCTGGGCAGGGGGCACTGAAAAAAGTGGATACCTGTGGGCCTTTGTCCTCAAATTTCCTTTGAGGAAACTTCACCAGCCGGGTCATACCTGGAACTTGTCACAACCTAATTGGCTCTCTAGACTGTCATAGATGGATCCCAGGCCATAGGACCCTAACTCTGGCACCATCACCTGCACGCATCTTCTTAAGTGGGCTTTGTTTTTCTTTGTCTGCATGCCCTTGTCAGGGCTACATCTCTGGATTTATAGGCTGGTTAGGAGGGACATACAAGGCCAAATTAGTGATGAACTAAGGAGTTAGTTAGTGCACTAATAACAGTGGCCCTAGAGTGGGAATACACACACATATACATATACATAGTCCGCCAAAAAAATGTATACACACTTCAGGAGAAAAAAACTTACTAAATATTTTAATATTACATTTATTGAGAGATCATGAGATTAATGCAAGTTACCTTTGGCCTCTACAATTACAAGAGGTGCTCAAAGTGGTGGCCATTAGCTTCCAGACATTTATTAGTACGGCAAACTGCTGTTGGGATAACATTGGTCATTGAGATTGCTGCATATGCATTTTCAATTTCTTCTCTAATGGCCGGCGATACAATTCTGCGATATACAACATCCTCTAGAGTCCCCCATACGAGGGTAACACCATCTGTTGAAAAAACATCATACTATTTTTCTTTTCCTGAAGTGTGTATACATTTTTTTGACAGACTCTGTGTGTGTGTAGATGTAGATGCATGCGTGTGTATTTTTATATACTACAGCAGTAGTATATATACTACCTCCCCATTTCATCTCTGCTGCATTTTACTGGAGGTCCAAAGGGGCTAATTTAGGGCTAACTTGGTTAAGGCACCTACCTGGCTTCATTCCATCTCTGCTTATCAGCTCTCCCTCAATATTCTTAATTGCTCCCTCCAGCAAAATTTTAACTCTTTCTAGTCAAGCTTTGCCAGAAAGCTTAATGAGGTTCTTACCATACTTTTCCCTGCCTGTAGACCCCTTTCTCCTACATGATATATGTGTTCTGCACATTCAGATGCCCAATAAAATGAGAAGCACTCAAGAGGCTGAGGCAGGAGGCCTCAAGTTTGAGGCCAGCCTGGTGTACAAAGTGCCTTCAAAGCCAGGCTGAACTCCATCACATCTCAGAAAATCAAAATAACATTTTCTCAGAAAATCAAAATAACATTTTTATCCAAACTTTCACTCAGTTCAGATGCAGCAGATCAAGAGGTTTATAAACTTCTACAGAGTCACCAATATATTTTTAAATTTTCTACAGGCAATTTACTTGAAAGGGGAAAATAAGACTCAGTAGCTTACAGATATACTCTGGTATAAATTCAGGGAATCTAATTAGTCATTTAAATTTGTGTGATCTTCCCCTAATTTTAATTTTTATTTTGCTACAGATTCATTTTCATTCACTATGTTAAAACAGGAAATTTTACACCTTTTTAAAAAATAACTTTCTAATCATTTATTGATGTCCAATCCTGATATGTATTAAAATCCTCTGATAATGATCATAATTTGAATCTTCCAAATATTCAACCACTTAACAGTTTACCCTGTGTGTCACTCAGGCAGCATGTTTGTTTACATACTGACCATCCCAAATGTCTTGGGCAAATGTCATTTCTACCAGTCAATTCTTATTTGAACAAGATACACTTGTACATCTGTTTTATACTGAACATTTTTTGCATACTTTTTTATTTAGAACATTGTATTCACCTTTGATGTTTATTTCTAGTGAAATCTAAATGTAAGTTCTAGTTATTCTATTTTACTAATTTGTGTTTATTTTATTTGTGAAAAATAACCTTTAATTTTGTGCTACAATCTATAAAAAGTCTTAAGAACATTAGATATAATTTGTATACTTCTCCAGAACTCAGTGATACTCTTTTATAATATAAAATGGGTATGTTTGGGACACTGAGACTGAATAGGAAGAAAGTGCCAAAAGACCTGCAAAAGAAAAACTGAAAAAGGGAGAAATGTTAACATATCAGAGAGGAAAAGTCTGTTATGGAATGGAAAGACAGAAAAAACATCACCTTATTGTCAATTATTAATAATAGAGAAATGATAGAACTCGAAAGAAGAAACAAAACTAAAAAAATTCCAATAATGGTCAATGATTATAATAATTTTATGGGTGGTGTTGACAACATCTAATAAGCTATCCTGTAATCAAAAAGAGAGTAAAAAATATTATTATAAAGCATGTGTGCACCTTCTGGACAAAACAATATGGAACTCATTTGTTATTTATTCAAAAATGGAGGGGTTCAAAAAGTCATTTACAGTTTAGGTTAGGTCTGATAGACCAAATAACTGAAAAATACAAGATAGCAACACACCAACCAGGATGTCCACCATGAACATCTTCATCGTTACATTTAGTGAGTAGACATTTTATTGAAATTATACCACCAAAGGAAAAAAAAGGAAAGACCAACATGACATGTAAAGTACGTTGTTCAAAGACAATAATGCAAAAAGAATTCAGAAAGAAACTAGATAATACTGACCAGATTGTAACGTTGCATTATATACTGAATGTCTGAAGATTCACAGAAAAATTATTGAATAAAGTTGATAAAACTGTCATTTTTATATTTCCTATTATATTATAAAAATTTATGAAAAATACGCTATTTTTGGTCACTCTGTATTTAAAAAATTGCACTGGTAAGTGGTTAATTCTAATATTTCACTAATCCATGACTACAGGATCACAGATGCTAAATGGAGCATCTTTTGCACTGCTGACTACAAAGATGAATCAAGAATTACTACCAGTCTAGAAATAACACCCACATTACCAGATAAAGCTTACCAAGATTTTCCAAATGCACAAAAACAAGGAGTTGAGGTGACTCAGAATCATAGAAAGTTAAGAGATTAGAAGGAACCTAAAAGGCCATTGAGTTTATCCCATCTATTTTAAACATTGTGGTACCTGAGACCCAAAAAGCTTACGTGAATCACTCTTGGTGATATTATACAAGCCCATGCTATATCACACACACACACACACACACACACACACACACACACACACACACACACAACCTTACCTTTCTGATGATGACTTAGAAGTCACAGAACGCCCATGGATACCTTTTTGATTTTTATGGTCTAAAGAGATGACTTTATTTCTTAGGCTTCTTTTCCACTAGGAAAAAACATATATATATAATTTTAATAGCAAATATAAGATCAATATGACAAGAACATTTAAGGTATTGTGTATTTGGTGAGGGTTCTTTTTCTTTGTGGTCCAGGTTGACCTCAAACTCATGGTGATCCTCTTGCCTCAGCCTTCCAAGTGCCGGGATTACAAGCGTGCTCCATGAGGCTCAGCTAAGGTGTTTTAATTTAGAAATTCAAGATAAACTACCAAATTATTAGTGTTATAGAGAGAAAAAATAGTAAACAGTAAGTGCAAGCTATAGAACATTTGCCTTTTTTTCCCTTCAATCTATAGAATACTTTTTGTGCCAACAGAATACCTGCTTTTCTTTTTTACAATAACAGAAATAGAGAAGATATATATATATATATATATATGTATCTCAGGTTAACTAGGACATATGATTTTGATATAACTATATTTATAATAATTTGAAGAATTAAAGTTAGTACCTATGAATTGCTACATGGGAAATAGAGCCAGACATATTACTAATAGGGTTTGAATGTAATGACTAGAAAAAATATTAAAATTGATTTATTTCCTATCAATGTCTAACCTAAACACATCTGTTACCCTCATTTCACTACAAAATGTAAATTTGTTAACATAACTAAATTAAAAATATTTCTTTTCTTCATTTTCTTTATCTCTCTTTATGTTTGCTTTTTTTTTTATTATTTAGACTCTTGCAATGTTCTCTCCTAATAGGTTTCTTTACCAATTAGTCTCTTCTCCCTCGAAACTAGCATCCACTCTCTCATGAAAGGTACATCTTTCAAAAATACACATCCAATACTGTTCTGCTTAAATTACTAAGCTGTTTCACATTACCTACAAATAGGAAAAAAAAACAAAACTGTGTTTTCTTTTCTCACTTCTACTTCCTATGAGTTTTATAATCTGATAATACTAAACGATTTGTATATAGTTCTCTGAAAGCATATGCATATAATCAGTATTCATCAGGTTTCCCTGTTGAGAGACAATACCTGCAACACCTACAATTAATTTAAAAGAGGAGAGGTTTAATTTAGCTCATGGTTTCAAAGGGATTCAGGCCATGGCTGGCTGGCTCCAAGGCAGAAACAGTCTGGTGAAAGGCCAAGGCAGAGCACAAATGAATAGTTCATGGTGATGATGAAGCAAAATGGAGAAACAATGCCAGAGAGGAAGGGGCTAGGGACCTGACACAGACCTCCAAGTCACACTTCATGACCCATCCAGACACAACCACAGTGCATGCCATCAACCCCAACGATGGATTCCAAAGCCAATTAGGCTGGTATTCCATCCTAACTGCCACATAATCCTCCTACAAGTCTGCACATGTCCTCCTTCTAGAATGCACTTTGTACTCTCTAGTTGTCAGTGTCCATTAAGCCCTGAGAGCAAATAAGTCTTTCTCTTGTGATATCTGTATACATTTTATGTATCTTTGTTACTGATAAAGCTTCTCACGGTGATTCATAAAATCCAAGTGAAAATAGGATTGCGAATGATAAGGTTCACAAGCTGGACTCTCAAAATTGTTGGATTATTTCTCCTATCATTTCACTGATCTCATAGTAAATATAACTTTCATATTCTATGTCACTGAATTTATTATACCCCGCTCATCATAATGTAATAAGGTTTCCCTGTATTTACAAAAAGGTGGAATGAGTATTCTTTGAGCCTCATATTCCAGACAGAAAAGAAACATTATTTCTACCAAAAGTAGGGAGATAAAGAGTTATCTTAAACTATTATGATATAATAAAAACACTGAGAAACTAAAGATAACTAATAGGTCATGATGGGTAATGACTGAAATACTAACTTTGAGTATCAGTAAGACACTTTAGTGCCCATCTCCAGTTCTATCATTATACAAGTATAATCTGGATTATATCTAGAGATGTTATCAAAGACAAAAATCTACTTAACATTGATCAATTGTTTCTTGTATTTAATATTACTAAAATATTTACATATTTTCTTTTAAAATTGGATCACAAATTTTTTACTTTTCACAGAATATGTATTTTATCTCAAGTATAAACCTACTAAATGCCAGCTCTAAAAAATAAAACCAGATAACAGAATTTACCCAATCTGATTATGAACAGGACTTTATTTGCATACTTTCAAAGGTATTAGATCACACATCAGAAGACTGAAATGGTATAATTTTGTTTTATTTTTTGTTTTTTGGGTCCTGGGGATCAAACTCAGGGCCTTGCACTTGCTAAGCAAGTGCTCTACCACTTGAACTAAATCCCCAACCCCTGAAATGGTATAATTGTAATTTAAATATAAAAAAAGACTTTTAAAAGAACAAATTTGGCTTATATTCAGAATCAAATCATTTAGTTATTTAATTCTTAAACTCTCATTCTGCCAGAAACAGCAAATAAACTATCATGCTAATAAAAATAAGATTCATTTTCTAGAACCAAACTGGATAGCTATGGTAATTATTATAAGTTAATATTCATAAGGCTAAGATTACAGCTCAGTGTGGACGTAGATTCAATCCTCACCACAACAAGAAAACAAAAAACAAACAAAACAGCAAAAGCAGAAAATTAGTATTTGCTATTTTTTTTTCAAAAAAAAATCAACTCTTCTTGAATTAGAAATAGTATGGGATTTCACAGCCGCAAATGGGCATTTGGGCATTTCCTTAGCTATAAAGAGAAGCCGAAGCTGTTTTCTATGGAAAACCAGCTATGCTTTATCATTCAGGTTTTATACATAGCAAACTAAACACTTAATTTTTTCTTCATCCTTTTTCAAAACTAACCTTTGAGTATAGAGTTTCAACATAAGATGATGAAAATTTCCTGGGAATGTCCTTAATTGAACTGAACATTTAACATTTACTAAAATGATAAATCTTATTTATATTTTCTCACAATTAAAAGAACAAAACTTACTCTGTTTATATCTAAACCAACAGAATAGTTAAAGACAAGAGGATTCTGAATTTCATACCTAAAATTGGAAAGGTAGAACAACTGGGATATTGATCAATTGTTTCTTGTATTTACTATTACTAAAATAACTGGCAAAAAATAACCGATTTACAGGTAAATGTTGAAAACACAATCCATTAGAAGTTGGAGGTTACTTACAGATCTAAGAGCAAATAGTTGGGTATTACTACCATACTCAGATCTTCATGCCTCTGAACAATTTTCCCCAAAATGACAGTAATATAATCCTGTTATAGAGCAGGAATAAACCTATATATCTATGGTCAACTGATTTCAGGAAAAATGCTAAAACTATTCAGGAGAAAAGAATACACTTTGAACAAATGGCTCTAGAACAATTATATAGTCGCATGTAAAGAATGAAGTCGGACCCTTGACTCACACAATATAAAATACACTCAAACGGACTAAACACCTACATGTAAGAGTTGAAACTATGAATCTCTCAGAAGAAAACATAGTGTTAAATTTTCATGACCTGTATTTTCCTATAGTTTCATATATATGATCCGAAAACCACAGTAACAAGAGAAAAATGATAAGTTAGACGCCATCAAATTTGAACATGTACCAGGGCTTATGGCACCACCTACTTTAACACACTAAGGAGAATGAAGCATGAGGATCATGGGCTTGAGGGCACCCTGAGCTATATAGTAAGTTCAAAGCCTGCCTGGACTACACAGAACAGACCCTGTCTCAAAAAGCAAACAAAACAATTATAAATACATATACACATAATAAACATGAACTATTATTATTTGAATTTAATTTGGATTTACCAAAACTCACATCGAGGCTTAGACCCCAATGTAATAGTGTTGAGAGTTGGAGGGACCTTTATGAGGCATTTGGAGTCATAAAAGACCTGTTGTCACCAATTGATTGATATTTTTCTCATGGAAGCAGGTTAAGTATTACAAAAGTTCAGCCTTTTTTTCCTTTCTCTTGCAGATGTTACACTCATCACTTACGCCTTCCACTTTTCTGCCTACATGGAGCCGCACCAAGCAGAAGCCAAGGAAATGACAACCCACTGGGAGGTTGAGGCAGGAAGATCACAATTTTGAACCAACTCAGTGACATAGTAAGACCTCGTCTCAAAATAAAAAATAAAAATGGCCTGGAGATGTAGCTCAGTATCGAAGGCCCTGGGTTCAATCCCCAAAACCACAAAAAAAAATTTTTTTTCTTAAACCTGTAAGTCAAATCGTAAAGACCAAAAATTCAAATTTAAAAAGTGAGCAAGAGTTTCACTTAAGGCAAATGGAATAAGAACAGTCTTCTGAATGTACTAAGAGTTCTAGATAGAATTTTAGAATCTTAGGACTCTGAATTGCAAATGCTAGGAGTAAGACTGGAGAACTCAAAATACTATTCTTACAGAGACCTAAATATGACCCAAAAAGCCTCAACTTAATTTTCAAAATGTTCAGAATACAATCCAGAATTGCTTGGCATACAAAAAACAGAAAATCTCAAAAAAAATGAATTCTACTACAAAAATTGGAAAGAGAAAGTCTTACAGAGCCACAGAAAATAACAAAAGAATCAAAGGGCAATTTTAGAACTAAAAAATAAAATAGTGAAAGTAAGAGATACAGTAGATAGACTGAAGAGTAAAAACAGGAAGTATCAGTGAATCTGAAGACAGATCAATACAAATTTCATCTGAAAAACAGACAAAATAGATGATAACTGAAAAATTACAAATGAATAGAGACTCAGAGGCCTGTGATACAATATTAGTATTTCCAATATTAGTATTTCCATTCTCCTTGAATGTCTCAGGAGAGAAAAAAAGAGTATGTGCAGAAAAAAAATCTAACGGCTAAAAAATTCCAGTTTGATAAAAGATGAAAACTTTCCAATTCAAACAATCGCTGGGCATGGTGACACACGCCTGTAATTTCAGCATTCAGCAGGCTGAGACAGAAGGATCACTGCAAGTTCAAGGCCAGCCTGGGTACACTGTGAGTTCAAGGCCAGCCTGAACTACACAGCAAGACCTTATCTCAAAAAAGAACCAAAAAAAAAGTCACAAACCCCAAACAGGATAAACTAAAAGAAATCGAAGTCAAGATTGAAAACTAAAGACACAGTTTGGAAGTAACCAAAGAAAAATGAAACATTACATGAGAAGAATGGTGATTTTAATGACAATAATTTCATCATAAGAAACCGTAAAAGCCAGAAGGCAGTGGAATATAATTTTAAGTGCTGAAAGAAAACAATTATAAACCCCAAATTCTATAGCCTCTGAAAATATTCTACAGGAATAAAAGCAAAGTAAAGACATTTTCAAACGAAGATAAACTAACTAGTAAGTTCATAGCTAGCAAATCCACTGTAAATAAAATGTTGAAGAAAGCATAATCAGGCAGAAAGGTAATGCTGTCAAAGGAAAACATAAAACTTCAGAAATAAGTATAACAAAAATGGAAAGTATGTGAAATAATAAATTATTTTCATTTTAAATTCTTGAAAATACAGTATGTAATAAAAAAGTAAAAAGTATAATACTGGGGCTGGGGATTTAGCTCAGCAGTTAGAGCACTTGCCTTGCAAGCACAAGGCCTGAGTTCAATCCCTGGCACACACACACAAAAAAAACCAAATAAGACAATTTCTGAACCACTTATTGTGGTACCTGCCTGTAATCCCAGCACTCGACAGGCTGAGGCAGGAGGATTCCCTCAGATTGGAGGCCAGCCAGGGCTACATAGTAAGTTCTCAAACAAACAAACAAAAAACATAATAACAACTGTTGCCATTGCTTGGTCACTTTACACTTACTTCAGAGTGTGTATGTTGTTTTAAAGCAAGTGTCTCTCTCAAAGTCTGGTGCCACAGCTTGATGACAGAATATGCCCTTAGTATGCATAAGGCTGAGCGTTAATCACCAGCACCAGAAAAGGAAATCTTTGACAACAGATACCACTAATAATCCCTTTTTTACCGCCACTTTGTACAAGGCATTTCAGAATTTAAAAGTGCTCAGTATTCGCGGATAAATGCTTTCAGGTTTCAAGTCAAGAATGTGAAAAGAATTAATGCGTTTGCCAAAGAAGAAGAGGATCAAGAGATGGAGGGGGGAGAGGATAAAAAAACAAGAAGTGTTATATACATGTACCAACTCTCCCCAAGGAATGTAATCATTATGTACTACAAACATATACTAATAAAAATAAGTAAAATGTTAAAAATTTTTAAAACTACAATTTATTTTTAAAAGGGCAAAAATTTAGACCCTGCATAAAAGAAGATAATCAATGGCCAATCAACATATGAAAATGTTTTAAAAACGTTAGTCACTAAAGAAACACACATTAAAAATAAACCAAAACCAGGCACGGTGGTGTACACCTATAATCTCAGCACTTGGGAGGAGGTAGGAGGATCACAGTGAGTTTGAAGCCAGCCTGGGCTTCATAGTGAGTTTAAGCCCAGGGTGAATTACAGAGCAAGACTCTGTCTCAAAAAAACAAAAAAACATGGGGTTGGGGATTTAGCTCAAGTGGTAGAGCGCTTGCCTAGCAAGTGCAAGGCCCTGGGTTTGATCCCCAGCACCACCACCACCACCCCCCAAAAAAACACCAAAAACCAAAAAAACAGCCAGGCATGGTGGTACACCCCTGTAACCCCAGCACTTGGGAGGCTGAGGAGGAGGACTGCCACAAGTTCAAGACCAACCTGGGCTACACAGTGAGTTCAAAGTCAGGCTGAACTATATGGTGAGACCGTCTCAAAATAACAAAAACAAAACAAAAACAACAACAAAAACAAAAATCCAAAATACTTAAAATAAAATCAAGCCAAAAGCCCATCAACAGCAAAATCAACAAACTGTGATATATCCACATTATAAAATACTACATAGCAATAAAAAAGGAACCACTGATAGACACGGATAAATCTCAACATTATACTGAAAAGAAGCCAAACAGAGTACATATTGAATGCTTTCATTTTTATTAAGTTCAAAAACAAGCAAAACTACTCTATAGAAATAGAAATCAGATTAGTTTTGATAAACAGAGTGGAGGTGTAGGCAGTGAGTGAGGAAAAGACCCAATGGAAATTTTCTAGGCTTATGTCAATGCTCTATTTCTGACCAAAGTTCATCCAATTATACATATGAGAATGTGAAGCCTATTTAATAAAATCACATCTCAGTAAAACTCACAAACAAAGCTGGGCATGGTAGCATACCCCTGTAATCCCAGCACTATGATCACAAGTTTGAGCCCAGTCTGGGCACTTTAGCCACTTCAAAAGACCATCTCAAAATAAAAACAGATGGAGATGTTGCTCAGTGCAAAGGCCCCGAGTTCAATCCTCAGTAACACACACACACACACACACACACACACACACACACCCCGTAAATACATAAATTAATGAGTTAAAATTCTGCTAAAGATGATCCCTAGGACCCACACCTCCAAAAAAATCTGCTAAAGATATGGAAAGGGACACATATTCCCTTTTCTTCCACTGCAAGCCACTAAGTACAGCAACATAAAAGGTAAGTAGGAGCAACATAGAAAAATACTGGCATAGCCTCAAACTCTACAAATCATGAAGCCCACTTAGCAAATATTATGAACCCTAAAGCCACAAGGAAGCACGACAAACTTGACAAGCACCATTTCCAATCATAAGCAGATATCCCAAAAGTAACACTACTCTGAGAAAGACATCCAACTTTTCTTTTCGTACAAGTAGCGAACTACTTATACGAAAAGAAAAGTAGCCTGATGGGCTTTGTTTCATTCAGTGGGTTAGGATGAAACAGAGAAAATTAGTCATCAGATTCTCAGGAAAAAGACTGGTGAAATGAAGAGGAGCTAAGGATATAGAAGACAGCAGACTACAACACAAAGAATAAATACGTGAAGAGCTCTCTCGAGCCACATCTGCCTCTGGAAGGCCGAAAACTAAAGAAAGACGTATGTCCCAAGGGTAAAGGAAAAAAACCACATTTAAGGAGATACTGATTTTAAAAGCAAAAAGGATCTATCGCAAGAGATGGTATGCATACACATATAAGTCTTTGCCCTGCAATAAATTTCATACCCTAAAAACTAAAATAAAAATATGAACGCAAGTTATAATAAAATTCTTTTAGAATTGTATATATTTGCCAAGTATGGTGGCTCACACCTGTAATCCCAACACTCAGGAGGCTGAGGTAGGAGGATAGCTGTGAGTTCAAGACCAGCGTGGGCTACATAGTGAGTTCAAGGCTAGCCTGAACTGCATAACAAGACCCCTGTCTCAAAAAAACAAACAAAAAAATTATATATTATTTTTTCTATCAACTTGCCAACAATTTTACTGTGTGGTAATACCCAGTACTATGGAGTTTGTAGAGGAATAGGAGCCCTCATGGATGGCAACATAAACTGGTGCAAATTTTCTCTGAAACAATTTTGCAGTGTTTATTAAAATTTAAAAGCCCATAGAAGGTAGGTGAGATGCACCTCTCTAATCCCAGCACTAAGGAGACTGAGGCAGGAGGAGTGAAAATTTGAGGCCAGCCTGGGGTACACAGCAACTTCAAAGTCAGCCTGAGCTACACAGCTTCTAAGACCCTTTCTTAGAAAACAAACAAAAAATTAATATACAAATTCCCAGGGCCAAGCATGGTGGCATATACCTGTTAACCCAGTGCTCTGGGAAGCTGAGGAAGAGGATCACAAGTTTGAGCCCAGCCTGGGCAAATTAATGAGACCCTGTCTCAAAGTTTTAAATTATAAAAAGGGCTGGGGATGCAGCTCAGTGCAAAGGCAATAGGTTCAATCCCCAGTACCACACACACATTAAAAAAAAAAATTCTGAGGCCAGGTAAACTCCCTGGAAAAAGTTTCCCATATATGAAAAATGATACTCACAATAGCAGTTTCTATGATACTCTAATGAAGTAATACAGAATTATCAAGTGGGGGGGAATTATCAAGTTGATCTCAAAGACACAGACACTTAGAATACTGGTTACCAAGAGTATGGGAGAGGGATGGATGGAGAGAGGATGGTTAATAGCTACAAGGATGTAATCAGATGAATGGTTTCTAATATTCAGTGCAGCACAGTATGATAAATAAGGCTGACAACAATTAATTGAATATTTCAAAATAGCTAGTAGTGAGGATTTTAAATGTTCTCAACATAAAGAAATGACACAGGTCTGAGGTGATAGATATGCCAATTACCCTGATCTGATCCTTACACATTGTATAATATACTGAAATGTCACACTGTACCCCAAAAATACATACAATAGCAAACAGGGACATCGATTTTGTGGAGATGGGAAAGGAACCTGGGGATGGAGGGGGGGGGAAGGGAAAAGAAATGTAAAAAGAATAAAGATACAACATGTATATGCGACAATCCCCCAGGATGAATATATTTAATATGCATCACAAACATACACTTAATAAAAATTAAAATATATTTAAATAAATGAAGTAGATTTGGATGAGTCAATATGGGAAACAATTTTTAATATTTTATTAAATGAAAACAGCAAAGTATAAAAGGGTATGTTTTCTGCAAAGATAAAAAAAATATGTTCATGCTTATTTACATGAGCATATGCATTTTCTTTCTGAATTAAAAAAAAAAACCTATTAGCAGTAGCTGCCTTTAGGAAAAAGGGATAGAAAGGTTAATTTCATTTCTTTCTGTACAGAACCTTCTGTAAAGGTTCTTTCTGTACCTTTCTGCACAGCATGAATTTTCTAATTTTACGCAAATTTATTTTCTGTTTATGTCAACAGAAGTCATCTGGCCCTCATTTATTTTTTTTCTCCTTTTTTGTCCCTCCTTGCATATAAAACAAACTTAACAAATGTATTAGATAATTTCGAAATGTTTAAATGTTCTCCTATACTCTATTAAAGCAACTAATATTAATGACAAGTTCTTCCTTTGAGAATAAGTTTTAAAAATGGTTAATTTTTCTAAAATGTATATCTATTATCCAAGGTGACTTAAAATTTGTTATCTAGAAATGAGACAATCAATGGACTCAATTGTGTCCTTGCAAAATTCTTACGTTGAAGTCCTGAATCCCAATTTGACTGTATGTGGGGCGAAACCCTTAAAAGAGGTAATTGAGAGCCAGGTGTGGTAGCATACATGTAATCCCAGCACTCTGGGAGGCTAAAGCAAGAAGGTCACAAGTTCGAGCCTAGCCCAGGCAACTTAGTGCCTTAGTGTGTCACAATTTAAAAATTAAAAAAGAAAGCACTAGGATGTAGCTCAGTGTAAAGAGCCTGGGCTTAATCCCCAGTACCAGAAAAAAAAAAAAGAGGTAATAAAATTAAATTGATGTCACATGGGTGACGCCCTAATCCAATAGGACTGGTATCCTTATGAGAAGAAAACATACCCTGATTGCAGGGACACAGAGAAAAGGCTGAGTGAGGACACGGCAAAATGACAACTGTCTGCAAGGCAATGAGAAAGGGTGCAGGAAAGCCAACCCTGCCTTCACATTTATTTTGGATTTCCACATTCCAGAACCATGAGACAATAATTTCTGTTGTTTACACCGCCCAGCCTAGAATTTTGTTATGGCAGCCCTAGCAAACTCATAGAGCTACAAATAAACACACTGGAAATTTTTGAGACAATTTCTCTTTTAAAAATTGACTAGAACCAGATATAGTGGCACATGCCTGTAACTGCAGAGCTTGGGAGGTGGAGGCAGGAGAATTGTGAGTTTGATCCCAGTCTGGGCTACACACCAAGTTCAAGGCCAGCATGGACTACACAGCAAGACTCTATTTTAAAAAAAAAATGCCCAGTAGTTGCCATGGAAAAGAAAATAATAAAGTGCCATGTTAAAAAACTTCTGTAGGAAATAAATAAATAAATAAATAAAAATTTAAAAAAAAAAAAAGCTTCTGTAGGGGCTGGGGATTTAGCTCAGTGGTTAGAGTGCTTGCCTTGCAAACAGAAGGCCCTGAGTTCAATCCCCAGCACCAAAAAATAAATAAATAAATAAATAAAACCTTCTGTAAGTAAGTCTTGTGCATCAGAGCCCTAGAATAATACCCATATTGATGGCAATATTAGGATTCACATTTATAATCCAAGTAGCTGCAGCATGCATTAAGACACTTTTTCAAATTTACACCACAGGTAAAGAACAAAAGCACACATGAGTCTTCTAAATTTAAAATTTTAGTAACCTTAAAAATAATTTATTTTACAATAATGAGATTTAAATTTCATGAAGAAATCAAGCATGCATAACAGGTACATTTAGACTTAAATTGAAGATAACCCTAACCTCAATGCTTTACTTCAACATACTAAACTAATTTAAAATCTGCAATTAAATAATATAAAAAAGACCAAAAAAGCCATCTAGGAAAATAAACATTTACTTTACTAAAATATTTTAAACACACCAAATAAAACTATATACTTAAAAGAAATCTATTTTATTTACCCCCTGCAAAGGGAGATTCCAGTGTTCTGAGCTTCCGAATTTGGACAGTGGTAACTGAACATGAACATCCTCTGGTTTTACATTTAACATCTTTCTTGTCTGAAACTAGGATAAGAAAATAATCAGTTTAATTGAAATATATATAAGAATTCAATCAGCTAGCAGAACTATTACATTACTTTGGATTAATATTTTGTTAATAGTTTTAAAGTTTTAAAGTCAGTTCTTAACTTATAGGCCATTAAATACAATTTTATTTTAAAACTTTCACTGAGAAAAAGGGAGGTACACGAAGAATAAAAACGGCTTCCAATCTACTATTTTCTTGCTTATGATCTCTTCCCCTACTAATCTTACAAATGCAAGCTACAGAGTTCTCTAATCCATAAATCTATGGCTGCAATGCTCAAAATGCAACAATAGCATCCACTGTTTACAGATAAAATTCTTTATATTTTAGACACTTTCACATCAACCACACATTAAAAAACTCAACAACACGACTTTCTGCAATCACTCAACCCTCTTCAGATATGTCATATTGTATCTCTAGATCTTGGCATATGCCATTCTAGAATGCCCTTAACTAGAATGCCCTTCCATTACTTCCTGGTGAAGTATTTCAGACTCATCTCAAAATTACTCTCTTACCCACATAAGAACCACTTTCACACAAAGGTATCCCTTTCTCTGGTTATTAGTACTTGGTACATTTTTATCACTTATATTACAAATATCTTACTAAATTGTAGTTATTTATCTGCATGCCTGTCTTCTCCAGTTGTAGGGCTCCTTAAAGAAAGGGGTCCTGACTGACTCACTTTTGTTATCTCCAAAGTATGTGACTATGATAAGCTCAATAAACAAATGCATGGACTTTAACAAGTTTGAAATCATTTCTTTAAAAACTTAACTATCTTTTACATTAAAATAATTATAAATCATGATTAAGCTTAAAGTTCTGCCTACAAAGCAAACATATAAGACATACTTGGGCTGAGGTATAGCTCAGTGGTTGAGCACCTGCTTTTCATTTCAATACCATGTATGCGGGTCGAACAAATCTCAGGTTCAACTATTCTGTTTTGTTTTGTTTTGTTTTGTTTTTTGTGACAGGGTCACCCTATGTAGTTCAGGCTGGCCTTGTACTCACTGTGCAGCTCAGGCTGTTCTTGAACTTGTGGTGATCTTCCTGCCTCAACCTTCCCAGTGCTGGGAATATAGGTATGTGCCACCAAACCCAGCTAGGTTCAACTATTCTACTGTCAACTTTTCCCACACTCAATCTTTTCTTAATGAGTAACTCATTAAAAATCACATAAGCGCTGGGGATTTAGCTCAGTGATTAGAGTGCTTGCCTTGCAAGCACAAGGCCCTGAGTTCGATCCCCGGCACCACAAAAAAAAAAAACTAAAAAAAAAAAAAAAATCACATAAGCTTTGAAACTATCTGATCTATTCTCAGACAATTTATATTTTATTTTATTTTATTTTGGGTGCCAGGGATGGAACCGAGGGCCTCATGAATGGTAAACACATGTTCTACCACTGAACTACACTCCAGGCCCCTCAGACAAATTTTAATCATGGTCTCAACTATATACAATCAACATTTTAAACTATTAATAATTTTGGGAGTTGGGAATTTAGCTCAAGTGGTAAAGCACTTGCCTAGCAAGCACAAGGCCCTGTGTTCAATCCCCAGAACCCCAAAAGAAAAAACAATAATTCTGCAAAACTTATATAGTATCAATCAAATTAACTGGAATACATTATATAATGAATAAAATACAGCTATTAAGAATGCTTACCATTCATTTCCCTAGTACAAATATTTGGTATAGTGTCCAATTATATGTTAAATACCCAATAAATATGGGTTGGATAAGGCTTTTCAAAAGTTTTACTCCAGGGGTGGAGATTTAGTTCAAGTGGTAGAATGCTTATCTAGCAAGCCGAAGGCCCTGAGTTCAATCCACAGCCACCCCCAAAAAAAATTTTGACTTCAGAAAATTATGTTCACAATATATAGTTAGGTTAAAAAAATTATAAGGCAGTATTTTATGGTTTTCTTACTTTTAATATTTCTTTATTAAGAACAGACAAGCCAGGCACAGTGGCACACACGTATAATTCCAGCACTTGGAAGGCTGGGAAAGAGGATCACCATGAGTATGAGGGCAGCCTGGACGACACAGTGAGTTCCACAGCAGCCTAAACTACAGAGTGAGGCCCTCACTCAAACAAACAAGCAAGCAAACAAAAGCAAGGATGGCAAGTTCAAGCACACTGAGGCAACTTAGCAAGAACCAGTCTGAAAAAATTTTTTAAAACTAGGAATGTAGCTCAGTGCAAAAGCCCTGGGTTCAACCCTAAGTATCAAAAGAAAAACAAAACTAAACAAAAAAAAAGACAGATCAACTAGAAGGATACAACATAGTATTAATTTATTAATTTTAATTCTAATTGTGTCTGGATGGTCTTGAATTTCCTTGTATATTCATTTTTAAAAAGTATTGTTTTAAAAATATTTTTAAATACTTAAAAACTCAAAATACATCAGTGTCTTGTCTATATTCATCAAAGTTCTTTTCCTTCCAGTATTTATCTCCACTAATTGCCTTGAAAGAAAAAGTAATAATATAAACTACCATGGATAATTTAATCTGCTAATTTTCTAAGGAATGCTACACTTTTTTAAATATACTGCTAAAACTGTGGGTATATTATGGTTGCACAAGTAAGTATATTGTAGTTAATAAGAGACAGAAAAAAACTTTAAAAGATGGAAAGGTGAGAAAGCTACAATAAGCTTTCTGGTGTTAGACTAGAATAAGAAGTAACGGTATGAAAATCACAGGGTTTTAGTACATGCACGATTAGGAAGACACAGCAATAATACAGACATGGTACCTGGGCACACACGGACGTGTGTGTGTGTGTGTGTGTGTGTGTGTGTGTGTGGTGTATTTCTGTAGTCCTGTCGGTTGAGAATGCCTAGAAACAATGACGCCACCTTACTGGCAGTAGGTACATCTAGCACATTGATGTGGGTTTCTACAATCATTCTTCAATAAAAAGAACAAAAGTTCCTTGGAAAAGTAGCTGAGTCCAAAGCTGGAGCAGAGAAAATATAAGATAAGCATCCTTCCATGCCATAAAATATCATAGTGCTAGAAAGTAAAGAAGAACATCAAAAGAATAAAAATGAAATGACAGAAGTTTTCAAAAGCACACAAGGATAGCTGGGTTAAACCGGAAACACCTGTAATCCTGGAACTCTAGGAAGCTGAGCAAGAAGGATCACAAATTTGAGTCCAGCTTGGGCAAATTAGCATGTTTGGAAAACTCCTTCTCAAAATAAAACAAACTTTAAAAGGGCTGGGGATATAGCTCAGTGTCAAGGTCCTGAGTTCAGTCACCAGTACCAAAAACATTACAGGTGTATGCCAACACACCCAGCTAAATACTGTGGAATTTTTGGCCTATAAATATGTGCAGTAATAAAGATCAATTAATAAATTAAGACACAGAGATTAATAACAAAAATAGAAAGCAAATGAATATTACAAAACAAAAGTGCACAGGAGCCAAACTGAAAAATATTCCATTGCCAAGGCTAGAAAATTCTGACCAACAAAATCAGTATTAGTAATACATTATAACTGATAGAATAGGAGTCTATATTGATATAAATATATAATTAAATAAATTAGTGAAGGAAGAGGAATAGTGCCCTCTCAGAAGAATTTCTATTAATAAATGTAGAAGGGCCAGGTATAGTGATACACGCCTATAATCTCAGCAGTTGAGAGGTTGAGGTAGGAGGTTTGCGAGGATTCTGAGGCCAGCCTGGCCACCTAGCAAGATCCTGTCTCAAAATAAATAAATAAATAAAAATAATTTTAAAAAAAATATATATATAAATGTAGAAGGAATGAAAGAAATAGAAAATCACCAAAAGAATATGGCATACATAATTGTCACAGGCAAGATTCAGTAACAGATGTCAAAATAGTGGGCAAAGGTATAAATAGAAAGAATGTATTTGCATAAATTCAAACTATCTCCCCCAGGCCACCTATTAATTATAAAGAGAAAAACAGTAACTCTACAATGGTTTACCAACTTAACCAAACAATCAAGACTGACATCACCAGATCACCATGTATTTGCTGATATGATGCCCTCAGAAGGGCACATCACTTCTATGGTATTCGTCACCTAAAAGTCATAATCTGCTCATAAGAAATGAGATAAACCCAACTTGAGGAATATTCAACAAAAACTACCCAATACTCTCCAGCAGTGCCATGACTATAAAAGAAAACAGACATAAGAACTGTCAAGATTGAGAAAAATTGAGATGTTACAATTAAATATAATGTGAGATGTTAGATAAGAGCCTAGAAAAGAAAAAGGACATTAATAGAAAAACTGAACAAATTTGAATAATGTCTGTAGTTTAAAATACTGGATTGATAATAATTTCTTATTTTTGATAAGGAAAAATACAATATTTACCATTATGTAAGAATAATAACATTAGAGAAAACTCAAATTGACAGATCAGCTAAACAAAAAGTTAACAAAGAAATATCAGAGTTGAACCAAACCTTCATACAAATGGACTGCATATATATCTAGAGTGTTCCACCCCACTGCCTCATTACAAAGAAATACACTTTCTTCTCACCACAACAGAACTCTTTCTCCAGGCCACATACTAGTCCATAAAGTCTGCTTAATTAAGTAAAAATGAATTAAAATTATCCCATGTACACTATCACATCATACTGCACCAAAACTAGAAATCAAACAGCTCCGCTGTTGGAGTGCTTGCCTAGGCCCTGAGTTCGATCCCCAGCACCAAAAAAAAAAAAGAAGACATAAAACCATGAACAATACAAAAAAACAAAACAAAACAAAAATACAATACCAGGCAATGAAATTGAAGAACAAAAAACCTACCAACTAAGAAAAGCCCAGGGCCTGATATATTCACCACTGAATTCTACAAGAATTTCAAAGAGGATATACTGCCAATACTTCTCAAAAATCTTCAATGAAATTGAAAGGGACTAGCTTAGTTACTTTTCTCTCATTGCTGAGACAAAATACCAGACACCCAAAGTTAGGGGAAAAAAGGTTTATTTAGCTCACAGTTTGTAGAGGTTTCAGTTCACAGTCAACTGGGTCCAAGGCAGGGTGACATGGCAGACAGGCAGAAGGCAGCCAGGTAAGCAAGGAACGCAAGCAAGGGGGCTAACCAGCTTCTTCCTGTATCTTATATCTTCTCCAGGCTGCTAGGATTAGGGCGGCACTAAACCAATCAGTGGATTGATTGAGTGATCACACGCCCTTAATCCCAGCATCACACACTCTAGATCCAGCTATCTCTTACCACATGAGGCTTTGGGGGGACATCTAGACACGAACCATAACAGGGACAGACCAGTTCCAAATTCATTCCTGGAAGATGGCATTACCCTGATTCCAAAGGTAAAAATCCAATTTAAAAAATGGAACCACAGGGGCTGGGGATTTAGCTCAGTGATTAGAGTGCTTGCCTTGCAAGCACAAGGGCCTGAGTTTGATCCCTGGCAACACAAAAAAAAAAAAAAAAAAAGAGAGAGAGAATCAAAAGCATCATACCACAGCAATATATGCACACCCATGTTTATAGCAGCACAATTTGTAATAGCTAAACCTTGGAAATAGCCCAAATGCCCATCAGCAGATGAATGGATAAAGAAGATGTGTTTTTTTATACTGTAGAGTACTACTCTGCCATAAAGAAGGATAAACTTGAGACCTTTCTAGGTAAATGGATGCACCTTGAGACCACACTCTTAAGTGAAATAAATCAGACACACATGTTTAAATATTATGTTGTTTTTCTGGTGTGAGAAATCAAAGGTATAAATAAGGACTAAAATGTATAATAGATATTGGGAAATGGGAAGAAAATGTTCAAATGGGAAGAGAAACAAGGGAGGAGGAAGAGGGAAAGGAAGGAAAGAAAAGGAAACAAGAGAGAATAGAAGGAAAAAGTAGAAATAAAGCTTTTATAAGTAAGGAGGGAAAGAGGGGCTGAAGGGAGGGAAGGGGATTAGGAAGAAAAGAAGAATCAAGATATATTATGTACAGGTACAAACTCCCTATGATGAATGTGGTAACTACATACATCTAAAATGTGCCAATAAAATTAACTAAAAAAACCCCACACACACAGAAATCCACACTGTTATTGTATAAATACACCAAAAAAGAAATCAGTAAAATAGTACCTTTCATAATAGTAACAAGAAAAGATCAAATACTTAGGAATTAACCTAACCAAGGAAATAAAAGACCTTTACAACAAAAACTATAGTACTATGAGAAAAAAGAGATAAAAGAAGATATCAGAAAATGGAACAATATCCCCTGTTCCTGGATAGGCAGAAACAATACTGTTCAAATGGCCATATTACCAAAACTGATAAGCAGCTTTACTGTAATCCCAATGAAAATATCAACAGCATTCCTAATAGAACTAGAAGAGACCTTATCTGAAACCAGAAGAGACCCAGGACAACAAAAGCAATCATGGACAACAAAACAAAGCAGGAGGCAACACAATCTCAGATTTCAAGATATGCTACAAAGCTACAGTGACAAAAATGCATGGTGCACGAGTTCAAAGCCAGCCTGGGCTACATGGTGAGTTCAAGGCCAGCCTGGAATACATAGTGAAATCCTGCCTCAAAAAGTCAAATAAATAAATGAATAAAAATAAAAATGTATGGTATTAGCACAAAAACAAAAATGCAATCAATGGAACGTAACAGAAGATGAAAAAATATCACCAAACACATTAAGCCATCCAATCTTTGACAGGGATGAAAACATACACTGGAGGAAAGACAGCCTCATTAACACAGCAGAACACTGGATCTAGACCCATATCTATCATGTACCAAAATAAAATCAAAATGAATCAAAAACACAGACATTAAAACAGAAACACTTTAATCTGCTCTAAGAAAAAATAGGTAAAATTGTTCAAGGCATAGGTGTAGGTAAGGACTTTCTAAACAGAATCCCAAGTACACAAGAGATAGTAAAAGAATGAACAAATGGGATTGTATCAATGAAAAAAATTCTGCACAGCAAAGCAAACAACAGAGTGAAGAAACAGCCTAGAGAATGGGAAAATTTTTTTGCTAACTACCCCTCTGACAGAGGATTAATGTCTAGACTATATAAAGAACTCAAAAAAATCAGATTCCACAAAATAAAAGACCCAATGAAAAAACAGACAGCTGAAATGAATAGACACTTCTACACTGCTGGTGAGAATGTAAACTGGTAGAACCACTATGGAAATCAGTATGGAGATTCTGTAAAACCCTAAAACTACAAATGCCATTTGACCCAACTATTTCCCTTCTGAGTTTCATCCTAAGACAGTCAAAGATATTACATATACCACAGTGATACAAACATACCCATGCTTGTATCAGCACAATTAATAATAGCTAAAGCTTGGAAGTGGCCTGTATCTCAATAAATAGATGAACAGATTAAGTACCTTTTCTCAGTCCTTCTCACGTACATGCCTCTCTTTAGTCCACCTGCATTTCTGCTTTCTGCCATGAGGCCCTTACCAGAAGCTGAACAGATGCCAGTGACTTCCCACCCTCCACAACTGAGAGAAAATACACTTTTCTTTATATATTACCAGTCTCATGTATTCTGTTATAGCAACAGAAAATGAACTAAGATACCAGATATGATAGTATTTAGCGTAGCAGTGTAAAATTTTCTTTTTTATCTCTTTCATTCACTCCATTTAAGGTAAACCCACATATCTAAATGGAAAAACCACACCCTACAAACCTTAAGCAGGAGAAGAAAGAGTACCTACACCTATGTTCTCTATGTAGTTTTCTAAGGTACTCTTGATTTCCTTCACTACCCTCCTTTATTATTTCTTCCCCCTTTGTTAAATTCTACAACTGTAAACATAAAAACGGTCCAAGTTAAAGGTCTCCCAAAATAAATATTTCCCAAAAAACATCTGTAAATAAATGATTATAATATAAATCAGGGCACTAATGTATTTAAATCACAAAATTCTAGAGAAGAGAATATTATCTTTCTAAAAAAGGTCAAATTGTTTTAGAACATTTACAACATAAGCAGAAACTTCACTTTGCTTGTTTTGTTTCCCATGGTTTACAGAGAACAAAAATATTAATGAAAAACAGGTTCAAAGGACATATTCCAAGCAGCAATTACCAGTACCTGCCATGAATATTACTCCTGGTATACACATATAGTATTATTAATGAATGAACATGAAGCATGCAAATATATTCAGTCATGAAAAAGACTCTGAGTTACGTTTTACATAAAATCTAAAATGAGGACTGGAAAGTATGCTGGTCATCTTATAAAGATTTTTTAAAGGTTGGGCCTGCATATAGCTCAGCAGTAAAACACTTCCTTAGCATGCACAAGGCCCTAACAACACAACAAATAAAAATGTAACATTAATATTTTAAAAGGCTAGTCCCAGAAAGGGGTTAATTAACCCTCCATGAATTAGAACACAACATTTTCCCAAGCATAAATTAGAATTTTATAAATTTTATTTAAAATTTTATAAATTTTATTTAAAATTTTAACAAAAAAGAAATATTGCAAAATTTTCTCAACATCAGTAATTCCAAATGAATAGGTTAAAAGCAAAACTAATACATACCTCATGTAAATCAGAAGATGGAGGCTTTTTCCTTTTTCCTTCCGTAACAATCTCTACAAAAATCAAAAACATGGTAAAAACTATCATTTAACATCGGTAAAAACTATCATTTAACATCTAAATGAGATAAACAATTTAAGAAAGAGATCCTTTTATATCCATCCTTTGTATTACATTAACTTATTAATTACAGAATTTACACTGCTACCTGTTACAGAACCTGAAGGGCTATGTGTAAAATTCAAAAAATTAAATACGATGACACAAAAGTAGCAGATACTAAATGTTTCCAATAAATATGTAAATGATGACAAAGAAAAAAAGAAAATTGGTTCTAACAACTAAACACAAATTTTAGCAAAAGACCACATATATCCAGTGGTAAAAGCACCTCATGAGATAAAATGTTAGAAAGAGAGTGGGCAATGGAGTATTTAGAAGCTGGAAATATTGCACAAGAACATTCTCAATTCTTGTATACTGTATATCCAACCATGCTGTGCAACTGGGAACACTAACTCTTTACTCACCATTTCTCATACTTTCTATGGATTTTTCTTTTAAAGTTCTTTTATTCAATCAACAAACATTTATTCAATGTCTATCACATGCTTGTCAAGGTGCTAGGCAGTGAGTGTATGCTACTGAGCAAGTTAGCACAGTCCAAACTTTCTTAACCAAATGGGAGAAGAAAACAGATTCAAACAGATAGCCAGGAGATTAAAAATTCCAATGAAAGTACAGGCAGCAGAATGAACCAATGTGAGGACAGAATACCAGATACAGAAGATAAGGTTGTGGTTAGCAATCATGTAAAGCAAGAGTTCCTAAAAATAGTAAGGGACCACAAAAAATCCAACAGCAGCTAGATGACACAAAAAAGAATAACAAAAAAAAAAAAAGAACAACATAAGATTGATCAGAGACAGTGAAAAAGCAGGAGATAGCACAAATGACATACAGAAAACCTGTTCACAGAAGTAACAGCAGAAAACTTCCCAAGTATGGAAAAAGAACTTGACATACATATAAGTGAGGCACACAGAAGTCCAATTAGCCATGATCAAAAAAAAAAAAAAAAACACTCCAAAGCATATACTAGTCAAGAGTCCAGAAATGTAGCACAAGAACACAATACTAAAATCTGTTAGAGAAAATGTGGTTTTTTTACACAATGGAGTACTACACAGCCATAAAAAAGGATAAACTAGAGTCATTTGTATATAAATGGATGTTTCTTGAGAACATACTTTTAAGTGAAATAAATCAGACACTCATGAGTACACATCGAATTGTCTCTCTGATATGAGAAATCATAACTGTAAGTAAGGACAAAGAGGTGTAATAGATATTATATAAAAGGAAGATAATATACAAAGGAGAGGAGTACTAGATAGAAAGAAGGGGAAAAGCAGAAAGGCAACAAAAGACAGAAAAGGGAAAGGGAAAATATGGAAAATTATGAATAAACCTGCTGTAAATAGGGAGGGAGGGAACAGAGGGGAGGGCTGGCAAAGAGGGGGGAGAACCAAGATGCATCATGTACAGGTACAAAATAAATGTGATGAATGTAACCATTATATGTAAAATGTACCAATACATGTTCTTGGTTTAAAATAAAAAAAAATTTTAAAAATTTAAAAAAAAAAATAAAATCTGTTAGAGAAAAGAAACAAATCATTTATAAAGGAAAGCCCATCAGAATTGCAGCAGATTTCTCAACACAAACCCTCAATTCAAGGAGAGCTTGGAGTGAAGTATTTCATGTGCTAAAAAATAAAAAAACAACCTCCAGCCTAATGTACCCTGCAAAACTACCTTTCAAAATTGATGGAGAAGATACTTCCATGCCAAAGAACATCTGAAAAAAATTCATGACCACCAAACCAGGATTCCAAAATGTTGTGAAGGACATGCTAGAAAAAGATAACAGACTACAACTCCAGGAACCCCAACAGAATGAATCCACCAGGCAAGGCAAGTAATTAAACAGAGAGGGGGGAAAAAGGAAACCAACAACAGGAAAATAACACGACAAGGATAAGTATACATATAAGTTATAACCATCAGTGTAAATGATCTCAATTCACCAATCAAAAGACACGGACTGGCAGAATGGATCAAGAAGTAAGGCCCAAGAACATGCTTCATACCAGAAACACATTTCATTCAAAAAGAAATTCATAGACTGAAAGTCAAAGGATGGAAAACAATACTGCAGAACACAGAAAAAAGTAAGAATAGCTATTCTATTTGCATACAAAGTGGATTTCAAGCCAAGACTGATCGAGAGTGACAAAGATGGTCATTATATCCTTGTAAAGGGAACAATCCAAGAGGAAGAGATAACAATTATAGATATATATACACCAAATTCCAGCACACTCAACTATACACAACAAATATAAACAGACATGAAAAACCAACTAAGCACTACCACAACTGTAATGGGGGGACCTCAATACCCCACTGTTGCAAATAGATCAACTAGACAAAAAATCAACAGGGAAATAACAAAACTAAATCAAACTTTTGAACAAATGGACTTAGTAGATGTCTATAGAGTGTTCTACTCTGCAGCACATCAGAATACACATTCTTCTCAGCTGTACATGAACATCTTCCAAAACAGACCACATACTAGCTCACAGAACATGCTTAAATAAATGCAAAGAAACTGAAATTATCCCATGCATATTATCAGACCATAATGCAATGAAATTGGAAATAAATGGTAGAAGAAACCACAAAAACTTCATAAATACATGGAAATTAAATAGTACCCTCCTGAACAATCAATGGGTCACAGATGAAATTGAAGAAGAAATTAGACAGGTTCTACAATTAAATGATAAGGCCAATACAACATACTGAAACTTATGGGACACAATGAAAGTAGTTCCCATAAGGGAAACATATAGCAGTGAACAGGATCAAAATGTATTATATTTGCAAAAGGGAAGGAATTGTTCAAATGGGAAGGGGAACAAGGGATGGGGTAGGAAGGGAAGGACAAGGGAAAAAAGAATAGAAGGGAAAAAATGTAAACAAAGCTTTTGTAAATAAGGAGGAGAAGAGGGGTTGAAAGGAGGGGAGTAGAATGGGGAAAAAAGAAGCAGCAAGATATTATCATGTACAGGTACAAATGCCCCATGATGAACATTATCATTATGCATATCTAAAATGTATCACTAAATAAAATTTTTTAAAAAGGCTGAGGTAATAGGATTGCCCTGAGTTGGTAGCCTATCCTACACAGCAAGTACAAGGCCAAGCTGATCTACATAGCAAGACCCTGTCTCAAAAAACCAAACCAAAACAAAGCAAAACATACCAATGAGCTAGGAGCCTGGTACACCACTCTCTAATCCGCTGCTGAGTACCATACAAAAAGCCCTCCACTACTAAAATCCAGGGTCCCCTGAACTCAGGGGTAAATAGATTCTAGGAGAAGTGTGGTCAGAGACTCCAGAGAAGACACAGAAAGGGATTGCAAGCCTTGCCCAATCTTGGAGTAGAAAGAGTGGACTCAAACACCTGGGGAGCCAGTCATGGAGGAAAGAGGGCTGGAAAGGAAGAAGCTCCCCCAGTGGTCAGTGAAAGACAGAGGGCTTGACCAGTTTCATTCCACTGCTCCCCACTTACTCCTGACCAATTGTAAGTTTCCGATCAGAGTTCAAAAACAAAACATCCTGCTAGTCGTCCCCACAGCACCTCATTTGAAACCTAACCTAACCATGCCAGCTCAGAAGAGAACTCTCTACTTCGGCATATCTGTTATTTTTTACTTCTTTTGTTTTCATTTTCCTTTATAAATTTCTCTTTCTCTGATTTATCTCTCATTGCTTCTTTTTAATATTTTAAATTTTTTAATATATACATACACACACACACACACACACACATACACATATATACATATTTGTCTCTTTGAAACAGGGTCTCACTCTGTAGTTCTGGCTGGCCTTGAACTCACTATGGAGCTCAGGCTGGCCTTGAATTTTATGGCAGTTTTTATTATTTTTATCCTTACTTTCTTTTTTCTTTTCTTAATCTTATTTTACTGTATAACTGAAACAGAATAAGAATTAGCACATTACTTTAAAAAGCCTCTTTAATTGTCATGAGGTAACCTCCACAAAAAAAAAAAAAGTGTGGAGGATCCAAACACAACCTATCAGTTTATTAATCAGTTTCAACCCTCCTACAGCTTCCTACATCTCAAATCATACCTCCCTCCCTCTTCTATCTCCTACTGCACAGATAACCTCTCACATCCCTTCTCTCCACCTATATTCCAGATACAAAAATGTAGGGAAAGGGGGTCTGTACACAGGGAAAGAATAGAATGAGAGCCTCATTAGGCTTTCTAACAAATCCTGACTAAAAAGAATTAAAACTTTACTGGAGGGAGCAATTAATAAAACAGAAGGAGAGCTGACAAGCAAAGCAGGAGGTAGCCAGCTACACTAACCAAAATAGTTGCCCCTTCCCGCCTCCAGCAATGTATATATGAATATACACACACACACATTCATTCTAAGGTCATTATATTACTGCACTAGACACACACACACATCCCCTTAATCACTAACTCCAAGCAACCTTGTCTGTAAGATTCTTCCTAACCAACCTATAAACCCCAGACATAAAGCCCTATCAAGGACAAAAGGACAAGAGAAAAATCAAGCAAAGCCTACCAAAGGAATATGCATTAGGCAATGGCATCCAGGTTAGGGTCCTGTGGCCTGGGATGCCTCTATGACAGTCCAGAGAGCCAATTAGGTTCTGACAAGTTCCAGGAACTGACCTGGGAAGGAGGGTTCTTATCACCTGATAAAAGCAAGCTGAGAACACAGGCCCGTGGGTACCTATCCAGAGACCCTGCCCTCACCTCACACATAGCAAATTTCTGTCTTCTGCTTTTTCCTGCTGACAAATAAAATGTCTTCCTTTTTTAAAATTCCATCCCTTTTATTTATTACTCATGCTGAGTGTATAATTCTAGTTAGCTGCTCATTCCAGGACAGCAACCTTGTCAGAAGGGGCAGAGGTGCCAATACTAGTGATAAAGCTACCTACCATTAGCAACTTAACAAGCATCAACACAGAAAACAAATTTTTAAAAAGTAGAAAATGAGAAATCACTGGAAACAAGATGCAACCCCAGACCTCCAACTTGCTCAAGGCAAATCCAGGGGGCACTGAGATAGAAGAAACCAAAGGCCACCCAACTAAACTTTCTAAAATTGTAGCAGTGGAAATAACAAAGCCAGATGAATGAGTCTCTAGAAAAAAAAATTATAATTACAGATAACTAAAGAGATGATGACCATAATGAAAGACATGGTTAGTCAATCTAGAGCAGATACAGATAAAAAAAAATAGAGATCTTAGGAAAGTGATAGAAACCATGAATCCTCAACATAGGAAAGAACTGGATTCCATAAAATAGATTCAAACAGACATCCAGGAGGTGAAAAATTCTATTCAGGGTATACATAGCAGAATCAACCAATGTGAGGACAGAACATCAGATCTAGAAGACAGGTTTGTGGTTAGCAGTTATCAAATTAAAGACTTCTTAAAAATAGCAACAGACCATGAAAAATTCACTGCTGAATTCTAAAAGAACTTTAGAGAAGGGCTAACACCACTACTCCTCAAACTCTTCAATAAAATTGAAAGGGAAGCAATACTCCCAAACTCATTCCTGGAAGCAAGCATTACCCTCATACCAAAACCAGAAAAGGATCCAATCAAAAAAGAGAACTACAAGCCAATCTCCTTAATGAACACAGACACAAAACTCCTCAATACGATACTGTCAGGCCCTGTGTGGTGGCACATGCTTGTAATCTCAGCAATCGGGAGGCTGAGTCAGGAAGATTGCTGTGAGTTCCAGGCCAGCCTAGGCTACATAGTGAGTTCAAGACCAGCCTAGACTACACACAGAGATCCTATCTCAAAAAAAAAATCAATAAATATATTACACCACATAAAAAGAACCAAGAATGAAAATTACGTAGCTGCAATAGGCACGCAAAAAGTCTCTTACAAAATCCAACAGCCTTTCATGATACAAAAAAAACTGAAGAAAATAAGAATATAATGACATTATCTCAATTATGATAAAAGCCATTTATAAGAAACCTACTTCCAACATTATATAAATGCAGGAAAAGAGAAAACTTTCTCGGTAAAATCAGGAACACAAGGATGTTCACTATCGCCACTCCTGTTCAACACCATACTCAAACATTAGCAAGAACAATTGGGCAAGTAAAAGAAATAAAAAGGATACAAATAGAAAAGGAAGATGCCAAATTGTTATTTGCAGATGACATGTCTTTTACACAGAAGACCCAAAAAAATCCATCAAAAGACTTCTAGAATTAATAAGCAAATTCAGCAACACAGGATACAAAATCAACACAAAAATCAATAGTGTCTCTGTACACTAATAATGACCCACTGAGAAAGAAATTAGGAAAACAGTACCATTCACAATAGCAAGAAGAAAAATTAAATACTTAGGAATTACCCTAACCAAGGAAGAGAAAGAACTGTATGATGAAAACTATAGTACTCTGAAAAAGGAGATCAAAGAGTAAATCAAAAAATGGAAAGATATCCTCTGTTCCTGGACAGGCAGAATCAATGGCCATACTTCCAAAATTAATATACAGCTTTAAGGCAATCAAAATGAAAATAAAAACAGTGGTCTTCATAGAACTGGAGAAAACAATCCTAAAATTCACACAATCAGAAGACTCAGAATAGCAAAAACAATCCTGGGGTAGTAAAAACAACACAAGAGGCATCATAACTCCAGACTTGAAGTAATAATACAAAACTACAGTGATAAAAACAGCCTGGTACTGGCACAAAAACAGACATGAGGATCAATGGGACAGAACAGAGGATGCAAAAACAATCCCAAGCACATTCAACTACATGATCTTTGACAAAGTGCCCAAAAACATACACTGCAGGAAAGATAACCTCTTTAATAAATGTTGTTCGGAAAACTAGGAATCCACATGCAAAACTGAATCTAGACTCATATCTCTCACCATGTAGTAAACTAAAATCAAAATGGATCAAAGAACCAAATGTTAAAACAGAAACACCTAACTTTCTGGAAAATAAATAAAACTCTTGAAGCCATAGGTATAGGCAAGGACTTTCTTAAAAGGACACCAGTTGCACAAGAAATACCAGCCAGGCATGGTGGCGCACTCCTGTAATCCCAGCACTCAGAAGGTGGAGGCAAAAGGATGGCCGTGCGTTCAAGGCCAGCCTGAATTACAGAGTGAGACCCTGTCTCAAAAAACCAAAAAAAAAAAAAAAAAAAAAGAAATAATACCAAGAATCACCAAATGAGATCATATCAAATTTTAAAAACTTCTGCACAGCAAAAGAAACAAACAACAGTGAAAAGAAAACACAGTCTATCGCTATTTTTGTGTGTGATTTAATTTTAGCCTCTCATCTATATTCTTCTTCTCTCCCCTAAGCCACCAAAATCCTTTGCAAAGCCAATATAATTAGCAATATTTTTCCTTGAACAATTCCTCTTAGGTTAACGGAACACTAGCTTTTTATTAATTCATTGTTTAAGATTCTTTTCCACTTATAAACCCAAGGGTAGAACTTAACTATCTCCCCACCACCACTTCCAATTAATATTCTTTTGTTGTTGTTTTTGGATTTTTTGTTTGTTTTCTTCAAGACAGTCCCTCTATGAAGTCCAGGCTGGCCTCAAACTTTTTTGTTGGTTGTTTATTTGTCGTGGCAGTACTGGGGATTAAACTCAGGGCTTCATGATGGGCTACATTCCCAGATCTTTCTTTCTTTTCCTTTTTTTTTTTTTTGGTTGCTGGGAATTGAACTCAGAGCCTTGTGCTTGCTAGGCAAGTGCTCTATCACTTGAGCTAAATCCCCAACCTTTTTTCTTTTATAAATTTTTATTTTTCAGACAGGATCTTGCTAAGGCAGTAAATTGCCCACACTGGGCTCAAACTTTCTGTCCTCCTGCCTCAGCCTCCCAGAGTAGCGGGATTACAGGCATGCACCATCACACCTAATAATCTATGGCTTATTTTGAAATGACTATAAGAGTGCAAAATCCCCAACACATAAAAATGATTAATGTTTGGAGACATAGAAAGGCTTATTACTTTAATTTTATCATTATACATTGCATACATGCATCAAATTACATAATGTAGCCCACAAAATGTACAAGTATGTCTCAAAAATAAATAAACAAAATTTCCATAAATTGGATCTGTTCCTTTACCCATACTTGTGATTGCCATTTATAGACCCAATATCCTCTCTAACATTTCTAGAAAGCAGTACTCTGATACTTGGTTCATAGTTTTCCTCTCTCTCATTAAAATCTACCACCATTTAGGGCTGGGGATTTAGCTCAGTGGTTAGAGTGCTTGCCTTGAAAACACAAAGCTCTGAGTTTGATCCCAAGCACCAAAAAAAAAAAAAAAAAAACCTACCACCATTTAGTACACTATAATTTTCCGGAAATTTGAACTCAACTCATTCAAAACAATTAACTCATTTCTATTTATTCTAACAAACTTCTACACATACCCATCTCAGCAATATGAATTCATGAATGGATTTAAGGAAAACCATTCCACCTCTCCAGTTCTCAACTATGAACTTCCTACTCTACCACAGTCTTTTGACCCCTCAACTTCCTCACTCCTACTGAACCCATTCTTTGCCCTCATATTATGTCACACCCTCACACCCTAAGTAAAACTAAATTCATTCTTCCCCAAATTCTTTTGGTGTACTGCTCAGCACTACTGAAGTTACAGTTGTAATAACCGCAACTACCAAACTCAAACTTTAAGATCTCTAAACTACTTGGTAGTTTTTATTCATCCCTAATTAACCTCCTACTCTATTTTCAGCTCCCAAATCTATTCAAAAGCCCCTTTCTCAAAAGATTACGTTGCCTATTTCACTCAAAATCCTTGACTGCAACATCCTTAGCTTCTCAAAATTTATATATAACCTTATCCATCTCCATTCCTTTCCCTGTGTCTCACCAAACTGTTGACTCAACTCTTCCCTACTTTTTCTGGAACCTCAAACCATTAATCATCTCCTATATGATATACCTATAATCATTCCTGACCCCATCCCCACTTCCTACCAAATTCGTACATTCTTTTTTTAACAATCCTAATTTTATACTTAAGCTTACTCTAAAAATCTCTCCTTCTCTTCAAATTTTCTTAGCTTGCTTTTGCTGTTTCCTCATAATCACTCATTCCTTTAGCTCCATAAAACCCGGCTTTTATCTACTGTTCTATGAAAACCACTTTACCACTGGGAAAAGTGACCTTGTAAATGCCAAACCCAGTATCCTCATGCTACCTTTTTGTTTTTTTGAGACAGGCTCTCACTATTTATTCCAAGCTGCCCTTGAACTCACTATGTAGGCCTTAAACTTGCATCTTAAACTTGGGTGATCCTCCCACCTTAGTCCTCTAGGTACCCCATCCCCAGCTCCTCATAGCAAGCACTTTAACTCTCCGACATACTTTTTGTTTTTGTTTTTGTTTTGTACTGGGAACCAAACTCAGGACCTTGTGCTTGCTAAGCAAGCACTCTATCACTTGAGCTAAATCCCCATCCAACATACTGTTTTGCACTTGTCTCCTTTTTTTTTTTTTGGACTTACCACATTCCTAATCTGCCTGCCTAGCTGCTTACCAATGTCTTTCCACTTTCAAATTAATTTTGTGTGACTCAATAATTTTTTTACTCTGTACTCAATGGCTTCAGCTAAGAGCTCTGCAAATAATCCAGCTTTATCATGATTAACTGTAGCTTCTCATTCTGAACCTCAATTTCTGTTCGTTATACTTCCAATACAAAGTAGACATCACCGACACCTAATGAAAGATATAAGGTGTATTATCATGGGACACTAGTCCCTCAAGATGAACTGGAGGACAGAAGAGTTTCCAGATGAGCAAGTTTGAGAAGGAGTACCTGCCTAGCTATTCTTCTACTGAGGCACGATGTACACCCACATATCAAAAGCTCTGAAAAACCCTACAGTAAAACAAATTTCTAGTTATCGCACTATTTTTTTCCCCAAATAAGGTTCATTAATGTCTTACAGAAGTAAATAAATTTAAAACTACTAAATTTTTGTAAGCAGACTAGATTTTGAATTCTACACTGGTTCAGATATAGCTGTTACTAACATATTTAGATTTCCTAAATCCCAGTTCCTTATCTGTAAATAAAAAATAATAGCCACTTTATAAGGCTTTTGAAAGAAGTGAACTTTGTAAAGTTCTTAGTACCTAAGGATAAATAGTTTGGTACCTAAGGATAAATAAAAACCTATGTATAATAGATGTAAATAAACATAAAATAAAAAACATGTGTATTCTTAGTTGTAGATCTCCAAAGATGCTGCCTGAATTGACATGTTGAAAACATGAAATTTACTTGAGCTTTCTTGTTTGAAATCAAAAGTATCAAAAGTTCATTTGTAAATTGTGGTCAGTGCCACGTTAAGTGAAATAAATCAGACACACAAGCTTAAATATCATATGGTTTCTCTTATATGAGAAACGCGAAGTAAAAATAAAGTAAAATAAAAGATAATAGAAGTAGGGAGATAGATCTTGCTCTAAGAGGAAGGAGAGCAAGAGATGGAGGGGGAAAAGGAGGAGGAAGGGGAGGGAAATGGGATGAAAAAAAGGAATGGGGATGTGTTATGTACACATACCAACTCCATACAAGGAATGTAAACACTATATACTTCAAACATGGTCACACACAAAAAAGGGAAGGGGATCAAGAAATGGGTGGAAGGGGGAGAGGGAGGGAAGAGAAAGGCACTGAAAAAAGGAATTAACATGTGTTATACAGAACCAGTGTGGTGGTGCACATCTGCAATCCCAGCACTCCGGTGGCTGAGGCAGGACATCAGTGAGTGAGGCCAGCCTGAGCTACATAGTGAGACGATGCCCCAAAAAAAGAAACAAACAAGAGATGAGTTATGTACGTGTACCAAGTTCCCACAAGGAATGTAAACATTATGTATTACACACACGTACTAATAAAAAATAAAATAAGATGAAATAACTGTAGCCTATGACTGTATTATATCTATATTAAACTTTGGTGGTTTATCATCTCCACTTAATTTACACTTCTGCACACTACAGTTATCAGTTACATAAGCTACAAACACTTGTTTTTGTATTTTGCTTAAACAAGCTGGAATTGGATTTCTGCTATTTCAACTGAAAGAAATCTAAGCGACACATTATGTAAATATTCAGTTTTTCCTTGTTCGGGTGAATGTACAGAGAAGGCTTGTGCAGTCTCACTTTTGCAACTTCAAATTTTGTGTCTTGTTTTCTCTGTCTACTGCCAACCCTCTTGCCTCTTCTTCCTGTTTTATTAATCAAATTCCTCTCTGGTGCGTATTTACAAATTTTGATGACCGTATCACTTCATTTGGGCTCCGATTAGCAACAACTCCAAATGAAACAGCAACTGCTTGCATGATATTTACACAGAATCCATAGAATCTCTTTCAACCAACTGAACATATTTTATTCCTGAGAAAATATATGAGAAAGGACTAGGGATATATAGCACAGTGGTAGAGCACCTGTCTAGCATGCACAGAGCCCTGGATTCAATTCCCAGTGATGCCAAAAAAAAAAAATTTAAATTTATAGCCGCCTGTGATTTCAACACACTGGGAGGCTGAAGTAGAAGGAACACAAGGTTCAGCCCTGCCTGGGCAACTTAGTCACTTAGCAAGTCCCTGTGTCAAATTTTTTTTTTTTAAAAGCAGAAAGAGTGGTTGGAGAAGTACCTAGGTTCAATCCCCAATATCAAAAAAAGAGAGAATTTATACTAGAAAATTACATACACGCTATTTTAAAAAGGTATTCTTAAAAATTAATGTTCACATTGTAAAACTAGAGGCATACTGGAGAAGAGCCAAGTAACAATAGGTTTGGGAATGTTTCCTATTATACACTATTTTGCTGGGCAGTTTCAAAGGGACCTCACTAGGGAAAACAAAAAAACCTTGAGATATAACTAATACATATCACTCTTTTAAGAATCAACACCACTGAGTTCGATCCCCGGCACCACAAAAAAAAAAAAAAAAGAATCAACACCATTATTCTCAAAATTCACTTCCAAAAACTACTTCCATACATTAACCATAATAAAGGAACCTAAGTGTAATCAGGTAATGGGACAGGATCTGTCAAAAGACAAGGCTAATATCTTTCCCTATCCTCCCAAAAAAGATGAAATGAATTTGCCTTGCATGGTGGCACACACATGTAATCCCAGAGCTCAAGAGGCTGACACAGAAGGATCTTGAGGCCAGCCTGGGTTATCATTGTAAATTGAATACCAACCTGAACTACACAGCCAGACCCTGTCTCAAAAAAAAAAAAAAAACCCACAAAGAAATAGGCTGTGCATTTTAAACTGAAGGATTATGCTAAACCTCTTGAGTTAGAAAGCACACAAATGACACCAGCTAAACATTGCAGTTTCCTAATGTGTCTGTATTACATGAAGATTTAGGGGAGTGGGATATTAAATGTTACTGGAGACACACACACACACTGTAAACATATTTTTCAAAGACAAAGAATATCTAATATCTCTGAAACACAAAAAATTGGTAACACTGACTGCATATGTAAAGAGCTCTTGGGATGGCGAGGAATGGTAGCACACACCTGTACTGCAGCACTCTAGGAGGCTGAGAGGAGGAGGAGAACGAATTTGAGCCCACCTTGGGCAATTTAGCGACTTATCAAGACCTTGTTTCAAAACAAAAAATCAAAGGGGAGGAAGGGGCTCTGGATGTAGCTCAAGTGAAAAGGCCTCGCATTCAATCCCCACTTTGGAGAGGGGACGAGCCAGATCTGAGTTTGAAAAGCTTCCAGCAATATTCCCAGAGGCGTTCACTTTGTGCAGTTTAGGCAAAAAAAAAAAAAAAAGTTTCAGATGTACTATCACAGGGTGCTCCCAAATAAATGTGGAATTGTTAACGCTGCATACAAAAACAAATTATACAACAAGAAATTTTAAAATGAAATGAAGTAATCGATTCACTGTATGTCAGTTTATGTGTAAGACTGTGCACGTCTCTCCTAAGGCTCCAGGACATAAGACAAGGACTTGAGGTACCTTTAAAGGATGGCATGTTTGACAAAAACGTATTGACTGGGAGGTGCTTACAACACTTTTGTGTTATCAAGACGTAGTATACAAAACTCAAGTGGGTTATTTAAACCTTAAAACAATTTCAAAATTTAAAATGTGCTGAGATGGAAACAAGGGAAGTAAGGCTTCGAATCCTTTGTTTGACTTTCAATCACTTTGGGAAGATGCAGGAGGAGGGTGGAAGAGAAAACGGCTGTTAAGTGAGCCTCTTTAGCAGAATGAGACACAATAAGGTATTTATTTGAAGAACGAAGTGCCAATTAGTAAGCTCCGCCCTTTCTTTGGTGCAGCCGCTTCTACCTGCAGGGCAGGGGGAAGGCGATCGCAGGAATCCAAGAAATAGAGGAAAAGTGGAGTCAGGCACGGAGAGGCTGGAAAAGAAACTGGAGCATTGGCGGAATTACGAGGAAGGCGTGGCAGGGAAGCACCAAGCCAACCGGGAAGATCCGTCGGCCGAAGAGTCTCCAAGAAGGTTCGCGGGAGCGGGGCAAAAATGGAAGAGCAGCCGGAGCTCCGATGACAGCTCGCACTGGGTCTCGCACTCGAGGGGCGGGGTAGAACCCGGAGCCGGCATTGTGCGCACCCCCGCCTCTCCCTCCCCGCCCCCGCCTCGCCCTCGCTCTCACCCTCAAGGCTCGGGGCCGCGGCGCAACACCCACCCGTCGCCGCCTGCACCTTCCAGGTAGGAGACACTACGCTCAGCCCTCCTCCGACCCTTTCTCACCGGATGAAGATCGCCGTCGCCCGAGCTTCCTCCTGTCCATCTTTTCTTCCTCCTGCTGGAGTCGCAGTTGTCGGCGCTGTCACCTCAAGACCCCTCAGGCTTGGGGGAGGGAGGGGGAGGGGAGAGAGAAAGCCTGGAAAATGCGAACCGCGCTTGCGCAATAGCCTCCGCCGGCCCTCAGACCGGAAGCCACCGCCGCCACCCCTCCTGTCTCCACCCGGAAATCACTTCCTGGGACTTGTTTTCTCTGCTACGCTACCTCGAGCGATTGTTTAGTGCTACTTTTTTCATGTCTGCGGCTCAGGGAACGTGAGGCTGGTTTTCCGAATTTTACCCTAGGATTTTCAAAGGTTTTGCTGACCTGGAAGATTAGGTTAATCAGGTAAAGGAAAAAGACTACAATTTCTTCCAGTTTGTTTCTCACGGTGTGGCACTAGAAACACGAAGAAAACGTTATTCTTTTGCAGTATTTCTTTGTAGGCTCCGCTGTTTGTCCTCAAAGAGCTTATCCTCGAACTCAGAAACAAGAGATTTAAAACAGGAAAATCACCTGGTACTGTAACCCGCACTTCAAAAGGCAAGCAAGCCTAAGTCTATAAACCTAAGGGGCCAGTAACAATACCACAGCTATTAATTTAGCATTTGGGGGTGGAAATAAACGGATTAGGCCAGCCATTGTCATAATAATAAAGAAGATCTCTTTGAAATTAAAATTTGTCATTTTTAAAGGCCTGAGAGAAAGAAAAAAAAAAACCAACAAAAAAACACTAAACCTCAACTTTGAAACTGCTAAAATGGCCTGGCCTGATGGCACATGCCTCTAATCTCAGCTACAGCACAGTTCTACTCAAATATGAAGATCTTTTTCAGTATAATGACACAAAAGTAGTTGATGAAAGTTAAATATTAAGTCAACTTTAGTTTCTATAGTGTTAATAACATAATAAATGTACAAGTGAACATAAAATTGAACATCATAAGCACACTGTTCTATGTTTATGTTCTTTGGTTTAGATTTGTTCTGTGTATGCGTATTCACTCATACCTGCAACTCATACTTAAGTGCCTACTGTGTGCTAGTCAATGCTATGTGTCTTAGTTACTTTCTCTTGCTGAGACAAAATAACCCAACACGCACAAGTTAAAGGAGGAAAGGTTCCACAAGGCCCTAAGTTCAATCCCCAGCTCCACAAAAAAAAAAAGAAAAAAAAAAGAGGAAAGGAGGTTCATTTTAGCTCCTCAGTTTGTAGAACTTTCAAACCATAGTCTGCTGACTCTAAGACAGGGCAACATGGCAGAACGGCATGGCAGAGGAAAAACAGTCAATGGCAGAGCAGGTAGGAGGCAGGAAGCAGTAAGCCTGTCTTCCTTCTCTCCCTTTGTATTCCATCAGGCTATAAACTTACTGGTTGATGACACCTGCACCCAGGATGCGGCTTCCCTCTGCATCAATTCCCATGACGTACAACTGTGCTAAACTGAACAGTGGACTAATGCAGTTATCACACATTCATAATCCAGTATCATACATTAATGACCTAGCCGCCTCTCAAAAGCCCCACCTGTAAGCGCATGAGACTTTGAAGGACATCTAGATAGAAGCCATAACTCGAGGTACTGGGGACAAGGAACAAACAAGGCTAACACTACCTTTATCCTTATAGAATATAATATGCATGAGAAATTGTGTGAAGAACGTTAAAAAGTAAAGGGTCCTGGGCTGGCAGTGTGGCTCAGTGATAGAACACATACCTAGCACACGCAAGGCCCTCAGTTTAACCTCCCCCCCCAAAAAAGTAAGAGATTCCATGGAGTATCTAGCATGAAAGCCAACCACCATTTGGGTCCAGAGAGTGTTTCCTCGAGAAAACAATGCTTAGCTTGAACAACAATAACAGGAGAATGTATTAGTCAATCTTATGTTGCTAATTACTGGATACCACAGACTGGGTAAGTTTTAAAGAAAGGAAGTTTATTTTGGCTCAAGGTCAAGGGGTCACATCTGGTAATGGTCTTCTTGCTGGCAGCATCTTGAGGTTGCACGGGCATTATGTGATGAAAGACAAGGAGTGTGCATATGTGTCTTGGTTTGTCTCCCTCCTCTTATTTTAAAAATTTTTTCCAGTACTGGATATTGAACCCAGAGCCTTTACACTGAGTTATATCCCCAGCCCTTCATACTTTTTATTGGGAGGGGGAACTTCATTTCTATAAAATCTGAGGTGGTTTAGCTTCAAGGTACAGCAACAACTCAGAGAAAGATGGGATTATCTGCTGCTTTCTGAATCCCCATGTCTGGGTTTCAAGCCAACAGTTGCAGCTCCTTTCAACTCCCTGCCAATTTTGGGGGGCAGAACAGAGGCCCAGGAGCAGTTGGAGGTAGGTTGATGGCAGCAGAGCACAGAGCAGGAAGGAGCCTGACCTCTTCCTGAAGCTCCTCACTGAACTCATGGCCAGGAAAACACCTCTAATCCAACAACTCCATTTGGAGAGATACAGAGTCCAGAACTGAAAGGGGGTGTAGTTGACAGGTGGGCAGGGCCAGTGAAGAAACCAGCAGGTCCTGAGGGGAGATGGTGAAACTTCCTCTTACCCATGGGAAGAGACAATTCTGTGACCAATACTGAGGTTGGTTGTAGCGTTCAACTTCCACTTGATGTTTTGGGGCCAACAGGACTGGTTTAGGTTATACTGAATCACAGCCAGTTTGCACAGAGGCTTTAGACTAGGAATGTCCAAAACATGTAAGAATTATCTATAAGATCAAATTCATCTTCCAGGCCTTCTTCAGGAGACAGGTTGGTACCCTGAAGAGGAAAACTTTTTTTCTCTTTTTTTTTGGGGGGGTGGAGGTGTTTGAGACAAGATCTCTCTACAATGTTCAGACTGGCCTTGAATTCACTGTGTGGCCCAGGCTGGCCTTGAACTCACAGCAATCCTCCTGCCTCAGCCTCCCAAGTGCTAAGACTATAGGCATGTGCCGCAATGCCCAGTGAAAGAGGACAGTCTTGTCACCAACAATACAGCAGCACTGGTGCCAGTGGAGACATGTCCCCTTCCCCTAAAGCTCTTTTTCCAGGTAAAAGATACAGGGTTGAATATCCAGAGGTCATGGAAGTGCTGGTTCAGCCTTGCTTTATAGCCACCAAAGATGTACAGCTCCCCATTCTAGCCAAAGGCTGAGTGGCTCCATGCCCGATGGCAGCACTAGAGCAGGTGGACAGTCCAACCAGGCCTCTGTTCTAGTGTCAAAGATGCAAGCATGATTGCAGTAAATCTCACTGTTGCAATAGAATAGCCCAAAGAAATCAATGCAGCCCCCCAAAACACACATGTGACTGCCCAGAATTGGCCATTTCTAAAGGATTTACCAGATAACAGTTGATCTAGGGTGTGTGAATATGGATTAAGGGTGTGTGATAACTACATTAGTCCCTGATTGATTTAGCATAGTTCTGGATGTGGATAAGGGGAAGCCCTACCCCGGGTGTTGAGGACACCAACCAGTAGGCTTGTGGCCTGAATCGATGTTTTAGTTACTTTTCTCATTGCTGAGACAAAATACCTGACACCCAGAGTTTATTGGCAGAAAGGTTTTTTGTTTTTGTTTTTGTTTTTTGGTGCTGCAGATCAAACTCAGGGCCTTGTGCTTGCAAGGCAAGCACTCTAACCACTGAGTTGAATACCCAGCCCCCTGGCAGAAAGGTTTATTGACTTACAGTTAATAAAGTTTTCAGTTCATAGTTGGCTGGCTCCCAGGCAGGGTAGCATGGGAGAGGAAAAACTGTTCACAGCAGGCAGAAGGTATCAAAGCAAGCAGGGGACTTTAACAGCTTCTTTCTGCCCCTTTTGTACTGTCTAGGCTACTAGGATTAGGGCAGTGCCAAACCAGTCAGTGGGCTGATTGAGTAATCACATACCCTTAACCCCAGCATCATATACTTTAGATTCAGTCACCTCTAAAAAAGCCCCACCTATGAGGCTTTGCAGGAACATCTAGACACAGCCATAACAATGGAATAAAAGGAAAAAGGTGGATCACCGCTTAGCCTGTCATCAAGTCTCTCCCGATATAAAAACTTCCTGGACTCTACACCCTGAGACTGAGCCTTCTGTGTGTCATTTCCTTACCCAGATTTTGTTAAAATGTTTACTCTGCTAAGGGTGGAGGTGCACTCCTGTAATCCCAGCTATTCAGGAGGCTAAAACAGAAGGATCACAAGTTCAAGGCCAGAGTAGGCAATTTAACAGACGCTGTCTCAAAATAAAATTTCAAAAAATGGGACAGGTGAAGGTTGGAGATGTAGCTCAGTGGCCAAGGGCTTGCCGGTCATGAACAAGGCCGGTTATGCCAGGCATGGTGGCATATGCCGTGAAGGCTGAGGCAGGTGGATCACTGTGAGTTCAAGGCCAGCCTGAACTACACCAGCCTGAACCCTGTCTCAAAAAAAAAAAAGCTCTGCTTCAATCCTTAGTACCCAAAAAAAAGTCTAAAATAGCTGACTGCATTTCTCAAAATCTACTCATTTCTTACCCAGTGCCATCTAGCTGAAGCCCCCAAACCTAACAATGAGCTTCTAATTGCCTTTGTATTACTAAATGCAATAGATACTTTTCAGTCTGTATTGTATAATCTCTAGGTAGTATATGATCCTGTTAATCCACACATTCCTCCTTGAAACTCCTTGGTTTCTATATCATATTCTGATTGTTTTTCCTCCCATTTTGCTCACCGTTCACTTTCAGTATCCATTGTTCAAGCCCTAGATGACCTCTTCTGCCCATATGGTTTTACTCTATTTCAGCAACTCTCAAATCTCTGTCTCTGCTCCATTCCCCTTTCTCCTAAACTCTAGTCCAGTCACGGCAAATCTATGGCACACATACTGCAGTGGGATGTTTGTATCATCAAAAGCTTTGAAGGCTTCACCATCACTGCTCTATGTATCCATAGCCACATATCCTACCAGAGAAGACATCGCTTGACTGTCTTGAGGAAAGCTCAAAAGCCACATCTAAAACTGCACTTTTCATCTTTGCTTCTACCACATGCACTTCTTTTCCGCCATTCCCTGCACTACTGATTGCTGTCAGCTCAGGTCCTATTGACCTCTTCCTCTTCTTCTCCTCCAAAGTGATCACCAAATGCTATCAATCTGTCTTTCAAACATCTTTTAAATCTGCCTCTTAGCCTCTTCTGTTACCACCACAGTCCAAGGCATTATCATCACTTACTTGATATGGTATTTATTCATCAGCAAATAATTTTTGATTTACCACTACTTGCCAGTCACGATTGTAGTATATATTATGGGTACAGCAGAGAATTAGAGGAGGTTTCTATTTTTTAAGAAAAACATAGACCTTTGAATACATGTTTTGTCTTTCAACTTTTGGGAAAGACATTGATAAAGAGAAATAGTTTTCTACAGTGTAATAAAATGTGTAAGCAACATACACGACAAATTTGTGGCAGTGTGGAAAACACAACATGTGGTGTAATTAGCTATGGAGAACTGGAGAGCAGGTGCCTTATTAGAGAGCAGTTTCTTTTTATATCTACCAGTTTTGTCCAAACAGAGATAGGAGTCAAGGGCTTTGAGCCTCCTAACTTCTCAACCCAAGATTTTATATGAAATAGTCTATGAGGTTTTGTTTATTCTCTTGCTTTTTGAATGTATTTCTAACAATATCTTACATCCAATAAACCATTTCTTATATTTTAAACCACTGTGCTTTTTATAGGGGTCAGGATAAGATATGTAAGTCCTGGAAATACTGTATTCTAAATTGGAAATACATCATACCTCAGACATATTAAATGAACAATATTTGGCTATATATTTCCAGAAATGTTTGCAAAGGTTTGTCACATAAAGAAACTTAGCAAATTTTAGAGTATGAAACTTCCTTTACCTGGTAAAGTCTGTACATTGACATTACAATTAAATATTGTAATATTACACTTAATGGAAAAACTCAACATATCTCCTTTAAGATAAAAAAAAAGAACAACAATAATCACCACTGCTGGTTCTTTTTTTAACTATTAGAAGATATTTATTCTTGAGTTTTCCTCCTGAGTTTGGTGGGGGAGAAATCTAATGATTATTTCATTATTCGTATCTCATCTTTCTAACACGATAGTAACCAGACTATGGTGGACTCACTGTGGTCAACTTGAGCCAGAACGCCCAGATGGACCGAGTTGGTGTGATGCTGGCCATAGAAGATCCACCTGAGGGTTGTTGGTAATGCAACAGAAGGCAGAGTGGGAGCCCAAGCTAGTTGGTGGGCTGTTTCCCAAGAGAAGCTCTGCTGTGGCTGGTTCTCCCGAAGGGAACATGGCTGTTCTCGTCCAGTAAGGAGCTCAGGGCCTTGCTGTCGTCGAGGATGGCTGCTGTTGCTTCGGAGGAGCTCTGGTCTTCATCTCTGCTGAGCATCATATCCTGGTTCCAGTGAAGATTTCTTCAGCCATCATTTGCAGACACAGACCTATATGGGACAGTGCTGTGGGCTCCCAGCCCTTGATTGGATCTTTTGGGTCTCCAGTGCCTAAATGGACATTCGGCACTCTTCCTGCATTTGGCTTGTGGGTGAATTTTGGAACTTATAAATGTCCTCTATTAAATCTACTCTCGGCTGGGGATTTCGCTCAGTGGCTAAAGTGCTTTTCTACCAAGCTCAAGGCCCCAAGTTTAATCCCTGGCACACAAACACAAAAAAATCTGTTCTCTTACAACCATTGGTTCCAGAAAACCTAAGACACAGACTTTCACACAATAGCACTTTTTGGAAGTCATTTAGAAAATACTATCTCTTGGGCCATAGCCTATTGTTTTTCCCTCCTGTTCTTTTATTGTGATTATGTCTGTTAGGAAAAAGAGCTGAACTTCCCAGTCCAGGATGGGTTTTAATGAAGATAAAACCAGAGAGGGGCCAATGAGGCAAGACCAGCATGGCACCATCGCCTCTTACATGCTCTAGGCTTTTATAGCGCTGTCAGAGAATAAAATTTGTAATTGCTTTAGAATCTGTGACTACTGAACTGCTGCAGTTGTGGCTGGGCTGCTTTGGAGGCTGATTGTGTGTGTGTGTGTGTGTGTGTGTGTGTGTGTGTGTAACCCAGGGCCTTGTGCTTGTGAGGCAAGCACTCTAACCACTAAGCTAAATCCCCAACCCCTGGAGATTGTGATTATTGAAGCTATGATTTATTCAGCCATCACTGTTGCAGCAGAGCTTTTGAAGTGGGGCCATTGAGAGAATATTTTGGAGACTGCCTATTCTGGGAAAAGGAGCTTGAGGGAGGGAAGCTTGAACTGGTCATGACTCGTTACAATGCAGTGGCCTAATTCCTTCAATATCTACATCTATCTATCTATCTATCTATCTATCTATCTATCTATCTATCTATCATCTTTTATAGGTCTGGGTTATAGCTCATGAGTAGAGCACTTGCCCAGCATGTGTGAGGTCCTGCCCAAAAACATGTATGTGTATATATATAATGAACTTTTCTATTTTAATCATTTTCAAGTGTGCAGTTCAGTGGCATTAAATACATCCCCACTGTTGTAAAACTATCACTACTCATGTCCAGAATTTTATAACCATCTCATATTGAAATCCCATACCCATTAAACAATAATTGCTCATTCCTCTCTCCCCCGCCCCCCATAACCACTAGTCTACTTCCTATCTCTATGATTTATTAGAGATACCTTATATAGGCAGACTCATAATATTTATCCTTTTGTGCCTGGTTTGATTCATTCAATATACTACCCCCAAAGTTCATTTACTTATAGCATAAATCAGCACTGCATCCTTGTATACATTCACAATATTTTGCTTGTCCATTCATATGTTTATGAAGATTTGAGTTGCTTCTTCCTTTTGGTTATTGTCAGTAATGCTACAATGCAATGAACATTGGCATACAATTATCTGTGGCCCTGCTTTCAAATCTCTTGAGTATTACCTATGAGTAGAATTGCTAAATAATATGTTAATCCTATATTTGGCTTTTTGAGGAACCACTAGCCTGTTTTCATAACAGTTCTATCATTTTACATTCTCACCAGCAATACACAGGGTTCCAATTTCTCCACATCCTTGCTAACACATATTTTTTTTTTCCAGTTTGTTTTTCGTGGTGCTGGTGATCAAATCCTGGGTCTCATGCATGCTGGGAAAGCACTTTACCACTGAGCTACATACCACCAGCCTTCGTTTTTTTTTTTAATATTCACTCCAATAGATGTGAAGTGGTAGTTCATTGTGGTTTTAATTTGCATGTCCATAATGATTAATGACAACGAATATGTTTGTTTGTTTTTTTTAAATAGGACACTAGCATGGAGGTGAGGGTTTATTTGAAAAAGTCCTTTGCTGCAGGGACAGGAACAGGACTGCAGAGAGCTCTCTTAGATCAATCACCAGTGAATATCTTTTTATATGTTTATTGGCCATTAGTGTATTTTTTTTTTTGAGTCACTTCTCGCTATACAGTCCAGGCTGGCCTTGAACTCACTACATAGCTAGGCTAGGCTGGCTTCCAACTCGCAGCAATCCTCCTGCCTCAGCCTCCCACGTGCTGGGATCACAGGTGTGCGCCACCACCCCCGGCCATTTGTGTATTTTCTTTGGAGAAATGTTTGTCCATTCTTCAGTTGGATGTGGTGGCGCATGCCTGTACTCCCAGCGCTCTGGGAGGCTTAAGTAAGAGGATCTCAAGTTCGAGCTCAACCTGTGCAACTCTGGAAGATTTTGTCTCAAAATAAAAAAATAAACCGGGCGTGGTGATGCACGCCTGTAATCCTAGCACTCGGAGGCTGAGGCATGAGGATCGCTGCGATTTCGAGGCCAGCCTGGGCTACAAACATAGCTAGACCTGTCTCAAAAAAATTTTTTTTCTTTTGTTTTAGTGAGTACACACAAATAGCCTAACAAGAAAGTACCTTAAGAGAAGGGTACCAAAACTTTTAACATAAATGGGGTAAACCCGCCCCCCGCAGGAAAAAAAAAACCAAAACCATACACACGCCCCACGTTAGTTAAAGCGTCCTCAATAACCCAAACGCTAGCAGCCAGCAGCGCCTAAACCAGCTCTGCGCTCGGCCCGGAAGGGTTTCCGCGCCTCGCATGACGTCAGAAGGCAGCGCCCGGACTTAGAGGCGGTACTTCCGGCGGCGTCTCAGGGACATCGTGCTTGACCAGGAGACTTGTCCGGTGGAAACTAGTGAGTGAGCATTTCACGTAAGTCGGCAGCCACTGCAGTCCTTGCGCCTCTGATAGTTGCTGTCTCTGCACTCCTGGTATGTGCGCGTTTCTTTCTCCCAGAGTGTACTGGGGTGGGAGGTCGTGGCTGAAGTTCCACGACGCACGTACTGGCCTGTGCGCTAAGAAGCCCGCAGATAAGAGGGAACCCAGTGATTTCATACACTGTAATACAGGACCTGAAACGAGAGCAGTATTTCTCAAAATATCCTTGATCGCTTTATAAGATTTAGCTGTTCGTGTCTGTAATTCCAGTTACTAGGGAGGCTGAGGCAGGAGGATCACGATTTCGAGGCTAGCATGGGCAACCTAGCCAAACCCTGTCTCAAATTTTAAAATAGCTAAAAGGGATGGTGGTGTAACTCAATGTTAGTGCACCCGTGGGTTCGATCCCCAGTATCGCAAAAATAAAATTTAGGCTCTCATTCTCTACTATTTACAAAGCCAAAACTCAAAACTATTTCTGCAATCAGTATTTATCAGGTTGAGGGCCCAGGTTAAATATTGTGGGGAGTCTAAAGTAAAAAAATTTTTTTCTTTAAAAATAAAAATCTCTGAACATTTTTTAAATATGAGAAGTCTTGATCCAGGCTATTTATTAAAACAGTATTAGAGTGGGGGTTTTTTTTGTGTGTGTCCATTATTGTAAGCCAAATACGGTCCAATATTGGGTTCTATACTAGCGGTATAGACATAGTCTTTTTTCCTTATGGAAATAACCCTTAACATTTAGTAGGGTAAATAGGTAACCAGACAGTTAAAATAAGATGTTACAGTTGCCATCACAGGCTTAGGGTGCTGCGAGAACTAATAGGAGGAATACTTGCTGTAAAGTATGACTTGAAGTCGGGCATGGTGGTACATGCCTATAATCTCAGCACTCTGGGAGGCTAAGGCAGGAGGATCAAAAGTTTGAGCCTAGCCTGAGCAACTTACCAAAACTGGTCTCAAAATAAAAAATTATTTTAAAGGGGGGCGGCGATGCTGGGGATGTAGCTAGTTGTGAAGGCCTGTGTTCAATCCCCAGTACTGCAAAAAGTAAAAATAAATAAAGTATAAGGTGAATAATTTCTTAGGTTGGGGATGTAGCTTAGTGTTGGAGTATTTGCCTAGCAAGCATGAGGCCCTCAATTCAATCCCGAGCACTACAAAAAAAGAAAATAGGTTGAAAAGAGGTGAATGGAGTCAAAAAGTGTTCAGCAAGTAGAGTGACTGTAACAAACGGATTCGGTATGGTTGATGTCACCGTCAGTAATGCAATGACCCAGATTCTAGCTCTTGCAGCTGGTTTGGAAGCAGTATGCTTCCCTGCAGCTTAACACAGGAGAAGGAGCAGGTTGGGAAGGGAAAAGAGAGTATTTCAATTTGTCACATTAGAGGTACCTTTCCTATGATTGTAATGAAAACTACAGAAATATATCAGATCTCATGGGGAAAGAGATAGAAAGGGATAAAGACAGTCATATTTACCTTTAAAAGAGAAGCATGGGGAATCTTGACATCACTGCACAGGCTAGAGAAGCAGAAAACTCAGGAGATGCTAGGTTGTTAAATAAAACCAAGGGAAAGAGGATATCTTATTTTCGAGTGTTTTTGTTATATTTTGTAAAAATTTTTAATTTTTGTTTTTTACTTTGAACTTAATGCTAGTTTCACTTCTTTAAGCATCTTCCTCTTGGGGGCATCCATTTCTTTAGGATAAAATTGTGGGGCTTTATAGGTATTTGTCCTAGTTTGGGACATTTTGTTTGATAATTTTATTTCCTGTTAAGTCTGAACTGGAGAAGAGGTTTTGTTTTGTTTTTAAGACAGTCTTGCTATGTGGTAGTGTTGCTGTTTTTAATCAGTAGATATGTGTGTACTGTATTTGTTTGAAAACACAAAGGCAGTGCTACAGCAGCTTTTAAGTGCTTTTTACCACTTATAATCTTCTGTAACTTTTCTGTTCTTTGTCTTCTTGTTTTTTTGAAGGATCTTGAGTTTGGATATGTATCTTGGAGGATATGTGTCTGGATCTCAGCTATATTAGTCATACGTAACTTTGTTATCCAGTAATACTGATCCTCTGGTTCCCTATATACAAATTTAAAAAGAATCTTCACGTTATCTTTTTGCCTAAAGTTGTAATGATATTAATGTCTAAATTAGGAACCCAAATATGTTTTAAACGTTTTGCACAGGGAGTGCTCATAAGCTTTGTGTTTCACAATCAATTGCATTTTGGTAACAAATTTATATTTGCCCAAATTTATATTTGGAAGTTTAAAAAAAAATCTCTAATGTGATTTTATTTATCTTCTTTTACAGAGTTTTTTACATGTCTATTTTCTTCAAAATGAATGTGAGTGTTGCTTTCTTACGACCTTTTGCCAGGTGTCTGGTGCCATTTACTCCTAGGAAGAGAAGGAATTTATATTCAATAATTCTGCAGAGACATACGTCTTCCAAAATACCAGCTGTGTCTTATCCTAATAAGGAGAGTACATCCCCTCCTCAACAGCTAGAATTGGATGGGTGGAAAACTACAATGAAATCTATTGTGCAAGAGGAAGCTGTTCCCACAGCCCCAAGCAACAAGGATGAAAATTCTCTAGCTGCCACCAGAGAATTAATCGAGATGTGGAGACTGCTTGGGAAAAATGTACCAGAACACATCACTGAAGAAGAGCTCAAGACTATCATGGAATGTACCTCTAAATCATCAAAAAAGAAATACTTAAAATTTTTGTATATTAAAGAAAATCTGAAGAAAGCTAAGCAAAACAAAAAGGAAATGAAAGCAGCAGCAAAGCAAGAAGCAAAAAAGGCCACCCTGTTAGAAACCACTGAGGAAGATAAACAGCCAAACTTTCTATTTCTTCGGCTTTGGGACAGGAATATGAACATTGCAATGGGTTGGAAGGGTGCCCAGGCTATGCAGTTTGGACAGCCTTTGGTTTTTGATATGGCTTATGAGAGTTATATGAAACCAAAGGAATTGCAGAATACTGTTTCCCAACTCTTAGAAAGTGAAGGATGCAACAGAAGAGATGTTGACCCTTTTCATATTTACTTCTGCAATCTTAAAATAGATAGTGCTTATCATAGAGAGTTAGTTAAACATTACGGAGAAAAATGGGACAAACTGCTTTTAACAGCGACAGAAAAGTCTTATGTAGATTTATTTCCAAAGGACAGTATTATATATTTAACTGCAGATTCTCCCAATGTTATGACTACTTTCAAGCATGACAAAATTTATGTAGTTGGGTCATTTGTTGATAAATGCATGCAGCCAGGTACCTCCCTAGCCAAGGCAAAACGCTTAAACTTGGCAACAGAATGCCTTCCATTAGATAAATATTTACAGTGGGACACTGGTAACAAAAATCTTACCTTAGATCAAATGATGCGTATTTTGTTATGTCTGAAAAACACTGGTAATTGGGAAGAGGCTCTGAGGTTTGTTCCCAGGAGAAAACACACTGGTTATCTAGAGGTTTCTGAGCATTCTCAAAAGTTTGTCAACAGATTGAGGAAGGCAAAAACTTTTAATTCATCTCCAAAAGGTACTTTAAGTAGACATAAATAGAAAAGTTGGCATTAATGAGAAAATCCGGTATCTTAAAAAGTAAATGGAGTAGAAATACAACTTTTTTTTAATGGAAATACATTTCTTTCTAAATGGTAAAAGGTAGTCTTTTCCATTTTTTTTTTTCTTTGAAAGGTAGTCTTTTCAAACATCAGGGGTGTGTCTTTGCCCAATTACTTAAATCTGTACAGAACTTTGACAATGTATTTTGTTACTATAGACATTTAATAATCAGAAAGAAATTACCCCTGTTGGTTTAATGGAGTAATCTTTACAGGAGCTCAATAAAACAATTGTACTGTTGGTGTGACTTTGAATAGTCTTCAGACTTCATTTTCCTTTTTTTTTTTTTTTTTTTTGTGGTGCCGGGGATTGAACTCAGGCCCTTGTGCTTGCAAGGCAAGCACTCTAATCACTGAGCTAAGTCCCCAGCCCCTTCATTTTCCTTTTTAACTCTTTTTTTTTTAATATTCTTTTACCCATGTCTATGACTACCCTTTCATAAAAAATTGATTTAGAAAGGTTTCTTAACTTCAGGTGGTGGTTCACTCATTAAATTCAAGCATTAGTACTGGGCATGTCATAGGTATTAAGGTATATTGCTTAAGTGAGTCTTGATTAAACAAAAGAGATCCCTTGGCATGTCATGCGGTTTGGCTATACTATGAAAAGTGAGTTTGTGGAGATAAAACTAATTTCTTGCTCTCAGAAAAAAGGGTTTATTTGGTTAATGTTGCATGTAGTACCTTCCCTATTATAGTGTAGGTAGTTTTCCTTTTCTAGGATATACGTCTGTTTCACCAGCCACAAGTTTTGAATGGAAGGTACCATATTGTGTAGACTTTACAGCCATCATCACAGCTGGTTATCCAAAAGAAGACACCTCACTCAAGTTTGTTAGTCATAGTACCCTGTCTCCCCTGGCCAATTGATTAGTTCAAGAATGACTAAGATAAGGCTGTCATGGGGTTAGGGATTTAGCTCAGTGGTAGAGCGCTTGCCTAGCAAGCTCAAGGCTCTGAGTTCGATCCCCAGCACCCCCCCCCCTTCCAAAAAAAGGCAGTCATAACCATTTCCCAGAATTTTTGGACTACAGAACTAAGATAGCCTGTATCATTTCCTTTCAGGTGATGGACTTTGATAGGAAGCTCAAATTGGTGGTAGTCATGCCTCTTTCTGTGGAGTAAGTCAGACTACAGTAGGAGAATGTGAATCGCAGAGAAATAAGACCAATTTCTGAAGCTGTTCAAATCTGTGGTTCTCCCTGTCCTAGATGTCCAGCTACAGATTTTCCTTTTGTACTTACTCGTTTAAAACTCAGGAGATGCCTTTGCTATACTTGTAGTAAATTGTACTTTTTTTCCCTAATCCAGTCTGAGTTGTGTTTCTGCCACTTGCTACCAAATGAGTCCTAATATACTTGAGAAAAATGTATACTTCTTGCTTAAGAAATGAACTTTAGGCAGGGCATGGTGGGGCACAGCTGTATTCCCATCACTCAGGCTGAGATGGATCACCATGATTCAAGGCCAGCCTGAACTACATAGTGAGACCCTGTTTCAAAAACCAAAGCAAACAAGAACCCCCTCAAAACCAAATGAACTTTAGGAACAATATTCATTGTAGACTATGCACCATTAAAATTTTTTTTAAATGTGGGTAGTAGAAATGACACTAAAACAAAATGAAATTCTTCCTACCGAGTTTCTGAATTGGAAGTTAGCTTGAGCTATGCTAATATGTACCTTTCATAGGGGAGGACCTAATCTTTTACCAAGTACTGTCCTACCAAGTGCTTGTTCTGTGCCAAAAGGTATGTAGTTTATATGAATTATATATATTATTTAAATACGTTGTACATACTACCAACATCTTTACAGATGAAGAAACCAGCCCTTTTTATAGGTAAGACAAATGTATTAAAAATATTTTAGCCTCTCAGTATAGACTCAGATTTCTTAAGATCTTTTTTCTTTTTGTAGCGCTAGGGATTGAACCCAGAGCCTCCACATAGGGCTACATTCTCAGCTCTTTTTAAAATTTTTATATTTTAGAAAGGGTCTCCCTAAGTGGCTAAGTTGCCCAGGCTGAGCTCAAACTTGCGATCCTCCTGTTTCAGCCTTCCAGAGTGCTGGTGTTAACAGATGTGTGCCATAACACCCAGTTTGGTTTTTTGTTTTTGTTTTTTTTTTGAGACTGTCTCACTATGTAGTCCAGGCTGGCCTTCAACTTGTGATCATTCCTGCCTCAGCCTTTCCAGCGATGGGATTACAGGCATGTGTCACCATGCCCGATTTAGATCTGTCTGATTTTATTTATTATTTATTTTTTAATTAAGAGGAGACTATTTAGAGGACAATTTATTTAAAAGTGGTTAAAAAGGGGGGAAAGGAGATGATAGATAGCTACTCGCCAAATAGGGAGCACTCGAAAGTGAAATATTCATGGGCCTTTCGTTGTAGCCCTTTTTATTGAGGTTTTCTCCTTGCGTCAGCTCAGATCTGTCTCATTTTAGAGTCCTAGCTTTTAAATTATATAGAATCCAACTGTGGGATCAGGAGAAGCCTTGAAAAAATGATGTATAAACTTAGACCTCACCGTGGGTAGTAATGCCATGAATCAGTTTCATTAGACCCTGTTAAATGGCAAAGATCTTTTTTTTTTTTTTTTTTGGTGCTGGGGATTGAACTCAGGGCCTTGTGCTTCCAAGGCAAGCTGTCAAACCACTGAGCTAAATCCCCACCCCCAAATGGCAAAGATCTTGTGTTTGAGCTATAATGGTGGTTAAGAAGAAGGAATTAAGATTGCCTGGCAGTGTCAGGATTAGGGTAAGGCTGCATTTTATTGCAGCTCTCTGTCCAAACTTCAGCTCCACTGCTCACTACCACTTTCCATGTCCATAAAAATGAGAATAATAGTAGCACCTAGTTGAAAGGGTTGTGATGATTTAAGTTATTTAGTTTCGTGTTAAATATTTGCAAATATACTTGGTATACTGTAAGTATGAATGAATAAATGATAGATATGATAGTTGTCATCTCACAAATTACACATCTAAGTTGAAATGATAATTGTTTATATTACCTTTCATTTCTGCTTTTTTTTTTTTTTTTTTTTTTTTGGTGCTGGGGCTCAAACTCAGGTCCTTGTGCTTACAAGGCAAGCACTCTAACCGCTGGGCTAAATCCCCAGCCTCATTTCTGCTTTTTAAACCATCATTTGAGTAATTTAACGGGTATAAACAACACCTACCATTAAGCCAGCCCATGCCATGGTCTGCAATATATTAGAAATATTACCTCAGTTATCTTAATTCCCTCAGTATTTCTGTAAGCATTATCCTGGGGTTTTTTCTTGGCGAAGGTGGGAGGTGCTGGGGATCGAACTCAGGCCCTTGCACTTGCTAGGCAAGTGCTCTTCCTGCTCTCCCACTGAGCTAAATCCCCAACCCTACATCATCCCATCTTTATGGTTAAATATATTTTAAAAATACACTATAAATAACAAAAATTTTAGAACACCAAAATTAAAAATATATACATACCATTATCAACCCAAACTTAAAGAATTAGTAAATAGCAGTCAGAATTTTATTTTTATCAGGGCCTTCTCACTGAGCTACATTCCTAGCCCCACCTCCCTTATTTTTTAGTGTATGTGCTGCCAGAGGAGCATGAATAGATTTTTTTTGGTGCTGGAGATCAAACTCAGGGCCTTGCGCTTGCTAGGCAAGCACTCTAACCACTGAGCTAAATCCCCAGCCTATTTTTTTAAATTTTAAGATGAGGTCTACCTAAATTTGCTAAGTTGTGTAGGCAGAGCTTGAACTTTTGATCTACTGCCTCAACCTCCCAGAGTGCTGGGATCACAGGTAAGTGCCACCACATCTGGCTGGCGGAGTCAGAATTTAAATCCAGGTCTGTGTGATGTACACAAAGTTGTGACGTGCTCTTTGCCTTGTATTACACCACCTTTTCTTACCTTAACCCATTTTTAATGGGTTACTGGGGCTTGCATTCATTTTAATTAATATTTATGGGGACTAGTATAATGTAGGTTCTGGAGAAACTGGTGAGCAGGACAGAGATTTGACTTTGCTGAATTGAAGGATGGATAATGACTACTATCCTTAATTTCTACATTGTGGTATATGGGATCTGGGTCTGCTTTTAAAAGACAGGTATGTGACCTTTCTGAGCTTCATTTTCCTCCTTTAAAATACATCTTTAAATAAATACATTATTTCAAATAAAATTCTGTTTATGTCATTTAAAAATAGAAGAATCTCAATGATTACCTTTTTTTTAGTATATCTGCTAAGAAGCAAGCACTCAATGGTTACCTCATAAAGAACGTATGTAGGAAAAATGTAACAAACATGAATTAAGTACTCCCAGTCAGTTACACATATAATGTGTGATAAATGGTAGACAAGGAATTTCAACTCAGATTATGAAATCACCACCAAACTACCCTGCTTACGTCGTGGGAAACATGTTAATTCTTTTCACATTTTCGACTTGAAGCCTGAAAGCATTTATCCATGAATACCGAGCACCTTTAAATTATGAAATGCCGGGCTGGGGATTTAGCCCAGTGGTTAGAGTGCTTGCCTTGTAAGCACAAACAAACAAATAAATAAATAAATAATGAAATGCCTTGTACAAAGTGGCAGTAAAAAAGGAATTATTAGTGGTATCTGTTGTCAAAGATTTCCTTTTCTGGTGCTGGTGATTAACGCTCAGTTTCATGTATACTAAGGACATGTTCTACCATCAAGCTATGGCACCAGACTTTGAGAGAGACACTTGCTTTAAAACAACATACATTCTCTGAAGTAAGTGTAAAGTGACCAAGCAATGGCGACAGTTGTTATGTTGTTTGTTTGAGACAGGGTCTTGCTACATAGTTCAGGCTGTCCTGAACTTACTACATAACCCTGGCTGGCCTCCAACCCAAGGCAATCCTTCTCCCTCAGCTTGTTGAGTGCTGGGATTACAAGCAGGCACCACAATGACTGGTTTAGAAATTATCTCATTTGTTGTTTTTTGTGTTTTGGGTTTTTTTTTTGTTGGTGGTGGTGCTGGGGATTGAACTCAGGGCCTCGGGCTTGCAAAGCAAGCACTCTAACCACTGAGCTAAATTCCCTGCAGAAATTATCTCATTTGCTTCCCTTTCCAGAAGCAGTATTTTTTATTTTTTACAGAGAAGTAAAGGCAGGTCTGTGGGCAGTAAACAAAAGATGACTCAGCCGGGAAAGGGCACATCAGGGATTCAAAAAACTGTTCTCTAACACTGATTGTGTATTGCAGAGCAAACTCAGAAAATCCAGTTCCCTCTCTGGGCAAGTAACTGACCTCGTTTGGCTAGAGGACAGGGTAAATGTAAAGAAAAAATGAAGAGAGGCCGAAAAAGAGAAGATAACGTTGGGGCCTAATATATGGACTTCATTCTATAGACCTTGGGAATTCATTAAAGGTTTTTGAGTAAGGTAGAAACTATGGCAGTCTTAACCTAATAGAGAATTTGCATCTTGTAGAAAAAGTGGCTTCAAAAAAAAAAAAAGGGCTGGGGATTTGGTTCAGTGATTAGAGTGCTTGCCTTGGAAGCACAAAGCCCTGAGTTCGATCCCCAGCACCAAAAAAAAAAAAAAAAAAGTGGCTCCATCATTTCGCTGTGTGACCTTGGACAAATTACTCTCTGGTCTCGACTCACAGTAAATTAATAGGTAATTCCATAACGGGAGTATATGGAGTGTATGAAAGGTGTCTAACACTAGAGGGCGATCAACTAATGTTTATTTTTCTTCTTAATAAGAAAAAAAATAAAAATATATATATATATAAATCCTTCCCCCTCCTCTGTACGTAGACTAGGCAGGCACTCGTACCCTGTAAAGCCAGAACGACCGCCCACTTTAGCGGCAACCACACCTGATTATGCAGATCTCTTCTAAAATCCCACCAGTGTTTCAAAGGTTATGCTTGCGCTCCTGTCGCTCCTCTCCGTTTACCCGGCTGAACCATAGCCCTCCTAACCAGTCCTCCACAGAGAGACAGCCAATCCTACGATCCTCCTTCACGCCCCTCATTTCAGAGGCTGCTAATCGATTGCGTCACATCCACTTCCGTTTCCAACGGGCCTCTCTTCCGGCTCCACGGCCGCTCTAGGCTACCACCTCGTGGGCCGGCCCCGAAGCTCCGTGGTTACTGGGCGGGGCCGTGACGTCCTTGGCGTGGCTGCAGGGGAGGCCGCGGCCGGGAAAATGGCGGACGGAAAGGCGGGAGAGGAGAAGCCTGAGAAGCCGCAGCGAGCTGGAGCCGCCGGAGGTGAACACAACCCCAGCGTCGCGGGCTGCGTGGGATACTCCGGGCCTTTCTTTGAGCTCCCCGGGGTGGGGGGAGTGGAATAGAGCGAGACTGGGCGGATCTGGCGTTCACTCAGCTAGGTGTTGGGCCCAGACGAGTTCGGGGCACGCCCGGCGCGGCCCGCGGGCTTCCAGGCCCACATTGCCTCCTTGTCCCGGGAGAGTCCGCCACTGTTCGTCACCTCCTGGCCCCTGGAAGCCCTCGTACTCGGGAAAAGGGAGATGGATTCCAGAAAGGGAGACTGAACTTGAGGCGGGACTGCAAGCAGCGGTGCAGAAGCCGCTCCCTCCACGCCGGAGGCGCACATCACACAAAACACACACCAGAGACGCTCACACTACACACACACACGCACACACACACGCAGTGAGTGCCGGGGAACAGGTTTAAGGCCGAGTTTCCAAAGGCGCCGGCCTCGCTTTCGCGTGGGAGTTCTTGCTCCCCTTCACTGAGGAGGGTCCGGCCCGGCCTGCTCTATTTTCAAGCACACTGCAGACCCCGAACGGGACGAGCCGATACAATGGAGGGAAGGAAGTTTGCTGCAGGGTCTCATGGTAGGGTTTAGTTGCCTTTCTTGGAAGGTTTCTGCCTTTTCTTGGGCTGTTACCAGTTTATCCTGTGTCAAGATATTTAGGTGGCTTAACAGGCTAGTGTTTCTCTTGTGTTCTTTGCGATCTTAAACTCAGGTTACGGCTATTCTTATTTCCTTATTCTGTCCCCTCCAAACCTGTAAATTTGGGTTTTGTCCCTGAGGGAAATGAAACACGTAACCCCCTCTCCCCCGCCAGATTAGTGACTTATATGAACGAGCTGATCATTAACGTCTTCAGAATGTATTTAATGATACTCTCTATTCTGACTCCCGTGTTATCCTTGAAAGTAATATAAGAAAGTATAGAAGGTTAGTAGCACATGAAGGCAGAGTCGGAGCTACTAACGTGTTTAATGTGAGTTTTCCTGGGAGCAAAAATAATTGAAAAAGCATGTTTTTGCTATTGCAATGATGGGAATGGAACCCAGGGCCATTTCATGCAAGGGGAACTACTACCTCTGAGCTACAACCCCAGCCTCCGGAAAAGACAAGTGTAATGTACAGTTACTTTGGACCCATAATTTCCCTTTTAAAAAGCAGTGGTTGATGCTATTGAGCCGAAGTTCCCTCCTCCTTCCCTCCCTCCCCTGTTCCTCCCCCTCCCTCCCCTCCTCCTTCCCTCCTCCTCTTCTTTCTTTTCCCCTCCCTCTCTTCCTCTCTCTCTCCCTCCCCCCTTATTCTCTTCTTGCTCCCTTCCTCTCTCTCTTCCTCCTCACTCCCTTGTTCCCTCCCCTGGTAAAAGAATTTGGGAAACAGTTTTAAACTTCTAGTACTTCCTTGTTTGGAATCACCTCCCCCAAATTGTTTTGTTAGAAACTGCCAAATTATATAAAAATGTAGACGTAGTTTGAGAAAAATCAGAGATGTGTAGCTTAAAGAGTCTTACAAGATTTTGACTTTAAGGTTTAACTTAAAGGTTTAACTCTTTTTAACTGTCTTGACTGATAGTAGTAGAGATGTGTTTAATAATTTGCTGCCAAAATGTAGTTTATGTCAGCATAAATCTGCTGTGTAATTTACCTGCCACTCTTTCAACCAACCGAGTGATAGTAGCTTTTTTGTTGTTGTTGTGGTAGTAGGGATTGAACTCAGGGCCATTGCCCTGAGCTACATCTCCAGCCCATTTTTTTATTTTGAGACACTATCACTGAGTCACTAAGTTGCCCAGACTGAGTTTGAACTTGTGATTCTCCTGCTTTGGCTTCCCACAGTGCTGGAATTGTAGGCCTGTGTGCTATCACACCTGGCTTATTCGTTTTTTAACTGTGATTTACATTACTAAAAATCTTCACAGAACTAATCTGTGGTCATCAAAATTTTTGTTTCCCACTGCCCCAGAATACAAAATGTCTAAGTAAATTGAAAAATGAAGATTCTTAAAGAGTCCCAAGTACTAAAGTAGTACATGTTGTTTAAAGGAAAACAATTAGTAATTAGGAATTACTGTTGATATTTAATGTATATTTCAAAGGTCACATTAGGTTGAAATAAATTTCTAGCGAACTGTATATGGAATTTAAAAAGTTACAATCACATTTATAACAGATTTCCTATCATTTTCCTGTCTTAGCCCATTTTTTATTCATTTTATTTTCCAAATTCTGTTTTTTGCTACATAATTGTTAAGAACATTATATAAAGAGAAAACAGCTCAATTCTTGTGACACATTAGGCCCTTCAAGGCTAGAAAATGAAAGTTTATAGTGCACTACCTTCCTTGACTCCCTCCATCCTTTCACTGAAGAGTAAACCTGATCTAAGATATTGAGGCTCATTTTTTGTTTGTTTTGTTTTGTTTTGGTGCCTGGGATCGAACTCAGGGCCTTGTGCTTCCTAGGCAAGCATTCTAACCACTGAGCCAAATCCTCAGCCCTGATAATGTTTTTAAAGTTGCTTTAAAAAAAAAAACAAAAGAATTTGAGAGGATTTAGCTCAGTGGTTAGAGTGACTGCCTCACAAGCACAAGGCCCTGAATTCAATCCCCAACACCATAAAAAAAAAAACAAAAAAACTTCAGAGTCGGAAGACCTACCAGTTCTTTATTATGTGTAGAAATAAATTGCTAGTTCTGAATTTAGTCCTGTGTAGAAATGACCTAATAAATATAGTACAGACTGGGTGTGCAGTTTAGTGGTAGACTGCTTTTCTTGCTTGTGGGAGACTCAAGGTTTGATCCCCAGTCCTACAGCAACAAAAAACAGCCAAATGTGGTGGCCCATGTCTGTATTCTCAGCACTCTGGAGGCTGAGTGAAGAGGCTCACCACCAGTTTGAGGCCAGCCTGAACTAAATAGTGAGTCAAGGCCAACCTGAACTATATAGCAAAACCTTACCCCACCATTCCCATCCCCCCCCCCAAACATAATGTGCTTCATCTTCCATGTGGACTTGTGATATGTGATATGGGTGATCTAGTTTGCCTCTTCGCATGACAAAAACGGATATGAATAGAATTGAGTTGCTGACAGTTGATTACTTAATGAATAGTAGAGTGGTTCTCCCATACTATCTTTATCTGGAGCAGTCTCCACAGAAATCTTCTCTGTGGCATAATGTCACATTTGATGTTGGTAGTATTATAGTAAGAATTGTTTCCCTTTGCTTCATTTATGCTCTAATTTTTCTAAGTTGTCTGTTCCACAATTATTTTCTGGGTATAGAGAGACCTAAGAGAAAAGATAGGTTTTAAAAGTACAAGAAATCTTAATTATAGGTCTTGTATAATGGTTCAGAACAGAGTTACACTATGATGAAATCTAGGTATTCTTAATGCTATTTTTTTTCTTTGTGCTTGAATAAAACTTGTGCCTTTAGTATATAGATTGTTTCTCTATGTAAAGCCTGTGCGTTTTCTGTGTGCTCTAGTATGTACAACCAGTGAGTTTTTAGAGATGTGTCATCATAGAAAAGTAGTTGTTGGGCTTTACTATGAAATGTCACATTTAGTTAAAACTGTAAGTAGATTTCAGGATAAAATTAGTGTAAATGTTTTTAGTTACTAGATTTTTAAAAACATAATGGTTGGCATCATACCTTCTTTTTTTAAGGGGTTATTTCTCTATAACCTCTTTCTTTTTTTTTTTTTTTTTTTTTTCCTGGGGGCTTTTAAGACATGGTCTCACTGTTCTCAAGATACAGCCTGTCTTGGCCTAGAACTCATGGCAGTCCCCCTGCCTCAGTCTCTAGAGTGCTGAGATTGTAGGCATGTGCTACCATGCCTGGCTGTATAACCTCTTTTAATCCTTTACTTGGCAGTCTTATTTGCGTTAGATTTTTTCTTCCCATTCTAGCTTTTCATCCTGTTTTATCACTTATATCAGGGTCATCCCTTAGAGCATCTTCTCTTTTTTCACAAGTAAGTCTCTCGTCCACTGTAACAAAACACATTCAGTAGAGTAAATTAGCAGACAGAGAAGAAAATAAAATTTTTAATAATCTGCCAGTCTTTTCATACCTCCTTGTAACAGAGCCGAGTTACTTGAGATGCAGACTCTGTCACTGATTTAATGCAAATAGAAGCAAAATTATTGAAAGACATCTTGCCTTCTAAACCTACATATATACATACATATATATATGCTTCCTACTGTTGCAGTTACAATTAGCTCATCATTCTTTCATGAGAAAAAATATGTAAACCAAAGTATGACTTTAAGTTGCTTTTACAGGTAGCTTGAAACAAATGGTAACCAAGCTTTTGAGAGTAGAATGACATTATTCTAGGAGACAAACCTAAAGTTCTCCTTTAAGTTTTTTGTAACTCTGAAGATTGTGTTACATAAAGAACATAGCAATCAAATAACTCCCAGCTGTATTAACACTGTGGTCTGGGTAATAGCGGTTGTGTTCATAGCTAGGTAGTTTGTATGATTAGTACTACATTATTACGAATATTAGACTCTATTAGCCAAATATGTTCTATGAATGTTCACAAACTAATTTGTGTAAAATATTGTATTGATCTTAACTTCTCAACAACGAAATTCCACAAATAGCCAGATTATTGTACAGTTTGTATGGTAGTGTTTAGTTGAAGGGTCTTTCCTTTTTGTGAACTTAATGTTTATAATTTTAAATTGCTCTGTATTTTATGCTAGTTAATTCATGGGAGCCTCTTCTACTGCCACACAATCTCAGTTCCTGCTATATACTCTAACAAACAGTGGAAGAGACTGTTGGGTCAGTAGGTGCCAACTGCAGAGGTATCTTCCTTATAACGATGCTTTTTGAGGTTGCTGCTCCCATCAGTCTGCTCAGTAAAAATAGCTCATCTTGGTAAGTTGTTTCGACTTCACCAGGACCTGAAGAAGAAGCAGAAAAACCTGTGAAAACTAAGACTGTTTCTTCCAGTAATGGAGGGGAAAGTTCCAGTCGCAGCGCTGAGAAGCGATCAGCTGAAGAAGAAGCTGCAGACCTCCCAACAAAGCCTACAAAGATCTCCAAGTTTGGATTTGCCATAGGTAGTCAGACAACAAAGAAAGCATCAGCTATATCCATCAAACTGGGATCAAGTGTGAGTGGTTATTTTATGTATTGTGTTTTTCCGGGTCTTAAGGGTTTGTTTTGGAAACCTGCTTTTATTAGATTATGATAAATTAAGTATAAAAAAGTATATTGCTTAATCTTTGTGTGCATTTACACATAAGTATTTAAGAAGTGATTAGAACCTTGTGCAAAAAAAGTCTAAGTCCATTATATGTCAAGTGGTTTTTAAAAAAACGTGTGAATATGGTTGCACATGCCTGTAATCCCAGCACTTGGAAGGCTGAGTTAGGAAGATCACCACGAGTTTGAGGTCAGCCTGGGATACACAGTGAATTCAAAGCCAGCCTGAACTATGTAGTGAGACTCTGTCTCAAAAAACAAAACAAAACAAAAAAAGATTAATACTAGTAAGGTACTGCTTGATACAAGTGGATGTTGGGTACTGTGTACCTTATGACAGTAATGTTTTGCAGATCAATGTTTGATCCCTCATTCTAAGATGTAAACCTTGAATTAATGCTTATCAACCATGGAACCTCTAGAAGTATTTGAAATAGTAGGTTGAAGCTTATGAAGTTGTAGATATTTGTTTGTAGGCTATGATATGACAATTTAATATAGTTCAAACAAATCTCTTGTTCAAGGAAAAAAGTTAAATAGCGTATTGTCACTGGCTTTAGAGAAGATTTAGATGAGACGAAAATCCTGAAATTGCTTTAAATTGCTTATTTGATTTCTGTGAAAGTTAGTGCTTAGTCGTCAGATGCAAGCAGCTTTATTTCTGCCATAGATGTTCATTCCGATTGTTTTGTTTTGTTTTTTGAGACAGGGTCTTGCCATGTAGTCTAGGCTGGCCTCAAACTCACAGTGATCCTACTGTCTCAGCCTCTGGAGTGCTGGGATTACAGGCATACACCACCATGCTCGGCTCAGATATTTTACAAAATATGGTCTAGATCACTTTCCTGCAAACATCAGTTTGAGTTATCTTTCCAGTTTTGTTCTGCATCGTTTGTGTTTGCAGTGCTGGGGATGGAACCTAGGGCCTTGCACACACTAAGTGAGTGCTGTATCACTGAGCAACATCTCCAGCTCTCTTATTCTCATTTAAAAGATACTGTTACTCAGGACCCCCAATTCCCCTCCCATGCTCTCCGTTTTGTCTTTTTCATTTTCTCCCTTTAAAAAAAAATTGTTTGAATAAAACACATTCAGCTCATAATATTACTACTTTATTAGTATTTTTCTCTATTTCAATTGATTCTTTTTGTGTAATACTTTTTTAAAGTTTCATAGACCTAACTATAAATATTTTGATAGTATATTAAACATGTATTTTTTTAAGTTTATTTCTTTAAAACTGCCTTTATTATAAATTTAAAATCTGTAGAAGCCCTTTTCCTACCCAAAGACTTAATAAACATGGATAGAAAAAAAAAAATAAACATGGATAGAATGTATTATTTTATATAATGTTAATATACATGGTCTCCTTGATAATAGATTTTACTGTGCTTGGGTTTACTCCCTAAACCCAAATCCCTACCTTTTCTAAATTATTGATGTGATTTAGTAATTACTGATCATTTTAAGTGGAAAGATTTTTTTTTTTATGAAGTGGAAAGATTATTTTTGAAAAAGACTAGTCAGTAAAACTTTCTAATTTTGGAAAGCAAAAGTTATTTTTATGAAATAAACTATAATCCTTTTGAGGAATTGAGGTATAGGATATTAAAAATAGTTGTAGTTAGTTGCAGGCGCTCACACCTGTAATCCCAGTGGTTTGGAAGCCTGAGGCAGGAGGATTGAAAGCTCCAGGTCAGCCTGGGCAATTTAGCAAGACCTAGTCTCAGATTTTAAGAAGGGTTGGGGGCTGTTGAGGCTTTCTTTACAATAACCCTCCTGCCTTCTCTTTACTTTTATCTTGCTTTTTTCTATTTTACTCAGCCCAGGCTCACTCTGCAGAGCCAGTTTCTCCTTCACTGTTCACTTTTACTTTTTCAAATAAACTGTAAAGAAAAGTGGGGGATGGTTGTAGCTCAGTACAAAGGCCCAGGTTCAATCCCCAATACTGCAAACAAAAATGAAACTTTTGCTTTGATTATGTGATCAGAAAAATGATTGCTCAGTCAGTACTTACTTGTGTCTTATGTTGTGCCTAAAACACTAAATACATGGCATCTTTAAAAGAGCAAAGGGTATTTCTAGAGTTACTTTGCATACTGTCTAACATTTTTTATTCCTTCGAAAGTAAACATTATAAAAAATGTGTGCATGTATATGGCACAGGAGGAAGATGGCTAACTTTGTTGCAGCATATGAAAGAAAACTTTACTAATGATGTGGTACATGAATTGGACTTAAATTCAGGCAGGAGGCAAAATGGCATTTCAGGCAAACGTAGTTTAGAGGTAAGGTATATGGTACATTGTTATGTGTTCCATAATACAGTTCAGTTTTTAAATTGAGATTGTAGGGAGCATAGAACTATTACAAGGAATCTTGAGACTTAAACAGATTTGCATCTTAAAACATTACTCTGGCACCAGTACAGGGTGTTAGAGGAACAAGAACACAAAAAGTGGGCAGGTAGTATTTCTACTAATAGACCAGTTGAGTCACACTAAGGGATTTGGGTTGGTAGTGTGGTAGTGTAATGCAAGCCAGAGAGAGAGTCAAGTCTGTTTAGTAGTGTCTGGTCAACAGGACCTTACATGTTTAGGGAAAAGTTTCTGGCTTGAGTACTTTGAAAACTATGGAACGAAAGTACCCATGGGCACTCTTTAAGTGGAGCTGTCCAGGACACAGGTGACACCCTTTTTGAGGTTGAGAAAAGATTGGTAGTTAAAACTGTAGAAATGAATGGAATTGACCAGAGAAGGAAAGGTCACTAACTGTAGAATCCTAAGTGTCTGTATCTTGAATGTGAGGAATAGCAGAGAAGGGGAGGGAGGGGACAGAAGATTTGAGAATTAAGAGGATAACCAATGAAAAGCACTGTCCCGAAAGCCAAAGGAGGAATGTTTCAAAAAGTAGGTGGTAAACCAAGTAGGCAGCATGGACATGTAATCCCATCTCCTAGGGAGACTGAGGCAAGGGGCCAGGTTCAAGGCCAGCCGGGCAATTTAGCAAGACTCTGTCTCAGAATGGGTTGGGAATGTGTTTGTAGTTCAGCGATAGAGCACATTCCTAGCATGAGCAAGGCCCTACATTCAATCCACAGTACACAAAAATAAGAAGCTGGTGAACAGAATCAGATGTAGGGTACACTAGTCATCGGTGATCCTACAGAGAATAATGTCAAGGAAACAGTGAGGTTGGGGGACAGGTTACAGCAGGGTGAAGACTAAATGGCTGATGAGAGGATGGGACAGTAAGAACAGTTTACTTCGTCAAAAACTTAGGTTACATAGAGAGATGATGTAGATGAATGTTTATAGGCAAAAGAGTAGGAAGCTAGAGCCAGATGTGGTGGCACATACCTGTAATCCCAGCACTTGGGAAGCTGAGGCAGGAGGATCACTGTGCCAGCCTGGGCTACAGAGGAAGTTAAAGGCCAGTCTGAACTACATAGCAAGACCTTGTCTCAAACCAAACAGGGTACAAAGCTAACTAGTAGAAAAAGATGAGTCATGGTGTCTTGTATATTTTTGAGATACTTTGTACTAATTTTAATATGGGAAAAGTATGGAAAGTATCACTATTTTCTCTTAACTGTACCAAATACCTCTTAGGTTAAGTAATCTTTTTTGGAGAGTTGCTGGGGATCAAACTCAGGGCCTTTGTGCTTGCTAGGCAGGCACTTTACCACTGAGCTAAATCCCCAGCCCCTTAGGTTAAGTAATCTTATAGATCTTATCTAGGGAATATTTTTCCAGGAGAAAAACTAACATCAGTACAATGAAAACCCTTACCCACTGGTAGCCCACATTTTCAGAGAGAATGGATTTGTCTGAAATACTGAGTTCCTTACAATATGAGTTTATTAATGCATAAGGTTGAATATTTCAAGATAAATTATTCATGTCATTAAACAAGTTTATATATTACTTATATTCTTTTTAATATGGTTCTTCTTCAGAAGCCTAAAGAAACTGTTCCAACTCTCGCTCCGAAAACCCTTTCAGTAGCAGCAGCTTTTAATGAAGATGAAGATGTAAGTTAATACTGTTTTATTTTACTTTAACCAGTTCATTAAGGAAGGTATTAATGGCAAATTGTAGGTTGTATTAATGATATTACTAAATTTCCTTTAAAACATTTTTTGACACCTACGAAAACTGAACATTTCTGTTTTTGTGTTTTATTTTGGTTGTAGGATTGTGTTAAAATATTATTGACTTTGGGGCAAGAACCTTAATCACATTAGCAAATGCTTATTAGGAATAATAATAGTATGTGGAAGTATGTAGGATCACCCAAAAGAAAAATATAACAGGATATATTCCTAATATTTGGGGGTCTTCAGTGGTGATACATTGTGCTTGCAGATTACCAAAGATAGCTGTGGTACTCGTCTCCCATATGTAAGAATACGCCATTCTGCCCAGACTTCTTAGATCCAGAGTGAATTTAAGATGCTTATCTGATGTTCTGTCAGTCCAAGTTGTCTCATACCCCTCACAGTCCCTATCTGACTATGCTTGTGGATGACCAGTGGAATTTTCAAAACTAATTTTGATTAGAATTTCAGTATTATGCTCTGACTTTAGAAACTAACCCCCATTCAGGGTGTGACCCACTAGTGTAAGAAGTATTACAGGGTATAGAGTAACAACAGCTAAAAAGCCGAAAGCTGTATGGCGAAGAATTGTATGAATCACTAGCAGTGGGGGAAAAAAGCCCAAAAAAACAAAATCTGTCTTGCTGGGCATGGTGGCACATGTCTGTAATCCCAGCACTCTGGGATCACTGGCAGTATAGCTCATTGTAAATGCCCTGGCTTCATACCTCAGTACCACCAAAAAAAAAGAAAAAAAAAATTCAGAAGAGCATGGACACTGGGAATGGAGTGATTTCAGAATTCATACATATGGAGGGGGCAGAGGTATGGCAAGGAGAGAGGGAGAAGTAATACGAATTGTCTACTAAAACATTAGGCAGAAGTTTGGTAAACGAAGATTCTACTTTGGTTTCACTCATTCTACACATTTGAGTGTTTTCTATATACTAGGCACAGTGATTATAAAATAGACATGTCCCTTTAGGAACAGCCAAGTAGGACAGAAACTTATGTGTAAGATATTAAAAATTAAAAAAAATCAGAAGTACCTGAAGAGGTGAAATACTGAGGACATTCAGAAAAAAGAACAGATGCCAGGTGCTAGATGTAGCAGCATGGAAAGACCACTTGACTTTCAGTTGAAAGACCTGGATTCTTAGTCTTGTCTGGTTGTTTGTGGTACTGGGAATTGAACTCAGGGCTTTCACACCGAGCTGCATCCCCAGCCCTTAGAGTCTCAGTGAGTTGCCCAGGCTGGGCTTAGATTTGTGATCCTCCTGCTTCAGCTGCCCGAATTGATAGAATTACATGTGTCACCATGCCTAGCAGTATTTTCATGCTAAATATTTGTTTTGTCTGGTGATTTTTAGAGTGGGTTTTTTACTGTGTTTTGTTTTGGTGTTTTTGGTTTTTTGTTTCAGTACTGGGATTGTACATATGCCTTTGACCTTGCTAGGCAAATATTCTACCACTGAGCTACATTTGTCCAGTTATTAATCACTAGAAGCCTTCAAGTAAATCACTTCTTTTGGAGTCTTAGTTTCACAACTCTTTAAAAAAAAAAAAAAAAAAAAAGGTTGGCTAGCTGGCTTGCTTGTTCTCTCTTTTTCTCTCTCTCTCTCTCTCTCTCTGTGTCTCTCTCCGTCTCTTTGTCTCTCCTTTGTTTTTTTCCTCTCTCTCTTCCTCTCTCCCCCCTTTCTCCCCCTCTCTCCTTCTCTCTCCCTCTCTCCCTCTCTCCGTACTAATATTGAACTCAGGGTTCCATTTTGTAGTCCAATCTGGCCTCAAACTTGAGGAAATCCTTCTGACTCAGCCTCCTGAGTGCTGGTGTTATAGACATGTGCTACCGTGCTCAATTGCAGGCTGGTTTTGAACTCCTTGTTGCCTTAGCCACTTGGGTGCTTGGATTCCAGACGTGTGCCATCAGGCCCTGCAGGTTCAATTTAGATATAGATTTTTTAAAAACTGTTCAATTCTTGGATTCCGTAGAAGAACTATTAGGATGTGGTACTTAAATAGTAAGTGCTCTGGGTGTTCTGCTGACCCTGTTTCACTTCTAGCTATGCTTTTATCTGTTTGATATTTGGGAACCCAGGTTTTTTCGGGGAGGATGCTGGGTTTGAACTCAAGGCCTTTTGCTTAGTAGACAAGCACCCTACCACTGGAGCTAAGCCCCCAGCCGGAACCCAGCTTTTGTTGCGGAAAAATCATATTTGGTTGCCCAGAAAAAATTTGCAAAGCACTAATCTAGATAACATTTAGTTGGGCTAGGGATTTGGCTCAGTGATTAGAGTGCTTGCCTTCCAAGCGCAAGGCCCTGAGTTCGATCTCTGGCACCAAAAAAAACACCAAACCTAAATAATATTTGGTTTTCTGACATCTCCGACATCCTTAGGAGATTAGGTAGCATTTGACCGGTTTACTTGGATTTGAGTAGGTAGTAGGATGGAAAGCTAACAGTCAGGAACAATGAAAGTATGTGCAAAAGTGCACAGGTTGGAAATTTGAGCATCACTATCATAGTAATGCCTTCTTTTGAATGCCTAATAATTTGGTTATCTTGTCACATGATCTTATTTTACCCTTCATATGTCCCTGTGTATTGTATATTTATACTTTGCAAATGGAGAAATTAAATACACATGAATAGATGCTGATGAAGACAGCATCATATGTGTTGAATCTGAGTTGTTCCTGTTTCTTATGTTTTTTGCTTCACACTTTACTGTCTTCTCCCTTTTCTTATTTTATTTTTTTAAATTGTGTTACTGGGGATTAAACTTAGGATCTTTGTGCACTGAGCTGCATCCACAACCCTTTTTCTTTTTTGAGACAAGTTTGGCTAAGTTGACCAGGCTGACCTCAAACTTTAAATCTCCTACCTGTCTGTCAGGTAGCTAGGATTACAGGTGTGTGTCACCTTTCCTGGCTTCTCTATTTTTAAAGAAAAAAAATTCTTTTAAATGTATTTGTTTATTTCTGTTTTTTGAGACAGGGTCTTGCTGTATCGTGTAGGCTGGCCTTGAACTCACCTTGTAGCCTAGGCTGACCTGGAACTCACAGCAGTCTTCCTACCTCAGCCTCCTGAGTGTTGGGATTATAGGCATGTGCCACCATATCCAGCTTTTAAAGAAATTTTAAACAAGTCCGAACAACCCCCTTCTGTTGTATCACAATGGTAATCTCTTAGGTAAAAGAGCACATATATCTAAAATCATTATCCAGTTCTTTTTTTTTTTTTTTTTTTTCTTCTTCTTTGAGAACATAACTGAGTAACTTTGGGTACATGTCTGAGTCCAAAACACATTGAACAAAGTGGACACTCATTTAATTAATTTTGGCTTTTTGTGTCTGTGAGCTGGGGACTGAACCCAGGGCTTCACATGTGCTAACAACAGTGCCAGTGAACTACACTACAGCCCTGTAATTTTTTTTGTTTGTTTCTGTTTCGTTTTTTGTTCGGACTGGCCTTGAACTCACTGTGTAGTTGGGGCTGGCCTTGAATTCGTGGCAGTCCTTCTGCCCTCAGCCTCCCGAGTGCTCAGAAAGGGAGGAGCCATCATGCCTGGCTGACTTTTGTTTTTCTTTTTCACATTTTTGTTAGTACACTTGAAGTACATAATAATTACATTCTTCACAGGGAGTTGGTACATGTACATAACGTCTTAGTTCTTTTTACTTCTCTTCCCTCCTGCATATTTTTGTTTTTTTTAATTTTGACATTTTAAAATGCAGTATTTTTTCAATTGTTTTATTTCTTCAGGTAGTGTCCTTATTTATTTATTTATTTATTTTGGTGCTGGGGATTGAACTCAGGGCCTCCTGCTTACAAAGCAACCACTGTAACCACTGAGCTAAATCCCCAGCCCAGGTAGTGTCCTTTAATTTGGACAGTTTCTGAATTTTTCTGTGCCCATATGGCAAGACATTAACTTTTTTGGGGTGCTGAGGATTGAACTCGGGGCCTTGTGCTTGCTGGGCAACCATTCTACTGCTGAGCTAAATCTCTAGCTTCTGACATTAACATTTTCCAAGAGTATAGACCAGTTATTTTGTACAGTGTCCTTCGATTTCGATTTTTCTGATGTTACCTCATGGTTAGAGTCACATGCTTTGGGCAGGATTACTACAGAAAAGATGCCAAGTTCTCAGCGCATCATACTAGGGAAGTACATGCTGTCAGTGTGCCCAGTTCTCGAGAGTGTTAACTTTGATCATTTAGTTAAAATGCTGCCTCGCAGTTTACTTCACTGTGAAATTGCTATTTTAGCTTTTGCAATTGAAATATAGCTTGTTTTAGGGTATGTTTTTGGGAATATATGAAAATACTCACTACTGTTAACTCAAATATTCACTCACTACTGTTAACATTCACTCACTCCTTTTAACATCCATTGATGATTCTTGTCTGGATCAGTTATGATAATATTTGCCAAATAGAGATTTTTCTAATTCCATCTTTCCTTTGACACTTATTAACTACTGCTCTACAGAAGAGCTTTTTCATCAGTTTTTAAATTTATTTATGTAAGTGTAGACTCCTGGATTCTTACTTTATTCAGTTAGCTGTAACATTTAAATTGTCCCACATCTGTTAAGATGGATCTTTAAAAACAATATTTAGCTAAGCAGTAAAATTATTCATACAGCCATATATCTGAAAGGAACTCATGCAACAATTTTCAGTTGCTGTTAAGATGGGAAAGTAGTAAGAAAGGAGCTTCTGAGATGTCTTTATAATAAAAGAGATACTTTTGAGAAGGTGCAGTGCAGTAAAATGGTTAAAGAGCTTTTGTTTTAATATCTCTTTTACTGTTCTTTCACTTTGTGGTTTTGTGGGGTTTTTTGGTTTTGTGGGGTTTTTTTGTTTTCTTTGTGACATTGAGGTGTTAACCTTGACAAGTTAACCTTGTCACCTCACCTGCAAAATATAAATGATGATAACCATAATCTCCCCTGCAATGGAATTACTACTGTTACATTGTTTGGATTTTAAAAGATAATACAGGGTTGGGGATTTAGCTCAAGTGGTAGCGTGCTTGCCTAGCACGTACAAGGCCCCGAGTTTGATCCCTAGCACCCCCCCAAAAAAAAGAGCTAATGCATATTAAAGCATTTAGTGTATATCGCATGGTCACCAATGGTTTTAGTTTTAGAAAGTGAGATTTTAAATATTTTTTAAAATTTTTAATTGACACAAAATGGTACATATTTATAGGGTACATTGTGGCATTTTAGTATATGTAATGATCAAGTCACATTAAATTGATGTATCCATTAAACATTTATTATTTTTTTCTGTTGCAAACATTCAAAATCTCTTTTACTACCTATTTTGAAATGTGTGATCAAGTCATGTCAACCATACTTACCTTACTGTGTTGTAGAATATTAGAAGTTACCCTCCTGTTGGACTGCAGCCTTGTCCTTGGCATCATCATCTGTGCATACACCCTCCCCCTTTCCAATCTCTGGTACTCTCTATTGTATACCCCACTTCTATGAAATCAACTGCTTTAGCTATCCTGTATAAGTGAAAATACACAGTTTTGTCTTTTTGTGCTTATTTCACTTAATACCTTGTCCTCCAGGCTTATCCATGTTGCCTCAAATGACAGAATTTTATTTTTTTAACAGTGGAAAAATATTCCACTGTGAATATGTATCAGATACGCTTTAACCATTTATTCATAGATGGATATTTAGGTTAATTCCATACGTGGTTATTGCACTAGTGTAGCAATAAATACACCAGGGAACGTGCCTTTTAACAACTGATTTCATTTCCTTTGGATAGATACTCACCAGTAGAATTGTTGGATTATACGGTTGTTCTACTTTTAGTTGGGTTTTTTGTTGTTGTTGTTTGTTTTTGAGACGGGATCATGCTATGTAGTTCAGGTTGGCCTTGAACTCACTGTGTGGCCCAGGTTGGCCTTGAACGTGTGGCGATTCTCCTGCCTCCTCCTCGCAAGTGTTGGAATTACAGACATGCACCACTATGCCCAGCTATTTTTAGTTATTTGAGGAACCTTTATTTTATTTTGCATAATGGCTATACTAATTACATTTCCACTTACAGTAAGAGTTCCCCTTTTTCTGTATCTTTGACAGTATTTATTACTTTTTGTCTTTTTGATAATAGCTATAGAATGAGATTTTTAAATTTCATTTACAAATTTGAGTTTGTTAAATTTTTAATTGACACGTAGTATTTGTGCATAATATGCTTTCAGTTCATGTGTACAGTGTGTACAATATGAAATTCTACCAGATTTTTTTCTTTATTCGAAATGAAGATCCTTTAGAATATCATGCCATTCGTTCATTTATTCATTTTCATGGTACTGGGGATGGAATCCAGAACCTTTACACTGAAGTATATGCACAGCCATTTTACTTTTGTTTTTGTTTTTGTTTTTCTGAGGCAGGGTCTCACTATGTATTTTAGCCTGGCCTTGAACTCACTATATAGCCCAGGCTGGTCTTGAACTCCAGGCTCTCCTCCTTCCCTCAGCCTCCTAAGTGCTGGGATTACAGGTGTGACCCAGCTGTTTTTTTTAACAGCTAGGGTTTTACTAAATTCCCTAGTCTGGGTTTGAATTTGCAATCCTCCTGCCTCACCCTCCCACAGGACTGGTATTACAGGCATTTGCTACCAGACAAATAATTCACTGCTTTTCTCTTTTTACTGAGGTTTACAATATTGAAAATGCTAAAAGATGTAAAGTTTAGCATGATTAGTAATCGAGAGAATTTAATAAATCTGAATAATATTCACCTTATTTTTTTTATATTCATCTTATTTTTTTTCTTCAGAGTGAACCAGAGGAAATGCCTCCAGAAGCAAAGATGAGGATGAAGAATATTGGAAGGTATTATAATTTTTTGTTAATATTATAGAAAATTATAGGTGTGAATGAAAAGCAAAAATTAATTGCACAAAGTGTTTGGGTTGTTTTTGTTTTTTGAGGCAGCGTTCTGCTGTGTAGTTCAGGCTGGTCTTGAACTCACTGTGTAGCCCAGGCTGGCCTTGAACTCCGGGCAAGCCTCCTGCCTCACCCTCCTGAATATTGGAATTAGAAGGCATGCACCACCGTGCCCAGTTACACATAATGTTTCTAGTGTTCGGGCATTTCTTGGGTATTTGTGCAAAACAATTTTCAGCATTTTCTGTGTACTAATTGGTTAATAAGGATTTTAAAGATGCATAAAAGCTGGACCAATCATAAAGAAAGGTTACTAATACTGTGTGAGTTATTAGTGATCTTTATTTTTTGTCCTGGAGGAGAAAATACCTTTAAAAATAATAATTTAAGGCTATCTGTTCTGATACATGTAATCTATATATATTTAGGTGGGGGGGTGGTTGGTGCAGGGTTTTGCGGTATAGTCCAGGCTGGCCTCAAACTCATAGCACTCCTCGTGCTTCACCCTTCCAAGTGCTGGGATTATAGGCATGCATCACCATGCCTGGCTCTGTAACTTATATTTTTTTCAAATGAGAGAAAAGTTATGAGAAATATTTTTTATTTTAAATTTAAATTAAAGGGGGGGGAGAACCAAGATGCATCATGTATAGGTACAGAATTAATGTAATGAATGTGACCATTGTATGTAGAATGTACCAATACATGTTTTTGGTTTAAAATAAAAAAAATAAAATAAAATAATGAAAAAAAAATAAATTTAAATTAAAATATTATTCTCATATAATAGAAAAATGGCTTTTGGTTACTTCACTTAAAATGACATTCCTACCACTTAGTCTCGATCTTGTGTATCCTTTTGCCCTGTGTAACTTATTTCCCAGGTACCAAACTAAGACAAAAATATTTTGATTTTCCTCCATTTTTATAATTTTCATGGAGATAACATTAATGCTAAATTAGTAGGATGTTTGGTTTCCTGTCTTTTTGAGCATCAGTGGAAGACCTAGATGGGAATACAAAATTTCAGTTTGAGCCCAAGCATAGTGGCTTATGCCTGCAATCCCAACACTCTGGGAGGCTGACACAGGAGGATCACAAGCTAAAGTCCCACCCAGACAGTTTAGCGAGAACCTCTTGAAATAAAAGGGCTTTGCATGTAGCTCAGTGGGAAAGCCCTGAATTCCGTCCCTGGTTTGTGGGGGGGTGTTCAGTTTAACCCAAACTGTGCCTCCCCACCCTACTTTTTTGTGTTTGGTGTTTGGAATTAAACCTGTGCTAGGCAAGCACTGTACCACTGAGCTACAATCTCAGCTTTTTTAGTTTTCAGTTTTGAAACAGAGTCTCACCAAGTTACCCTTGCACCTGTCAAATTTATGGTACTTCTGCCTCAGTTTCCCACGTAGCTGGGATTATAGGTGTGCTTCACTGTGCCCAGCTCTGTGTTCCCACTTCTACCAAATACATGAACCCCCAAAGGACTAACTTCAGCATTCGTACATTAACCTTTAGAATTTCAGTCTCTGGTCCATGTAGAAGCAGTCCCAGTGGCTGCCTGCTTGCCATTCTGTCATGTGGGATCTAAGGTAAGAAACCCATCTGACACTGTTACCCAGCTTCATGCCCAGTAGACATAGAATTAAACACATAAAATTGAAACTGAAGTTTCCAAAATAACCTTGCACCTTTCTGTGTGTAATACATCTTTATATCTTTCTTCTGCTTCTTTTTTACAACTGCTGATGGCAAGCCACAAAATTGATTTTATGACTCTATTAATAGGTCTCAGGCAACAGATTTTGTTTTGCACAAAATTTTGTGTTTGATAAGCCAGGGGATTGAACTCAAGTCATGCTGGGCAAAGATTTTTCTATCCCCAGCCCTCGGGCAGTAGTTTTGGAAACTGTAGTGGTCGCCTCCCTTAGCTACATGTCAAAATTACTTTAAATGCTAAAACTACATATTTGGCCTGGAGATGTAGCTCAGTGGTAGAGCACTTGTCCAGCACAGGCAAGGCCCTGGGCCCAATCTCTGGCACCACTCCACCTAGCCCTAGTGAGTCTGAAGTCTTAGAACTGTGTGTGTGAATTTTCAGAAATCTCCAAAGAGGCTTTTGCTGTTCAGCGTGTGTTTACGTAGGTGGTAAACAATTGTGTGCTTAAGTTGAAAACAGCCCAAAATGTATCTATTACATATTTTAAGTAAATTTCCTTTCTTTTAATGCAGGGATACACCAACATCAGCTGGACCAAACTCATTTAATAAAGGAAAGCATGGGTTTTCTGATAACCAGAAGCTATGGGAACGAAATATAAAATCTCATCTTGGAAATGTCCATGACCAAGACAACTAAATGATGTGTTTTGAATTGGGGTGTGGGGTGGGTGTAAAGTTAAAAGGAACAGTTTCCTTTTTTAAAGAATGGTATAAGACTATCTTTGGAGCCGCTTTTTTTTTTTCTTTTTCATTTTTTTTTTTAAGATTGAGTGGTACACTAATAAGTGAGAGTTTGAAATTAGAGGTAATTTATGTTTTATATACAGATTTCAAGACATTTGCTAATTTTGTAGTTTCATGTGATTAGTTTCCAAAGGTCACAGATAATAAATCAGAAATGGTACCTTTTTAAGAATTGCATATTTTTTTAGACACAGCTATTAGCACATTAAGAGGGAAGCAAAAAGTTGCTGTCTATTTAAAACTGTAAGCAGTTACTCCTAAATTAACTCCCTCGTTACCTAAACTGTCTGGCTCCCAGGAACAGCCTTATAGAGAAAGGGGGAGTATTGTATTAAGAGGAAAATGTTGTTCAACTATTGATTGAAAGTAAATTTAGGTAAAATTAAAATATAGATTTTTTTTCTGTATGGGCATTTCTTTTGTTTCAAGTCATTATATAGTAGGTATTGTTGCATTGCTCTTAGTGGATACAGATGCTTAGCTCTTTTACAAAAAATAAATTTTTTTTAAAAATTTTTATGTGAAATATCAAGTATTTGAAATAGCCCACTTCACCTTAATGGTCTTGTCTACCTTCATTAGTCTTCAAAGAACAGCCATTTGCTACCAAAGTAAATCAGTATTTTGAATGTGCTTCTCTTGGATTTTGTTTATTAGCTAGTTCCTGTAAGCATTTCCACCAGAACTTGAGGCAAATCATAATAAGGAAGCTGTTTCTTTTAAAATACAAACGACCACCAAAAATTTAAATGTACATACTGCTTAAGTATTTGGCTGGTTTTTATTTTTTAACAGGTATAAACACCAAAAAAAAAAAAAATTTAACATTGTATGAAGATGAAAGACAAGATGCATTTTCTGTAACTTTGTGTATGCACTTATGTTTCTGAGTTGTTAAATCCAATTTGAATTGAACTCACTACAGGATTTCTTATTAGAACAATTTATGGTTTAAGTATACACATACTGACCAGTGGCCCCTCAAAAGCATATTGTGGGTACTGAAAATAAAAGGAAAGAAAATGCATCTTCAAACACATTTTATGGAATTGCTCATCACATATATTGTTAGATTTGTGTATTGTAGGCTGTTTGTTTTGCATTTTTGTATTGTATATGGGCTTTTTTTTAATGTGACAGTTAAACACATCTCTCAAAGCATAGTCACAGATAAATGATATGGTGATTTCTTTCAAAATTCCTACAATGTTAAATTTGGAGGCAGCTTCAGACTATTTTATTGGTGGTAGTTACTTGCTGATCTCTTTCAGTAGGTAGTAGTAACTCCAGAGAAGAAACCTGTGCATATACCTAATAAGTTGTTCTTTTACATTAAAATTTAGATTAAGCCCCAAGTAAAACAATGGAAATGTATATAGAACTATTAGTTCTCACATGATTTAATTATACCAAGATACATGAATTTAACTTTAACTTACGTTTATGTAGGCAAACTATTCATTTTTGTCCATTTTACTGTTTGTTAAAATAACATCCTTCTCCTACATACTCTTTTCTTGACCTAAATGAAATATTAATCTAGGGTCAAGATGAGGAGAGAGAGAAACGACTGAGATGAATGTCTTTACTAAAATAACCAATAAATTTTGTCAAACTCAATAGTGTTTTGATTTTCTGTTCCACTTAATTATTGGTTACTGTTTTGTTTTAACGGAGAAGTTGAGACAAATGAAGGGTCATTGCTCTTGCCTAGATTGTGGACTAAAGTAAAAGGAAATTAAAAGTTCCTAGTTGTTAGAATCCACCTGACTCGGTTATACAGTTCACATATCTCAAATTGGAATACCTGTAATCCAGATCTTTTTCCTTTTCTACTGTGAAAGGATTGTCCTGTGCTTTGGAAATCCTGCCAAAGTGCACCCTTGAAAATTATTAAGCGTTAGAAAGTATTTTTTTGCTAGTGTCTTCTGTCAATCTTATATATAGAATTAAGACCACAAATTAAAAAAAGACAAATCTTGCTGCTTTTTCAGTGGCTTTCTTCAGATATTTGAAAAGTTCTTTCTGCCTTTTATCTCTACTTGCCCCCCACAGATTAAATATCTCCTCTTGCCCTGATCACTATTTGGTACTTACTTTTAAAGTCATTTTGCCTTCTTCTCTGTATACTGTGTATTCAACTATAATGCAGATGCCCAAAATTCATTTCTTTGGTTATCTTGAATTCTGAGATCACATGGTTAGAGCATCCCAGTTCTTGACAAGAACACATCAAGTATTTCCCTTTTAGAATATATTTTCTAAATGTTTAGTAGGTCACGGCTTAGTAGTGGAAAGGTTGAACTAAATTTTAGAATTAAGGTTCATGTTCAGTTTGACTATAAATGAAGCTCTGAATTTCAAGTATTATATCAAGGTTAGGTTCGTATACCATGGAGTGTTCAAGGTACATTCTTCGGTAAGTGAAGATACTGCTTTTTGATTGTTTTAGACTTCATTTTGAAACAAGTGTCAGATTGCACAAATTATACTAGAGCATTTCCATATACCTTCTATTCATGTTCCCCAAATGTTAATACCTTACATATCCACAGGACAATTGTCAAAATAAAGAATATTATTACAGTATTACCTGTTATATTACCTTACACTATTGCTTTACAGGTTTTCAGCTTTCACCATTTGCCCCACTGATATACTCTCAATCCGGAATCCTTCTCATTATCCCTCCATTGATGGTCATCTCTTTAATCGGAACATATGTCAGTATTTATTTAGTTTTCTTTGAGACAAGGTCTTGCTATGCTGTCCAGGCTGGCTTCAAAGTTGAGATCCTCCTGCTTCAGCTTCCCCGGTAGCTGTGATTACAGGTATGGTGCTGGTTTGATGTTAATCTTTTATAACCTTGAAAAGTGCGGGCCAATTATTGGTAAGAGACCTCTCAATTTGGGGTTTGCCTAATACTTCCTTATTAAATTCAGTTCTTTGATTTTTTTGGCAGAATACTGCAGAATTGATGGTACATAGTATTACTAGTGAGGTTTGCTTTTGTTCTGGCAGTGCTGGGGATTGAACCCTGATGCCTGCCCTGGATAAGTGCTCACCACTGAGCTACAGCCCAGCTCTGCTGGTGGTAATTAACTTTGCCTAGGTGGTACCTGATGTCTGTCACACTTGTCTGCTGTGAAACTCTTTTTTCATTTTGAAATTGTATGTTCTGGGGCATATCTTGAGACTGAGTTTACTATTGCTGATATCTTTTGTCCACTAATTA
>PVJO010001115.1:91764-188161 GCA_004026905.1 Hystrix cristata
TCCCCCCCCCCCCCGCCTTTTTTGTCTTTTGATACTTCCTTAGTTTCTGGCACCACAAGATGTACTAGGCTCATCTTGCCCTGAGCCTTGGGATCAGTGATTTCTTCCCAGGATCTATCCCTCCTTCAACTCTTCCGCAGTACTGAGGATTGAACCTAGGGCCTTCACATTGAGTTACATCTCCAGCACTTTTTTTATTTTTCTGATAAAGGGTCTTGCTAAATCACTAAGTTGCCCAGGTTGGACTTGAACTTACAGTCCTCCTGGCTCAGCCTCCTTAAGTCCTGTGTGTGATACAGGTGTGTGCTACCACACTCGGCTAAGAATGGTACTTAGAAACAAAAGCTGGTATTTGGTGTACTCACTGGTACTAAGGCGACATTGCTTCTGGCCTGTTTAACAGCTAAGGAATGTATGTATAAACCTGTATTTCTCTACATGAATTTCCAATACCAGTCCAACACCAGAGTTCATTCTACTTTTTCTGTATTTGTAACTCGTCCAACAGTGAGAAGTCTGCCTTCACTAGTGTGAACATGCCTAATTCTTCACTTGCCTAATTTTAGAATATATATATTCAAAATTGCTAATCCATTTATTTCCTTTTGAAAGACTGCTACTAACCAGAGTGTAGTGTTTGTAGAATTTGTTTTTGCTCTTAGAGTATATAATGTCTGGTTTTGCAGAGTTACATAGTTGTTTGCTGCCGCTTTCAGTATGGTTGTTACCCATTTGTAATAGAGCAGTTGACTTTGTGTTTGGTAATGGGTGCCCAGGGCTAGGGTGTAGCTCGGCGGCAGAAAGGCTGTGTGTGCAGTCCCTGGCACCACAAAATAAACAAAATATGCAAAGAGATGATGAACAATGGATACCTGTTCATCCTTATTAACCTTCTTGGTATGTGAAGTACTACCATACTTCTTAAAAGAAGTATATAAATTTTTTTCCTTATCCTTTCTATCCTATTTCTCCTTTTTTTTCTTTTTTTCTCACTACATAGTCCAGGCTGGCCTCAAACTCCTGCCTCAGCCTCCCATGTGCTGGGATTACAGATTTGTGCCATCACACCTGGCTTTTCTGGCATTTCTGTCATTTTCACACCTATCCCAGAAGTAAGCTATTTCTGGTTTATGCTTATTTCTTTTTGCATAAATTAGCCTTTATACTTAAAGATAGTATACTATAGTGTAGTTCTTCAAACTTTTTTCTGTTGCTAGAGATTGAACCCAGGGCCTCAAGAATGCTAAGACTGAGCTATACTCTCAAGCCCCTTTTATACTTTTTATTGCCATTTGGCAGAATAGCTAGGAAATTATACCAGTCCATGAAGGTTAGAGAGAGGGCTAGAGAAAGGGAGGGAAGGAGGGAAAAAGGAAAAATACGGCAGTGGGATGGGGGTGCATGTAGTTCTTCAGAGCATGCTTGCTTAGGATATCAAGACCCTGGGTTCTGTCATCACGGGGGAACAAAAAGAATTTTTTAAACAGCTACATAGTTCTAAATTACATGAATAGACCATTATTTCTTCAGTTATGCCATATATGGCATTTGGTCATTTCCAATATTGCTGTTATGCTATAATTGACAAACTTCTGTGTATTTTCATGTAATTGGGGTATATCTTAAAGTAAATTCCCAGAAGTAGGACTGCTGCTTCAAGATATAAATAGTTTTGGTAAATACATGGAATTCGCCAAAAGGGTTGTAGAGGCTGGGATATAGCTCAGTGGTTAAAGTGCTTGCCTAGCAAGCACAAGGACCCGAGTTCTATCCCTGGCACCAAAATGAGAGAAAAAAAGCAAAGGGTTATACCAGTTTGTTTTCCCACTGGGGAACTGGGGGTATATGAGCGCCTGCTTTCTCACAGTCTTGCCAATAGAATGTATTTGCCATGCTTTTTAAATGTTCTGCTAATCTTAACAGATTTTTTTTTTGAGACAGGGTCTCACAATATAGTTAAGGGTGGCTTTGAACTCACTAGTCTAGGCTGGAGTGCTGGGATTACAGGCATGTGCCACCACACCTGGCTCATTTTAACAGTTGAAAACAAGCCTTTCAATATAGTTTTAATTTGCATCTTTCTGAGTGAGGCAGAATGACTATCTTTTCACATGTTCAAGGGCTATTTTAATGTAATCTCTTTGTGAATAGTCTATTCATATAATTTCTACTTTACTATTTTTTTCATCTTTTCTCAAGATTTAAGAATTCTTTACATATTAACTCTTCATTTATGAATTTATTTTCCCCAATTATTAGTTGTATTTTGGCTTTGATTATACTCTTTTGAAATATGAAAAGCTTCTAATTTCTATGTAGTAAACTTTGTTAATGTTTTTGCCTTTTAATTTTATATTATTATAATTTACATACACTGAAGTTAAAGATTCACCCATGTAAATTTTCTGATGCTTTTGTTTCATTTTCAAAATTTACATAGATCCCTGATCCACTTTTAGTATATTCCTGAACATTTTGAAATAGAGGTCTAATTTTATTTTTTTTATTTTTTTGGTGCTGGGGATTGAACTCAGGTCCTTGTGCTCGCCAGACAAGCACTCCAACCACTGTGCTAAATCCCCAGCCGTAGAGATCTAATTTTAGTTAGCTGGTAAGAGTCTTAATAATTAAGAGCAATCTGCTTTTGTCTTGAGTATTTTTTTGTCTTGAGTGTTTTAAAACTTTTCTTATATAGGTTTTACACATTTTCTTACCAAGTTTATTCCAAAGTACTTAATCTTCATTACTGAAATGGGGTTTTCTTCACCATTATACATTGATTATTTTTCCTAGCTCTGCAGGCAATTGATTTCTGTATATTCTGTATCTTGCTACCTTAGTTTCTGTTGTTGCCGTTGTCATTGTTACCATTTACTGATGCTTCAGACTTAAACCATATAAGCTAAAAGACAAGGACATCTGTCTGGCTCAGGTTGTGCTCCTGGTGACCCAAAAGCCTCCCTTTAGCCTTAGTGATGGGGAACCTTTTAGAGCTTTCAGAGCTAACATCCAGCTGTGGCATGCATGCTGTAGGTTCCCACCACTAATTTTCAGTTGTTTGGGAAGTCAGAAGCTGAGAAGTTAATTGGGGCTGAGCGTGGGTGGTCCATGCCTGTAATCCTAGCACTTGGGAGACTGAGGCAGGAGGATCACTGAGAATTCGAGGACAGCCTGGACTACATATTGAGACCGTGTCTCAAAAAAAAAAAAAAAAAATCAAACAAAAAAATCCAAAAAACCACCACCACCACCACCAGACTGGGCAATTTATCAACCACAAAAAGTTACTTCCTCAATTCTGGAGGTGGGAAGTCCATCAAGGTAAAAAGCAGGCTTGGTGTTTGGTGAAGACTGCTCTGCTCTCTACATCCGAGACAGCATCTTGCTGCTACAGGCTCACAAGGTTGGAGCAAAAGGGCCCATGGGGCACACAGCATCTGCTTGTTCCCTCCAGCCCTTTTATAAGGTGCTAATCTATTCAGGAGGGTGGAGCTCTCATGACCTCAACACCCACCAAAAGCCACACCCCTTAGTCTGCTGCATGGGGAATTAAATTTGAAAAAATATTCTGGAGGGGACCCAAACACTGGACATAGCAAGCCCTAATGGAGATGAAATTACATTCTAAAATGTATACAGAAGTATTAAACTTCAAGATTTCAGATAATAAAGCAAGCATGGTATATTTAAAAGATTAAATATAAAGAAATTATTTATGTACCTCTGCTCCACACACTTAAACTAATAAATTTGTAGGATCAGCAAAGACAAATGCTACCTTTTCCTGCATGTATGCCAAACAAAATGTAAAACCTGTTAGGAACCGCCAATGTGCTGCAGTGTTTATACCAATACCATGAAAACAACAGAAACAACATTTTTTTAAAAATGCTAAACACTAAAGGGTAGGGGAGCTGGGGCTTTAGCTCAGTGGTAGAGCACTTACCTGGCAAGCACAAGGCCCTGAGTTTGATCCCCACCACCCAGGGAAAAAAAAAACAAAACCCTAGTTTGGATTAGCTCCAAATCCAGCAGTTAACCTTCTGAAATTCTGCAACAACAAATGAACAGATTAAAACCCATATTAGAGTATTAATTTCTACTGAACTCAAGCATTTCAGTGACAGCAGTGATTCAAATTGCTTAGCAGCAGTAACAAAGTATTTTTTAAAACTCTCTTGTCAGGAGACATCATATCATGAAAACAAAACACCCTAAGAATTAAAATATACAAGTTTCCTCCATAGTAACATCAAAACTGCTGAATTTTGAGAAACTCAGTATGTCTCCATGTGGAATGAATGTAATTCTAGTCATTTAAATTGTCTACAGTTGACAGCTGACATTACATTTAATTTTGTGATGATTATATTTAACAGCTGTTGTTCCCCCATTTTTTTTTTTAAAACATGTTCGGTTCCTTTTAACATAACATCAAATAACACTATCTGATTTATGGATAGAAAATACTGACAAGCTCAACTCCAAATCTTATGCTTTTAAACAAATTCAACATCATTTATTTACATATTTATGACATACATTACTGTTCTTACACATTTAACTAAACCTAATAACAATGGTGAAAATGGAACATAAAAGACATTTTCAAATTTTAGGTTATATTTTTTCACTAACTGAAAGATATGACAAACAAGCAGCCATTTAAAGTTACGGGCTGTATGTTGATTCACTTCTTAAAATTGAAAGTCAGCCACACAGCTATGAAAACAATAGGAAATTTGCAAATGCAAATATTATAAGTATGCAAGTATAATGCATGCAGAGCTATCACATTTATTCTTTATCCTTTATTAAAGCCATTTTTAAAGTAAACAGGAATAAGCATCTTAATATATGTACATCAAGGCACATTCTTCTCTTGTGCTTTAGGAATGACTTACATAGGATCTGCTTAAATCTTAATTTTATATCTTATAACAGCTTTTAATACCTAAAAACTTAATTTTAACAATTACAGTTTAAATGGTAGTTTCTTAGAGAGAAATATGGCATCTCCCCATGGTTATCTGAAAATCAGAAAATTGGATGGCTTGAAGAGGTGAGAATTTAAAAATCAAATACATGAATGAATATAATTTTCAGGTAACTTTTCAAAATATTTTCAAAAATTTGGTAGGACCATAATCAATTAAATAGTTTAATGAGGGCTACATTTAAGAATTTTCATGGGGCTGGGGATTTAGCTCAGTGGTAGAGCACTTGCCTAGCAAGCACAAGGCCGAGTTCGATCCCAAGCATCCCTCCCAAAAAAGAAGTTTTAATATTCTGAAATTACTTGATAATTATATAGTATCCATAGGACTACCGTAGATGTCTATATTGCTATCCTATTTCTCAACTGCAGTCTTCCAATAAAATTAAACATGATATGAACTGAAAACATACCAAACCTAACTTGTTCATTTTTCTGCAAAAGAATGAAAATTTTTGTTTATTTCCCAACAACATTTTATAACAGTACTCTTTTCTCATTGTCAATTACTTGCCTTGAAGAGATAGCATAGTAAGGCTTTAATAGGCATTTCATGCATTTTAGTGGCATTTAAAAATTAGCTATTCATTTATGAGTTTCCCATATAGATAAATACATTGTGCAAACTTGATTACAACATGTAACTCATTAAGTGCTTTAAAACAGAATAAAGAATCCCTGACTTTAGAAGGGGTTAAAATAAATAGTCAAGAATCACCAGACTTAAAGCATTAAAAACTATAATATACCTATGTCGCCTACTAAAGTGGTTTATATTAGAATTTTATAAACAGGGCAACTGAAATCACAGAACCTCTACGGTTTTGAGAATAAAACAAAAGAAAAGCATTCAACTAGTACAGCTTTTTAAACTCAAAATATATAATAATGTCAAAATACAAGTGAAACTGTACAGCTTTAAACTTAGTACAGCCATTTATAACACAAATTCATGAAAGGCGTATCATGATAAACCACTACCATCAAATAGATTTGTTTTTAATTTCTTTACAGTAAACAGACTTTCCTACAGAACTCACTGGCTATACAATTTAGAAAAGTCACTGATAGTCCAGAGCTTTGACATAAACTAAGGAGACAGTCACAAGGAATTGTAAACAAATGTTCTGTGAGTTCAGTGTATGTGAGATTTGTATTCATCATTACTATATTCACTCTGCTTCTGAAATATGTGCCACTTCGACTTCAACAGTTTGAATAGCTTCTGCAACTTCAGACAGCTTCTGTCCTTGCTGTTGTGCCAAGACATAATTAACCACTTGCATAATGCTTTGGTCAGAAAGAGTAGATACTGATGGACACTCTTCAGTAGCTGCAACAGCTTCAAGAACTTCCATAGTTTCTCCTGTTACCACCACAGTCTCAAGTTCTTGAGGACCACTACTTTCTTGTTCCTGCATGTCTGCAGTTAAGATGCTAACAGCATGTTCCACTTGAGTTCCTTGGTTATGAAACTGAAGGGTATCTTTTTCCAGCATAATTTTGCAAGGCACATAGTCTGTATGGAATTTAGTCATATGTTTACGGAGTGTTCGAGCATCTATGTAGGCTTGACTACACACAGGACAGACGTAGGGTCTTTCTCCAGTATGTGTTCGAACATGGCGTTTTAGAGATCGGGCATCAGCCCAAGCTACTCCACATGTTAAACACTCAAATGGCTTCACTCCTATTTAAAAAAAAAAATGTGTGTGGGGTGAGGTGCAAGTACCAACAGAATATATTAAAACTGCATGGCAAAGAATTTTTTTAAAGTACAGTAGCCCATTGAGTCTTTCTACTTTGACTATGGTAATCTTACATTTAGCATCTAATGGTTTTCCTTAGAATAAAAAGGAAAACAAGATTCTGGCCAGGATTGGCACATGCCTGTCATACCACGCAGGGAGGCTGAGCCCAGAGGAGTGCATGTTCAGTCCCATCTAGCCACTGAGCAAGACTGTCTCAAAACAAAAAAGGGGGTGGGCATAGAACTCAGTGGTAAAGCCCTTGACTTCAGCACCCCACTACCAAAAAACGGACAAGGTTCTTACTATAATCTCTCTAAATAGGTTCCTATGGATAGAATTTATTGATGGATAAATGTGTTTGTGCATAATTTCATTTATTCCTTCACAGCAATTCTATAATCAGGGTAAGGACAAAGAAACAGAGCCTTTAAATAATTACATTCTCAGGTTTGGGATCACCTGTCTCTTGAATAAATCTTCCAAAATAAGGGACTAATCTCTTATCAAGGAAGGTAAGGTAATAAGCAAGAAGGCTGGTATACACAAGGGGGCTGGCAAGGGAAAAATCACTACTTGACTGAGTACTTGACTGACTCTTACTCTGTTTAGATACATATAATATGAAATACTTACCTTCATGGTTGTTCATATGTCTCCTATATTCTCTGAGCTGAGTAAATTTTCTTCCACATTGTTCACACACTCGTTCCAGGTTCTGCTTTGCTCTTCCTTTCTTCCCATGGGTGGCTTTCTTTACATGTCTTCTGAACAAAGCCTTTTCATAAAATTCTTTGCCACATATATTACACCTAAAATAGGGGAAAAGACCTAAATTATCCTTTCCAAAGTACTAGAAGCTATAAAAAACAATCATGTACCTATATTTCTCAACTAGGTTCAGATTCTTCTCAGATTTACCCACCTGTAAGGCTCAGTGACAGAATGAGACTTCACATGCGAATACCAGTCTTTCTTCCAACTATAACACTTATCACAAAATTGGCACTGAAATGGCTTCACACCAAGATGTTTGTTCATGTGTTGGCGAAGATCTCTAGCTTCAAAGAAACTTTTCTCACATCTGCAATAAAGTTTAGTTACCCAACTGGATTATCTTAATCCTTTATAGCAAGTTTCCAAGCATTCTGTACATTCTTAGTTTTCTAGAACTCTACAAGATGCCCACAATTTTAAAAGAATTCCCTAATTTTCCAATCTGGCATCAAGAATGCATAGTTTTTAGGTTTTCTAATCACTAGAGCACAGAAATATCTGAGAAGGAATCACAGAGAGTTCCCAAAAGTTGAGACAAGTAATTTACTGTCTGTTTCTCTTCCGCCCTCTTCTGCTGCCCGCTTTTACATTCCCCCTTCATCCCTTTCGCTGTGTCCAGATACTGAAGGCAGATTTCACCCCGACCCTAGGGATTGGGCAAGCACTCAGAAAACTAAGTCAATCAGAGGACAACATTCCCGTGGCTAGAGTGAATTACTCAGGTGACTCAACTTGATCTAATCAGAGTTGAACCTAAGGAACTACCAGGAAAGAAGCTCAACAGTTTGGAAGTTGAGAGAATGTGAGGCTGAAACTGCTGCCATTCACGTGTCCATATGGAGCTGGAGAAAAACCAAGTACTAATCAATCTGAATCTAGCTTACATTACATCATTAGATTTTTTTTTTTTTTTTTTATGCTGGGGATCAAACTCAGGGCCTTGCGCTTGCTAGGCAAGTACTCTAACCACTGACCTAAATCTCCAACCCAACTTTACCTTTTATTCAGGCCAGTTTTGGTTGGGTTTTCTTTCACTTATCATCAAAAATGTATTGTCAATAAACGATCTTTGCTTTAAAGACTAACTATGTGGTGGTGCATGCCTGTAAATCCTAGCATTCTGGGTGGCAGACAGGAAGATCACAAGTTTGAGACCAGTCTGGGGAACCTACTGAGACCCTGTTTCAAAAATAAAAAATGGGGTGGTGGTGGGGAAGCTGGAAATACAGTTCAGTCGGGAGGCCCAGGGTTCCATGCCCAGTACTGCAAACAAACAAACGTAATTAGAATGAAATCAGCAGATACAACAGAGTAGAAAATGCCAAAAGCCCATCTCTCTACAAAAGTTGTGGATAAACTAGCAAACTATCAGAATCAGCTTTATTGGAACTTTAGAAACGAATCAAAAGTTTACAGCATTGGTGGCAAACCTACAGCACATGTGCCGCAGTGGGCTGTATTACTGAAAGCTCTAGAAGGTTTGCCATCACTGTTTTACAGTGACCAGCTGGGTATGGTGGGGCAGGTCTATAATCCCAGCAATTGGGAGGCTGAGGCAGGAGGATAGCCATGAGTTTAAGGCCAGCCTGGACTACACAGTGAATCCCTGTCTCAAAAAAAAAAAAAGTTTACAATGACCAGGCAAATGTTTAAGCAAGAAAGTCAAGTACTAAATCTCTACAATTTATGGCATTTTAAACTTACCCCTACCCGTCCCCTGCTTCCCAGAGATCGACAAGATGCTGAAAGACAATAGCCTGCGTTCCCAATACAGGGTTCCTTTACCAGAGGAAATTCTCAGAGAACTGTTGTTCTGACCTATGTGGCTGCTTTCTGAAGGAGCCCCTCTCTGCCTTTATTTCTATTAACTTTCCTATGACTGGGGGAGGAATGAGGTTAGGGAGTTTGTGAGAACATTTAAAGGCATATATATTAGCCACTGTCACCTGGGGCAAGGAATAATGATTTTGTGTAAATACACAAATCAAATGCATACGAATGAGCTTCTTTGAGGAATATTGAAAGTCTAAATGCTTACTCACTGATAAGCACATGCTCAGAAAGAGCTGAAGAGACTCTTAGCTCCTGCTGACCTTCTGGATTTGCACAAACAGGACATGAAGGCTAAGGGAGAGTTGAAAGTTGTTTGGTTGAACACTGGAGGAATTCTGGAATTGGTGGTGATGTCTGCACAAGACTGGGAATGTACTTAAGACCCCTGAATTGTGTACCCTGTTGTTTCATTATATTAACCTCAAAAAAATTTTTTTTCAAGAGGCTTTGGAAAATAAAAAAACGAGAAAAAGAAAAAAACATTGTAAGAAAGGAGAAATGAGCAGTACCTAGTTCAGAGGCACTGCCTTGGGCTAAGGATGCAAGGTAGTGGTAGAGCACTTGTTTGGTGCCATGTACAAAGCTTTGGGTTCAATACTGAGCACCACAACCAAAAAAAAAGAGTCAAGAAGAAATGCCTGGCAAGGAACTCTGCCTGTCTATGGACCTTCAGCCTCCATGCCTGGGGAGTATATTTGGAAAATCTCTTTAATTCACTGTAAATGAGTTATCTGTATATAATGCATATTTCAATAAAACTGTTAAAAGATAAATAGCAACACTAAGGTAAAGACTGTTTAAAATCAAGAATATACTAAAATTACACTTTAATATTATCTTTGAGTATTTTCTTATGAAAACAATTTTCAAATAAACCAAGTAAGAAGATAATGAAATTAACTGAACCGTTCACATATTAAGTACTTACTGAGTACAGTGATAGCCTCGAACCTCAGGCTTTGGCTGGTGTTTCTTTAAGTGCTTGCTGAGTCCAGAGCCCCTGTGAAAAGACTTTCCACAAACAGAGCAAAAATACTTTGATTCTCCTGTAAAAAATAAAAGGTATGTCACAAATCTAGCAATCGGGTCCACCTCCAACAGAGTTCTTTTTTGTGTCCCGGAATTTCTCTTTTTTATTTGAAAGACAGTCTTGCTAAATTGCCCAGATTGGCCTCAAACTGGAGATCCTCCAGCCTCAGGCTCCTGAGTGCTGGGATTTCAGGCCTATGTGTGCATCATGCCCAGTTTCACAAGTTGTTATTTTAGCAAGGGAATATGGAAGCTGTAACATTTAGCAAGACTCTTTCGTAAGAATAACCAACCTTGGGGCTAGGGATTTAGCTCAGTGGTTAGAGTGCTTGCCTACCAAGCACAAGGCTATGAGTTCAATCCCCAGCACCAAAAAAAAAAAAAAAAAAAAGAACAAACCTTGTCGAAATCTCTATTTCCTTTTAAAAGCACAGCACAGCCATTTACTGATGAATGGAAGCAATAAATTCTGAGAAATGTGTCCTTGGTAATCCCTTTGTGGTACAAACATCGTGGAGAGCACCGACACAGTGATGGCTAATGACATTACTAGGCAATGTCATTTCACAGCAGTAACACTGTGCACGAAGGTCACAGCTGACTGAGCCCTCGTTATAGAGCAAGGACTGCACCAGCAAAGGTCCTACCACATGAGTGTGATATGCTTACAGGTGTACATAAGCTCTGCACCGCACAGCGGCAGGGCTGAGCAGCTGCTCTGTGACAAGCAACTGCCCTTCACTAGTCACCCGCACATGCTTTCCTTAAAGTTGGGGGACTAAAGATCCCAGCAAAGATATGCACAATCTACCACACTGACATCTCCATCTTCTTAGAAGGATCCTCCCTCCTTCCCTCCCTCTCCTCCTTTCCTTCCCAATCCTTTTCTATTTTGAGACAGAGTCTCACTAGTCTCACTAAATTGCCAAGGATGGTCTCGAATTTGTGATTCTCCCACTGCAGCCTTGCAGGTAGCTGGGATTACAGCCCTGCATCACTGTGCTCAGCATGGACATTTATTTTTCTGTCTTTTTTCTTGAGACAGGGTCTCACTATGCAGCTCAGGCTGGCCTCAAACTTGTGGTGATCCTCCTGCCACACAGGGCCTCCTGAATGCTGGGATCACAGGCATGCACCACCACACATGGTGCCTGGCATGAACTTTTCTTTAGGTACCTGGATCTAATGATTTGACATTTGGTACATAGTTTTCTACAAAGAAAGAAACAGTTAACATTTTTATACAAATAAGAGTTCTAAAGATAGATTTAAACTGGGTAGGATGGTGCACGCCCATAATTCCAGTAGGCAAGCTGAGGCAGGGGATCACAAATGAATTCAAGGCCGGGCTGGGCTATAATAGCAAGACCCCGTCTCAAAAAACCAAACGAATAAAAAAAAATTTTTAAAAACCCTATACTTAATGAAACCACTCGCTTCTGTTGTCACATTAATTAAAAAAACTCCACACATACAACCATTAGTACATCAATATAATTTCTGATACAATTACAGCACAATAATAAATTCAAATACATAAAATTTAACTATATTAATATATATCTCTCATTACCTGTGTGAATACTCATATGTTCTTGAAGGCTCCGTTTGGTAACAAATGACTTAACACACAGTTCACACTGGAACTGTTTTTGTGATTGATGGAGACTCTGATGTAATTTTAGACCATGTTTGTAGATAAAAGTTTTTCCACAGACCTACAACAGAAGAAAAGTGCTTAAATCAGTAAAACAAAAAAGAGTCAAGGGTGGTGGTGCATGCCCGCGGTCTCAGCACTTCGGAGGCTAAGATGAACTTTTAATTTGCTTAATTAAAATTACATGCAAAATGACAAAGTGAGAGTTGAAAACACAAATGCCAAGGATATTACCTAGAAGACTTCTTTTCTGATTCAGTATTTAACAAATACCACTGCTATCTTTCTTAAATCCATATGACTGGAGGAACTCAAAACAATATCGCAAAAAACTTGATACTTGTCTTGTGAGATTGGTAAATGTTATATCTTGTATTAAAGAGATTTAAAAGCTTAAGAACAATACCCTCATCTCCTGCTATAACAAATAAAATAGAACTTTTCAAATTCTGTGATGAAGAACCAGTTTTTTGGTCTTTCCCCAGTCCACTCAGGACAGATGTGTGTTAAAAACACAATAAAATGCTGAAACAATGTCAAATAATTATAAGAATTTTTATATGCTTACTCTATTTTCATACTTTCAATGGACCATACATTTTGAGTAACGCTGTAACAAAGACCAGAGGCCAGTTTATATTTGGTATTTAAATTTATGAATAAGATGATTATTAGGACTTAGCTTCAGAATGATTGAGGCAGTGGGGAGAACAGCGCTGAGTAACAGCATGAATCAAATAGACCTGACCATGTGCTGATAATTATTAAAGTAGGGTGAAAGGTACATGAGGATTCATTCCATTTCTTTTACAATATATTGTTTTCATCTAATAAAAAGCTTAAGAAAAAGGAGAAATATTAATCTCATTGGTTACAAAATCACTTAATAATAAAAAAGTGTGTCACGCTTATGTGCAAGCATATAGGCTCTACTAGAACTTTTCAATAATCCCAATAGCCCAAAGCTGGCTAATCACACAATTCTTTATCCAGGAATCATACTCCACTGTTCAGTTACCCGCAATCTTCAGCAACAAAGAAAACAAAGCTTAAGGAGCACTTTTTCTGACCAAGATGATTACATTTTAAACAGATTCCTGTCCAACTACAACTTTAGAGAGAAAATTTAAAGGGTATAGTAGGGAATCACCCTTAATCTAGGCAAAAAACTGAAGACAAATTTCCCTGCCATTTCAGGAGTGAAGGTAATTCCAGAATTTACATCAACAAACTTTTCAATACAGTTATGTTACAATCTTTTTTTTTTTTTTTTGGTGCCGGGATCGAACTCAGGGCCTTGTGCTTGCAAGGCAAGCACTCTAATCACTGAGCTAAATCCCCAGCCCCAACAATCTTCTTTATATAACAAAATAAATGTTATGGCTTTACCTGGCATGCATGTGGCTTTACACCCGTGTGCTTCAACATATGTATTCGGAGGGAATATAACTTAGGCAGTGTCCTTCCACAGATGGAACATATGAATTCTCGCTTGGTTCTGCCCTTCTCAGATGATGTTCCAGATGCCTCATTAGATGTGGAATTGGACGAGGAGGAAGTTGGTGCATCTTTTCTGGTATGTCGAATCAGGTGTGCCCGCAGTGAAGCACTATATTGAAACTGTTTCTTACACAACTAAAAGAAAAAGTAAACAAGATTCTATCTAAATATATTTCTTAAAAATGCTAAGTGCAACAACTCATTTCAACTTTCCATTTCTAATGGTAAAAAAAAAAAAATCAATAAATATATACTATGTAAAAGATGGTATGTTAAATGCCGGACTATAGAGGTGAAAGGAATAATCCTCAGGTCCTACTTTGGTTAATTTTAACCACAAGCTGGGTACAGTGGCACATGCTTATAATTCCAGGAACTCAGGAGGCTGAGGTAGGAAGATCACCAAGTTCAAGGTCAGACTGGGCAATTTACTGAGACCCTGTCTCAAATAATACATAAGTACATACATGAAATCTAACTAGAGCACAGGTTTTATACATAGAAAAAGGTAAAGTTCTTTTTTTTGTTTTGTTTTGTTTTTCTGTTTTTGAGACAGGGTCTCACTATGTAGTTCAGGCTGACCTTGAACTCACTATGTGCACAGGCTGGCTTCAAACTGACAGTGATCTTCCTGCCTTGGGCTCTTGAATGCTGGGATTACAGGTATGCGCCACCATGTCTAGTAAAGAAAGGGGAAGTTCTTAAGAGTAATCAGAGTAATAAGCAAAGACCGGGCTTGACTTGGGTTTTAAAGCAATAGACACAGATAAATACAGAACATTATCACTACTACTAATATAGTAGTAGTTTGACATGGAACAGAAATACAGGCTGGAATAAAGTAGAAAGATTAAGACTGCGATGGCCCTTGGATTTGTCCCATCATGGCTAGAGATTCATGAAAGCTTTTCTTTAGAAGTCAAAGTTATATATGCCTACCCTCTGCAAAACTTGTTTTTTAACAAAAATAAAACAGGGTTTCCCGTTGCATGACTTTCACCAAGTCTCCCCCCAGTGAATTGGGGAGGATTCCAAAGTTCACTTTTTTGATATTTATTTTGTAACTTGTTCTCTTTTTGTCTATTTGAGACAGGGTCCCACTTTGTAGTTCAGACTAGCCTTTAACTCTTGGTGATCTTCCTGCCTCAGTCTCCCCAGCTCTAGGATTACAAGTGTGCACCACTACACCTTGCTTATTTTGTAACTCTTAAGTAATATTCATAATGAAAGTTGATTCTTTCCTTCATTTGTACACCTCTCGCACAAGTAAATGATTCCCACTATCCTACTTTAATATAGTTATCTTACATTACAACAATTATATTCCATTGATATAAAACTAATTTCAGTGTTTATATTAGGATGTAAAAGTCATAAAAGCTGGGCTACATGGTACACTATGATCCTTTCTCCTTTCTTTTTCTTTGTTTTCCCTATTTCTTCATATTTACTAATAATTCATCACCAAACTCTTCCTCTGTCACTCACTGAGAGGAGACTTAAAACACCATTAACCAGGGGTAGTGGCACACACAGGTAATCCCAGCATCTGGGCAGGCTGAGGCAGAAGAATCTGAAGTTTGAGCCCAGCCTGGGCAATTTAGTGAGACCCTCTATCAAAATAAAAAATAAAAAAGGGCTAATGATGTAGCCCAGTGTGAAGGCTGGGTTCAAGCTCTGGTAACACACATGCATACCCAAAACAAACAAACAAAAAGCCCCATCACCATGTTATTGGGAACCTCTGCCAAGGCATTACATCCTGTTGCAACCTATTCTGCTTGTTCACCATGCTTGGTATATAGTTTCATCTTGGGATCTGCCATCACTATTGTCTTGATGAATTCCTTAGATTCTTTGTTGAATGAAAACCCATATCCCCATTTCCCATGTCTTGGTCATTTTAGTGGAACAAGCCTATCAACAGCTTCTTGAGAAAGGGCGTTTGGGAAGTTAAACTTTTAAGATCTTGCATGTCTAAATATGTTCTTATTCTGCCATCCTAAGTAACTGACAGTAGTCAGGCGTGGTGGTGGCATGCTTGTAATCCCCACACTTGGGAGGCTGTGACAGGACTGCTGAAAAGTACAGGTTATACAGCAAGTTCAAGGCCAAACTGAACTACACAGAGACCCTGTCTCAAAAAACCTAATCATAAGTAACTGATAGTTTAGCTGTACTTTCAACTTAGAAATCATTTCCCTTTAGAATTTAAATATTTAGATATTGTACCTTTGTCTTATAGCATCCATTGTTGCTGTGCAAAAGCCTGAAGCCAGTTTGATCCATATCCTTTCAGGGAGACTGGCCATTTTTTTTCCTCTGGGAATTTGTAAGATACTCTTCTTCCCCTGTTCCTCAAATTTCATAATGTACTGTGACATAGGTTTATTTTCATCCACTTTTCTGGGCAATGTACCCTTTTAACATGAAAACACCTCTCCTTAGGTTCTGACGTTTCTGATTATCACATCAATGATTTTCTTCCCTCCATGTTCTCTGTTTGGAAATATTACTTTGTTATAGTCTAACGGTCCAGTTTTTTTGCACTCCCATATTTTATCTTTTTGCTTTGTACAGTCAATATGTATTTTCCAACTTTTCTGAGATTTTTTGGTTACTACAGACGTTTTCAATTTATGATGAGATTACACCATAATAAGCCCATCATAAACGAAAACTATCTGAAGTTGGACGATCTGTATATCATTGCTAAAAAATCCTTCTGAACCAGACATGGTGGTGCACATCTGTAATCCCAGCACTCAGGAGGCTAAGGAAGGCGAATTTGGAGCTCAAGGTCAGTGGGAACTACACACGAGTGAGCTTCATAGGAGACTCCATCTTAAAAAACCAAAACCAAAACCAAAAACTCTTTTGTTTTCTTAGTGTGCCCTTTTAAAAAAACACAGTACACTGGTCCCTAACCAATTCAAGACTGGTTCCAGGATCATTTGAAGATACTAAAGTCCTATAATATCTTATCCTAAAATATCGTGGTACTTGCATATAACCTACCCATATTCTCCCATAGATTAAATAAGATCTAGATTTATAATTCCTAATCAAATTTAAATGCTGGGTAAATTGTTATGCTACATTGTTCAGGGAATCATGACAAGAAAAAAAATCTATATATATTTAATACATTTTTTAAGATATTTTCAATATGCAATTGGCTAACCCATGCATGTGAAATCTATAGACTGAGGTCCAACTATATCCCGATACTGCATTCATAATGAAATTTTTTCATTTATCTTTTATATAAATCATACTTTATGAGTGTGTATTTTTCTTACAGTCTTAGGTTCCTCAAGTTGCTTTTTCTCTTGAAATCACAAGTCTGATGATCCTTGATGTCTGTTCATATTTCAAAATAAGACATTAAAAAACTAACAGGGCTCTGGCGTACGTAGGTCAGTTGTAGAGTGAACACCTAAAATGTGCAAGGCCCTGAATTCAATCCCAGCACCAAAGAACAAAAACTAAGTGAAAATCAGGTACTATATAATGCACCTGTAGTACCAGCTACTTAGGAGGCTGGGTGAAGACTGCTCAAGCCCAACAGTTTGGGGCCAGACTGGGCAACATAAGAGACCACCATCTCTTAAGACCAAAACCAAAAAAACTGAATTGATATTTCTAATTGGGAGTGGGATTAGTTTCTCATCCACAGGCTTTACTCAGCAGTATCTATAATGACAGCTTAAGATTCTTGTGTCTGTTTTCCAAGAAATCTTTTTGTTTCAGGTTTAAGAGTCTGGCTGCTAACATGCCAGGACTTGAGTAAGGAAAAAGAAATTGAAAAATTTCAATATTCAGTATATAAGCTTTCACTTTTCCATTCTGGATTTATTACACCTACCTTCACTGTGCATAATGCTCCCCAGAACACTTATGGTTTTATCTTTTCCAGAGAAAACAAGGATCTTGGGCCAAGGAATAGTGCTTCAACTGCTTTTACTTCCAAAACAGCTAGTACCACTAATTCCTAAGCCTTTTGGTGGTTCTGCAATACAACTAGAATTGATTCTTAGTTTTTTCTCCTGAAAACTTGGAAACGAGTCATTTCAAATTTGCTGAATCACTTACTCCATCTCTTATGACCATTCAGAATCTAGTTGCCAAGGTTTCTTAATCCATTCTCTTACCCTTTTATGCATTTATATTTTTATAACAATCTCTTTAGTATTCTCTCACTAGGGTATCAAGAGCAAGCAAAGGTAAAACACTGAATATTGGGCAGGGGCAAGTAATGATATGTACCAGTCAGATGATGATTCCTTACAAGGGACACAGACGTAGAATAGCAGTGGTAAGAATAATTACCAATTAGTAAGACAGATGGGCTCAATTTATGAATTTAGAACCATTCTCAGTCAGTTTCAGATACTTACTGGACATTTGTAATCTCTAGCTCTTTCATGCTTCAGTGTGTGCATTATAAAAGCATATCGTCTTTGAAAGACCATTCCACATTCCCCACATTTATGGGATGCTTCTTCAGTGTTCTCCTTAGCATCCCTCTTTGGCTGTTTCAACTTTTTCCCTCTTTGAACTAACTTCTGGGCCACCTAGTCAGGGATTAAAAAAAAGGATATCTAAATAAATATTTGTGGTTTTTAAGTCCTAAGTCATTTTATGAATTTCTAATAATATTTCAAATTCACATTATCTTATTAATATTTGTATTTAAATTTTGATTTTAACAATATCTAAATAAATATTTTGGTTTTTAAGTCATAAGTCATTTTATACATTTCTAATGAAAATATTTCAAATTCTCATTATCTTATTAATATTTGTATTTTTTTTGGTGCTGAGGATCAAACTCAGGGCCTTGTGCTTGCTAGGCAAGCACTCTAACCACTGAGCTAAATCCCCAGCCTAATATTTGTATTTAAAACATTAAGTTGCTTCCCTATACCCACCTTCCTTTCCAATTAATTTTTATCATAGGCATTAAATTTATCACTAAAATGCTCTTGACTAAAACTACAAAGGGTAGTACTTTTTACATCAGACCTGTTGAACTGCTGACTTGGGAATGGCTTTCCGTTTCTGCAGCTTTTTCTCCATTCCCTTGTGCAGTCGAATGTATCCACCTTCATTGACAGATCGCTGCCGAAGCCTACTTCTGTAAGTATCATCAGGGTTTGGGTCTATCTTTGCTACTGGTGCAGCTAGATTTTCCTGATCTTTTAAAGGCTGGCCAAGGCTCTCCCTTTGTCTTGAAATATCTTCAACACAGGCATCTTCAGTTGATGTATCATTTTCTGCATCACTGTTCTCTTGAGAGCTAATGATTACAGTCTCTTCTGCAAGTTTATGATGAACATTAGAAACTATGCCATCTTCTCTAGTGTTTGAAGGTTCTACATCTGGCTGGTTGTTTTTTGTTATTAAATCAATAGATTCCATTTCTGGGTGGGAATTATTTACACATCCTACAGATGACAGAGAAGCTTCAGGCTCTGAAGAAACCTGGGGCTCAAGCTGCCGTCCTAGCTGTCCATTCTGCTCACTTTCTGGCAAGTCTCCATTTACCAGGAGCACAATTTCACAATCTCCAAGTTCATTAGATAAAGTTGTTGTGGTTCCCTCACGGCTAGCTGCAGGAGGTGCTATACCTCCGTGGTGTTCTGGAAAGTCCTGGGTAGATGCAACCGTTTGTACTTCACCCTTCTTATATACTGTAAGTTGTTTCTCTTCCATTAGTTTATGTACGCTTTCACAAATTTCTAAAACTTCTGACATGAAAAGGTGACGAGCTAAGATGGCTACATCAGCCATGCTACAGAAGTCAAAACTCAGCACAGAAGTATACGCAAATTCTAGCAAAGGAAGGAAACTTGCTTTACAAAAACCTGTATGAAACAAGATAAGTAGGGGACAAAAAAGTCATCATTAAACCATCCTACAAAGAACAACTAATACACAATTATGACAATATAAAATATTAAAAAAAGGGCAAATCATGACCATTTATTCTGCAATTACCCCTGGATTTGTTTTCTGTTTTGGCTGCTTATTAAACCTTGAATAACTACTAAGTCACTTCTATGAGCTGAGTCTCTCAATACCTAATATAGAAAATAATATCAGACTTACTACCTCGAGAGTTGTTGTAAGGCAGTCATTGTCAATTTGTATTCCTTAAAACCCCAGGGTTCCTCAAATTCCCCTCAAGAAACAGCTGCTGGAGAATGGGAGGTGGGGGAAAAAAAGGGAGGCAGGTGAGTAGGCAGGGTTCAACCAACCTATCCCCTAACCTCACTTCATTAAGTACTCTGTATTTTTTTTTTTTACTTTTTTTTTTTTTTTTTTTTTTTGTGGTGCCGGGGATCGAACTCAGGCCCTTGTGCTTGCAAGGCAAGCACTCTAATCACTGAGCTAAATCCCCAGCCCCAGTACTCTGTATTTTTTAAATAATAGTAGTCCATATAAAATTTTGACTAAACAAAGTATTCTACAATTGAAAATTAAAAACCAAGATCTAAGATAAGGGTCAGCAAAACTTTTCTGAAAAGAATGGTATGATAAATATTGCAGGTCGTAAAATGTATTGTCGCCAACTATCAGCTGACATCGTAACTGCAAGGCAGGTGAGGTACACGATGGGTACAGATGGTATGAATACAACTTTCTCCTTCTCTTTTTTTTAAGTGATGTCTTAGATTTATTGAAGGTAGAAAAAGAAACATGTTCTACAGAGCAAGTGCAAACTGATTAGAAGTAGGAAAAGAAGTACACTCTACAAGATGAGAACAGTCCACTGCAAAACAGAAAGCACAAGAAAATATAACATTTTTTACAAAAAACAAAGAGAGGATTGGGTCTTGGGCTGTTATCACAGATTCAAGGAACAAAATAATTATTACATAAATAAGGTTTTACATTCTTATGCAAGAGAATAAGGGAAGTTTATTTCTTTTCTAAATTCTCAGTGCTTCACTTTCAAAAGTGATTTCTTAAAATTCTCATAATTTATAAAACCAGAAATAAAAACCTACTACATAGTGATAACTGTATGAAAAGATGATTAAAAATTTCTATAAGGCTAGAGATATAACTCAGTGATGAAGCACTTGCACAAAGCCTTGGGTTCAAGTCCTAGTTACTTGCTTCCCCTCACCCGAAAAAGCATTTGTATACTTTCCAGGGTTTTTAAAACACAGCCAAGCAAATATTTTTATTCCCCCTTGTTACATTAGGTGCTATAATACACACATTGTCTGATCATTAGTTCAGAGTCTCACTATATAGCATTCAGAGTGGCCTTGAACTCAATGCTTAGCCCAGGAAGGCCTCAAATTTGCTGTGATCCTCCTGCTGAGTGCTGGATCACAGGCAAGTACCGCCACACCTAGGCTTTTCTTATACAATTTGTCATATAAAGATAAATATGGTAATCTATTTTAGAGAGATAAATTACTAGACAATATAAAAATAGTCAAAGCAATCTTTGATCGGGTGTGGTGGTGCATGCCATAATCCCAGGATTCTGAGAGGCTGAGGAAGGAGGATCTCAAGTTCAAGTCCAGTTTGGGCAACTTAGTAACAACAGAGTGAGACTCTGTTTCAAAAATTTAAAAAAATAAATGTGTTCTTTTTATATGCAGAGAATGGACATGTATAAAGGAAAGACTTATAATGAGATACATTAGGAGTCAGATACATTAGGAGTCAGGTGCTAACATGCTGAAATTATGTTAATCTGCTATAAATTATGAGACCAAGTTACATTTATTCAAGTAATAATGTTTCTTAAAAGAATATATGCCAAAGAAATAAAGGATGATGGTCCTTTACCTAATACCCTTTCAATTTATAAGTTACTCTTGTTTCAGTTTTGTTTTCTACAATAGAAACTTAATTCTTAAAATATGTTGAGTTTAGAAGCAGGAATTCTGAGTTGGCTTGTGGTTTCCTGGCACGATCAGGGATAGAGGCACACGTCTTCCTGCTCCGAAGCACATGGCTTTCCATCATCAAGGACACCACAAGGTACAACAGGGTGACCTTCTGACCCCGCAGGCTCCAAAGCCCTTGCACAGAACAAGGTAACTCCTCTACCCCAGAAACAGAACAGCAGACCTATGTAGAGGTCTAACAACCTCCACACCGGTATCAAAGAGACTTAAAAACCTCCCCTTCTCACCATCCAATCAGCAAGGGGCTTCTCCCTATCCCCTTTCTATAAACCTCCTCTACCAATCAATAGGGAAAGTACATTTGAATTTAATTTCCTTGATTAAATTCAAATGTATTTTAGCCATCTATTAAAAAAAGATGCTTTCTGCAGGCAGGATGTTACAGGTTTATCATTCCAGCTCCTCAGGAGGATAAGGTGGCAGTATCACAAGCTTGAGAACAACATGCAGTATAGTAAGATGCCATCTCAGCATTTTATTTTTATTTTTTTAAATATGGAATACTTCACAAATTTGCATGTCATCCTTATGCAGGGGCCATGCTAATCTCCGTATAGTTCCCATTTTAATGTATGTGCTGCCGAAGTGAGCAGTGTCTCAGCATTTAAAAAGGGCTAGGGTACAGGAGAGTGAGAGAGCGTTTGCCTAGAAGTGCAAGGCCAGGGTTCAATCTCCATGTATGGAGAGATGCCCACAGGGATGAAGACTGCTGGTTTTTATGCATGTTCTCAATCTCTGGGCATGTAAAATTAGAGGAAATAAGCATTTTAGAAAGCTACAATACTCTAAGCCAACCCACTATACCAACTTCATCTGTTCACTGGTATCCATCATAATATCCTTTATAAGAAACTAGCAAACATAAGTATTTTCTTAGGCTCTGTGAGCTGCTCTAGCAAATCAACTGAACCTAGTGAGGGAGGTGTGAGAACTGCAATTTGTAGCTGGTCCATCAGGAGCACAGGTGAAATAACAAGCACGGACTGCCAGCACAAAGGTGTCAGCAGGGCAGTTTTGAGGACTGAGTCCTCAACCTGTGGAATACGATGGCACCTCCAGGTAGATGCTATCAGAATTAAATTTTCATTTGTTGACTCCCATGGGGATATATATAAATTCGAGTAAGGCCAAAACAAAGTCAAACTATTTATAATAATAAAAAACCAAAAAACCCCACCTGGAATTTTTATTTTTCTACACCGATGGTTTGACTTAATTAATTTTTTTTTTCCTGAGACAAGGTCTCACTATACAGTGGAGGCTGGTGTCAAACTCACAATGTAGCCTAGGCTGGCCTCAAATTTGTGATCCTCCTGTAATCCCAAATACTGGGATTATAGGCATGCACTACCATACCTGGCTATGATTAATCTTAAAAAACAAAAACTTACAAAAAGCACTCTGTGTACAATTACATGTGCACAAAATAAGATATAAGTAGACAACTTTAAATAATACATATTCGTTTGTATAACACTACTAATAAAACTGTGTCTTTCTATCAAACCATTTTTAACTTTCAATCCCAGAAATAATCATTTTGCTACAACTGTCTGGCCTAAAAGACAGTGGTAAAAAACAATGGCTTTGTCCATAATTCTATCTTGGAAACTTTGCTAAAAAGAAGAAATCTTTCAGTTGAGTTTGTCTGCTGCTGTGAGCCTCTACATAAGCATATATCTGATTTTTAGAAGACAGACAGACACACACACACACAAACACACGCATACACACACCCTTCTTCTAGAATGTACATATTTCTTTATGTTTTGGTGGTGAAGAAATTTAATTTCAGTTAACATAAAAGGATACTGTATGTTGGTACAAAGTTCTATTTCTTATTTTTCCCAACTTTGTATGAATTTTTAAATTTTTACTTTTTATTGGTACATGTTTGCAGCATAATGATTACATTCCTCATGGGGAGTTGGTACATGTACATAACACATCTTAATTAATTTTTCCTCTTCTTCCCTTCCTCTCCTTTTCCTCTCCATCTCTTTAAATTTTAAACTGGTACTACATTTGTAAGGATTCTTTTTTTTTTTTTCTGGTGCCAAGGATCGAACTCAGGACCTTGTGCTTTTACAAGGCAAGCACTGTAACCACTGAGCTAAATCCCCAGCCAGGATTCTTTTTATACTGAGTATGTTACTATCAATATTCTTGTATGAAATTCTATTTTTTAAATTTTATTTTAATAGTATATTTTAGATGTACATAGTGATAACATTCATCATAGGGGATTTGTACCTGTACATGATATATCTATCTTGTTGCTTCTTTTTTTCCCATTCCCCTCCCCTACCTTCACCCCCTCCTCCCTCCCTATTTACAAAAGCTTTATTTCCATTTTTTCCTTCCATTTCTTATTTCTCTTGTCCCTCTGTTCCTTTCCCCCTTCCCCTCCCTTGTTCCCTTTCCCATTTGGACACTTTCTTCCCTTTCCCAATATAATACACTATAGTCTTTATTTACACTTTCAGATTCTCACACTAGAGAAACAATGTGATATTTAAACGTGTGTCTGATTTATTTCACTTAAGAGTATGGTCTCGAGATGCATCCATTTACCTAGGAATATTTCAAGCTTATCATTCTTTATGGCAGAATAGTACCCCATTATGTAAAAAAAGCCACATTTTCTTTATCCATTCTGCGCCTGATGGGCATTTGGACTGTTTCCAAGATTTAGCTATCACAAACTATGCCACTATAAACATGGGTGTGCATATATTGCTGTGGTATGATGTTTTTAATTCTTTTGGGAAGATACCAAGAAAGGGAATAGCTAGGTCGAACAGAATCGCTAGTCCTAGTTTCCTGAGGAATCTCCACACTGACTTCCAATAGTGTTTGCACCAGTCTACATTCCCACGAACAGTGGAGAAGGGTTCCTTTTCTCCACAGCCCCTCCAGCATTTGTTATTGGCTGATTTGTTGATAATAGCCATTCTTTCTGGAGTGAGGTGGGGTCTCAGGACTGTTTTAATTTGCATCTCTCGAATGACCAGTGATGCTGAACATTTTTTCATATGTTTATTTGCTGTTTCTACTTCTTCATCTGAGAAGTGTCTATTCATTTCAGCTGCCCACTTTTGGATTGGGTCTTTAAATTTGGGGGGTCTGATTTTTTTGAGTTTTTTATAATATAGAATGTACATATTTTAAAAAACAAGGATATAAGAAAATTCTTACCAGACAGATCTACCACAGCCTCATGACTGGAAATAGCGCCTTTCTCAATAAAAAGGTCTCGAAAATATTCACTATTAGCTGACAAAACAGACTTATGGGCTTTGTACTCTTCTCCTTCAATCAACAAAGTAACATCACAGAACTGATTGGAAAGTCTCTGTTCATTCAGCTGTTTCAAGACAGCCTGACAATGTTTTGGAGAAGAACGTTTTACCACTCCTTTGGTGTCAACCTGCCAAAACAAGTTTGAGATCAAGAAGTATATTATATATCATCTGCATATTTCATCCTTAACAGAAACTATTCCACTTTAACAGATATGAAGAAATAACCTGCTATTTTTATTCCCTCTTTTTCCCTGGTACTAGGGATTAAACCAAGGGCATTAAGCATGATAGGTTATTCTTTATTATTTACATTTTTAAAGTCTTGTGTCTAACTTCTTGTTATCTTTTCTTACTGGTCAGAACTCTGGTGATGCATAAAACAGATATAGGTCAAAAAACAAACTAACCAGAAAATAATAATCAAAAACCTAGCCAAATTAATTTTAACTTGTTGCATGACCTAGATACTGCTTCAGAAGAGTATTTTATCTGTACTGATACAGCATTACCAAAAAAAAGGAGGGATAAATAACAACAAACCAATAAGATATTAAGTTCATTCTAGAGAATAATATTTATAATCAGTGAAGAGGCAGTATTAGCATACTTTTGGCTTATATTACAACACAGTGTAGAACCTACTTTGTCTTACTCAACAAGCTCTACTTTAGACATGAAGACCTTTAATATCAGTCCTAATAGTCAAGCAGTGTAAGCATTCTGAAAAAAAGTAAAATTCACCAAGACTGCAAAAACACTAGTATACTAATTAAAAATGTTAACACTAAATGGAAAGTACCACTTACAAATACAAGTTCGTGTTTGGACACTGGCTTCTTTTTAGAAGACTTGGAGGCTGTGGCTGGAGGTGAAGTAAAGTTGCTCAGGTCATCCTCTGATTCATTACTTTCTTCTCCAGATTCAAGGTCTAGTCCCAATTCTTCCAACATTTCTGAAGTATCTGATATTGGACGAGAGCGATCTAATTTTTCCTGGCACTTGCTGCACTGTTTAATGTAATCTTTCACTTGCTTTAATATACCTACAGTAAAAACAGAAATTAAATCAAACAATACTCTTCTTATGTATCATTTTTAATCTATGGACACTAATATATGTTCAGATGTGCAAACACACAAAAGACCATAAAGACAGTAGTTCTTTTAATTTTTTTTTTTTTTTTTTTTGGAGCTGGGGATCAAACTCAGGGCCTTGTACTTGCTAGGCAAGCACTCTAACAACTGAGCTAAATCCCCAGCCGACAGTAGTTCTTTATAATGTAAGATATATTTTTTTCCAAAGATACAAGGATATAAGTGGTTTGTTTCTATGCTAAAGTAACTGATTTATTGTTTATGGTTATTCACTTCTCCCACCATAAAATGATTATGTGTGTGTATACATATTTTTTTAACTACTCACCAAAAATAATAGCACTTAAGAACTGACAGCACATTTTATTTTATTTATTTTTTTTTGTGCTGAGGATCGAACTCAGGTCCTTGTGCTTGCAAGGCAAGCACTCTAATCCCTGAGCTAAATCCCCAGCCCCAACAGCACATTTTATGAAGGCATAATATAACTCGTTGTTGGGAACATGTCTCTTGCAAAAGCAGTTAGATCTGCCAGCTGGATGCCCTTCTGATGCTCTTCATTTAGAAGACAGATTTATTTAAACTTCATAATTCAATGAGAAACATTTTAAATCATTTAAGTCATATAAAAGATGAGGTTGTATAAGATATTTAGATTGTGTTTATGGACTCATTTTGTCTATTTATGTTGGAGTACTTATCAAACTCCACCTGCAGGAAATTAATCTCTAGACGAAAAACAAAATGTGAAATTCTTTCTTTTTTTTAGGTCTCAGAATATGTTTCCTTATTTTTTTTAACTTTCTCTTTTATTTTCCTTTTTATGAGAAGAGTTTAATTTTTTTTTCCACATTCAAAGGTTTATTTACTTGACAAAAATATGAAGTGGTATTATCATGTACAGAAAGAACTCTGGTTAGTAAAGTCTAAAGCTGAGCATGGTGGCACATGCCTGTAATCTCAGCACGTGGAAGGCTGAGACAGGAGGATCCCCAAGACCTCCAGACTATCCTGGGCTACACAGTAAGTGCAAGGGCCAACTTGAACTACACAGCAAAACAATGTCTCAAAACAAACAAAAACAACAACAAAATACACTTCTAAAAAGTTGTTAAATACTATAAACATCACAAAATACAGAAATAAAGTCACAATGTTTTTATTAGTAAGAACTTCTCTAGGAAACTTTCCCTATTACCTTTTATTTTGCTCTTTATTTATATAAGAGTTTCTTACGTAAGAGAAGTCATTCAATATTTCTGCGTGTGTGTCTGATTTATGTTACTTAATATTATGATATCGAGGTCTATCCATTTTCCTACAAATGACTTAGGTTTGTCCTTTATGGAAGAGTAATACTCCACTGTGTATGAATGCCACATTTTCTTTATCCATTTATCTGCTGATGGACATACGAGTTGCTTCCAAAATGTAGTTATTGTAAACTGTGCTGCTATCAAAATGGGTATACAAATATCACTGTACTATGATGTCTTTAACACTTTTGGGAAGATACCTAGAAGGGAAATAGCTGGGTCAAATGAAATTTCTAGTTTTAGTTTTTTGAGGAATCTCCACAGTGATTTCCACAGCAGCTATCCTAGTCTACACTCCCACCAACAATATAGAAGGATTCCTTTTTCCCCAGTCTTATCAGCATTTGTTATTACAGTATGCCCCACCTTAAAAACTAAGAGTTGTGAACTTTCAGAGATTCAAAGGGACCTCGCATTACAAACATTCACAGACATAAACAATTCGCTGACGTAGCTGATCTTTAAGCTCCTACAACATCAGGTGTAGGCCAAATTCCACCTTGTCCTCCATCTCACACTGCTGATGATCGATCCTTCAGCTCCACCATCTCTCACCTACCCTCCCTCCTCCTCCAGTTAGCAATGCTCTTCTAGTCAGTTCACTCCATGCAATCCCCTAAATGCCAGTTGTACTGTGCTGTACTACCATTTTAAAAGAACTGTAAAAGCAAAAATAGTTTATTTACAGTATTTTTGTGTGTGGTTTTTTAATGCTTTACATTGTATATTTGTGTCAAAGGTGTATATGACTCACTTCGTTGGACTTACAAACAAATTCGACTTGCGAATGTTCTTCCTGAATGGAAGTTGTTCTTAAATCAGAGACTTGAATTTGATTTCTTGATAGCATTCTTTTTCAAGGAAGATGGAATCTTAATGTTGTTTTAATTTGCATTTCTCTAATGGCCAGCAATGTTGAACAATTTTCCATGTATTTATTGACCATCTGTACTTTTGAGAAGTGTCTATTCATTTCTGTTGCCCATTTTTTTGAATGGGTTTTTTCTTTTGAGGGGTCTAATATTTTTGAATTCTTACATATTCTAGATAATAGTCTCTGTCCAATGAATAGCAAAAATTTTTTTTCCTGTTCTGTACACTGCCTCTTCACTCCATTAGTTGTTTCCTTCACTGTGCAGAAGCCATTTATTTATTTGGGTGCTGAGGATCAAACTCAGGGACCTGGGCTTGCTAGGCAAGCACTCTACCACTCGAGCTAAATTCTCAACCCCTGCAGAAACTTTTTAATTTGATATGATCCCATTTGTTGATTCTTATATTATTTCTTGTGCAATTCTTGGTATTATTTCTATTCAGAAAAGTCTTTCCCTACACCTATGTCTTCAAGAGTTTTACAGGTTAAGTGCAGAACGTTATGTTCTGCAATGGAAGTCTCCAGGTTTTCCATACGGGATCCCTGTGATAACTAATCTTTGGATGTAAAGGTACTACTAAAATGTTGTTTACTGAACTTAGACTCAGAGAAACGAATTACAGGTTGAACACCCCTAATCTAAACATCTAAAACTTAAAAAGAGAAGTCAATAGAATAGCTCTTTCCTTGGTGTCAGCTCCCACACAACAATCTAAAATGGCTTCAAACAATGTATCTCTAGGGAGCTTATTTGTAGTTTGTAGCACATTAAGAAATGGTAGCTTAAAATGCTTATTTTACCAACTATGAATTCTAGATCATTAACAATACCTGTTACAAATACCATATCTGGAAGAGAATCAATCAGCATAAGCTCACTTTTTTATTACTCGGAAGTGTAAGTTGCTTATGAGCTTAAAAATTTTTGAAACAGAACTACTTATGAAGAAACTGATTAGTGAAACTCTCCCCCTTCTACTAATATATGAAGGTTTTTTTCCCTATAAAGTTGTGTTAATTTAATAAGCCTGTTATATTGAGTTCAACCCCCAGCACCCTCCCCAAAAGCCTGTTATAAAGAAATATTTAAGCAAAGAGTAAAACATCAAAAGAAATAGCTAATAACTAAGACAAATTGCTCTGATATGGACTAGGAATTCTAATTTCAAATGACAAAACAGTAAAATAATTAAAACTATGATCATCAAATAACGTAATAAATTCATTACATGTCAACATAAGTAGTATTTTTATGAAAAGTAACTTCAAAAAAAGTAGCGAGAAGAGTGGCACTCCTGCATTCTTGCAAATCTTTTAAATCTGTGGCTTAACAGATGACATTACTAGAAAAGCTTCTGCTTTCAATCTGTGGTCACATACGTTCTTCATGTTAGCCTCTGGAAAACTCTACTGCCTATAGGTGAAAGAACAAGAGTTTTAAAAGGCAAATATGGTTTAAATGCTATTATGAAAATAATTTTAACCCTGTGGATCCTCTGAAAGGATCTCAGGAACTCTCTCCCCTAAGGGTCCCAGCTCTTTGAGAACAGCTACTTGCTCACAATTTGTAAGAACTTTGAAATTCCACAACTATAAACCCAGATTTCATTTTGAAATTGAACTAACACAAACATGGACTTGGGTGTTTTTCTTTTCTGTGTTTTGAGAAAACAAAAAAATGGATTACACATCAACCAAGAAAATTCATTTAATAAAGAAAAATTCTGAACAGTAAACACCATATAGCACCATAGGATAAGGTTATGGTTAAGAAATACATGAAGCCTGGTTAGGTGGCACATGCCTGATAATCTCAGCTACTCCTGAGGCTAAGGAAGAAGGAGCCAAACTTCAAGGGCAGCCTTGGGCAGTTTAGTGAAACTCTGTCTCAAAATATTAAAAAGATAGGAATGTAGGTGAGAGATGAAATTTTTACCTACGGTAGCATAAATCAGACCCTGAGTTCAATTCCCAGTAACACAAGGAAAAAAAAAGGATGTGAAATCAAAAACATCAACTCTGTGCTTTTCATTTTCCCCTGTGTAAAATAGGTATTTCGACCTCAGAAAGTTTTAAGAAAATTTAGTAAAATAAATGAAGTGTTCAAAACTATGTCTGCTTGGCGAATGTTACCTTTAGTTATCATTATCATCATTACAAAAAATATTAACTTGAACCATTTGCTCAACAGGTGTCTGTTCAAACCAACCAGTTGTGTCTCTTTAATTCAACCATTAGTTTAATATAGAACAGAAGTTAAAAGAAAGCATGTGAGAAGAATATAGATCTGCACTGTTTTTAAAAGCACACAAGAATTCTTTAAGAAAGAACAAAAGGATTTAGCCAAAAGTTTGCAAACGAATAGGTTTGATGACAAAGTTCATAAACTTACAGAACTGTGGTTTCATTTCTTTATTCACAGATGAAGCCACCCAAGACCCATGAGTTAATTTCTCCAGAACCAGAGAGTGGCAGAACCCTTTCTAACAAAACCTTCTCTTATGCGGGCCTATAAAGATTACTAATTTTAACTGAGAAGTTCAATATTTATCAGCTTTATGGAGAGGGAAGGCTAAAAAGCCAAGGGCACTAGCTAGCTCTGCTTCCCTAAACTGGTCACCAAGGTGTGAAGAACTATTACTTTTCTGACAAAAAACCAATCTCCGTATATACGTAGTGCCCCACAGTTCCCAAGCACTTTGCACGGAATAGGAGATAATACTAAAATGTTGGAATTAAGAATAGCTGATATTCAGGCTGGGGATTTAGCTCAGTGGTTAAAGTGCTTGCCTTGCAAGCTCAAGGGCCCGAGTTCGATTCCCCAATAGCTGATATTCTTTATATTTAACTCTTGCTCTAAAAATCTTAAAGGTCAAGAGAACTGTCACACAATGACCCCTTATAACCTCGGTACCTGCTTTACTTCTTACATAGGCCGAAGAAGCAGAATTTAAGAATTACGGGCCACTGGCTGGAGAGAACCTCAAACCCACTCGCCAAAACCTGAGCAGAACACACAGGAAACAGCAACCCGTGTTCGGAGGGGCCGCCGCCGGGCTGCCGGGGAAGGGAGGAGGAGCCGAGGAGGGAGCGGCCCGCCCGAGCCCCGCCCCGCCGGCCCGGCCCCCGGGGAAGCCCCCTTGGCCCCACCCCGGCGAGGGCCCGCCCCCAGCCTCCCGGCCTCCTTCCTACGGGAAGTGCGGCTCCTTTCGCGTCCCCCACCCTCTGCTCCGCCTGGCAGCGGTTCGGCCGCAGAGCGCAGGCCGCCGGGCCACGGGCAGGAGGGCGGGCGGGCAGGCGAGGCCCCGCGCTCGCCGGCGCGCGACAGCCCGCCAGCATGCCTCGCGCAGACCGCCCCGCAGGCCCGCCCGCGCCGCAGGCCGCGTCTCACCTCTCCACCAGTACGTCTTGGACAGGTCGTGCCAGGTCTGGTGCCGGGTGTGATGAGTGCCGCCAGGGCCCAGGTGCGCCGCCTCGATGAGGCCCCGGCGCCGCTCCGGCTGCAGCACCACCTCCAGCTCCGCGAAGGTCTTGCGGTGCCGCTGCCGCCGCTGATAATAGAGAGTCCCGCCGCGCACTACGTAGCAGGCGGCGGCCTTGCGGATTTTACGCTTGACATTGCCCTCGGTGCCGGGCGCGTACGGCTCGCGCTCGTTGGTCAGGTAACGCAGGATGGCCCGATAGCTTTCCTCGCTTGACATCGCGGACAGCGGCTCCCTAAGGGCGCCTGTCAGTGGTGGAGGAGGAAGACAGCGCACTAGCTCCAGGTGGATGCAACACCAGCGGAGGCACTGTAAGGAGGTGCAGCTCCGCCTCTGGAGAGCGCTCTTCGAGGGCCCCCGCAGCACGGAGGGAGAACGGACGAATTGGTAACCAGGGGGAACTGCACTTCTCCAGCGCGCGGGATCCACTGGCGACTGACAAAATGGCTGCTGCACCACCGGAAGTGACGAAATCCAGAGGCGGAGCCGGGGCCTTCAGTGGCGAACTCTCGCTTTCTGGCTGGAGCGAGCCCATAGAGTGACGTCATTACTGCGGGCGGACATTTTAGAAGCGGGTAGGCCCTTCCCGGGAGATGGAAGGGTCATTGAGTAGACATTTTAAGTCCTGGCAGTTTCCCTTTTTATTTTTCCCTTTTTCCCACGCTCTCTAGAGAGCCACGTGTAGGAGCTGGTGAGTAGTTGGTATGCCTTCCGAGACACCTAGAGAGGAAATGAGTTCGTGAGTGTCATATTTTCAGGCTTTAGTAAATTCGCCCCTGGGTCAAAGACAGTCCCGTTCACAGGAAAATATAGAGATCGATTAACAAGAGGTATAAAATTTAAAGCCCTCAATGTTACTTGTTTCGGAATGAATATAAACAGGTTGCTCCCAGTTACCCAAGAAATAATCGGGGTTTTCCTGTAATGATCGGCATAGATTACCTTCTACAAATAAACGGCAATCATGCTGGAAAGTTTCGTTCATGTGCTCAATATATTGCGTATATTTTACGTAAAATTAGGAGGAAAAAAGTCCTCTACACCCAGTATGTTTTAAGAGTTTAGGAGACCGACCAGACTAGAACTTCCGTTTTTCCAGTGCGTGCTGAGGATCCTAATTCAGATTTTTTTTTAGGAAGTAGACTGGAGCAAGGGCCATCCCTGCTCTGAATTGGCTGTGGTCACAAGAGGGTAAGGAGGACTGCAGTCGCTGGCGAGTGCAACACGGACGTTGCAACACTGACGTTGCTTTGCTGAACCTGGAAAATTCCAGGCTTCCTAGCCCAAGGGCTTTGGCTGCTTACCTTTACCATCAAATTTTGTTTTTTTGTTTTTTTTTCTTTCTTTTTTGGTGTTAGGGATAGAACTCAGGGCCTTGTGCTTGCAGGGCAAGCACTCTAACCAATGAGTTTAATCCCCAGCCTTTTTTTTTTTTTTTTTTTCAGACAGGGTTTTGCTATGTAGTTCAGGTTTACCTCAAACTTGGCGGGAATCCTCCTTCCTCAGCCTCCCTGAGTGCTGGGATTACGGACATGCACCACCACGCCCAGCTAGATTTTACATCAAGAGGCTCTCTGACCCTTGTAATGCCATGGGTGAGGGTAACACCCATCTATGGTGCTGGGCCAGCCTCACCAACTCTCCTGAGATTTAAATAAAACTGTACAGGCAGAATTAAGTGGCAAATACTACTAAAGAAAATCAAAGTGAGAAAAACAGGAGGCTGAAAAAACCATGAGGTTTGGGATCTATTAAGGATTACTCAATCTGGATTTTTCGATTCTAATTGGACAAGTGAGAAATTAGATGGAGATGCACCTTTTCCCCCATCATGGTGGGGGGTGGGGTGGGTAGATAGCTACAAACCTACCCTTTAAGGAGCTGGTTAGTCTGAGTCAGTGGTGGCGTGCCATAGGCACGCGTGCCGCAGCTGGTGCCATTGAGCGCTCAAAGGTTTGCCATCGCTGGTCTATGTGCTGGACCAACCTCACCAACTCTTGTGAGATTTAAATAAAACTATACAGATAGAATTTAGCGGCAAATACTACTAAGGAGAAGTACTAAGGGTTTATTTTTAAGTCTTTCTGAGCTAAAAAGACCCCCAGGCAACCCAGAAGCTCCAATTTAGACCAGAAAACACTGCTTTTTAAAGGGACATTTTATTTACTGCAAACACGTTCCAGAAAGTGGAAAAACTTTTAGTTTATTGTACTGTATCCAAAAATTAGCATCCATAACTCAGCATTTATTCATTTTCTTTCCTTGTTCACAGCCAAACAATAATTTTTCCCTAGAATTTCAGTTATAACATTGTCATTTAACGCCCCACAGAACTTTTTTCCAAGCAAGATTTTAGTATTTTCAGTTTTGCTTTTGTGAGCAAAAGTCTATTAGTATCTTGCATTCGGTTGCTCCTTGAAGTTGAGTTCTGCATTGCCCAGGCTGGCCTCAAATTTACCATCCCCCAGCCTCTGGCTCCTGTAGCAAGAACTACCTATGTGTACCACCTTGTCTGGCTTATTTTACACATTTATGGTTTTACATTGTTTCAGGTTTCCCCAATAATCTGTTTTATTATTCCAACACTTAGAACAATGCCTTAATTTAACATGTACTGGAAAAGAAAAACCAATTACTTCCTTGGTAGGTACAACGTGGATGACGTAAAATCAACAGTAGACTAACTCCACTTACTATTCCTTTATGTATGTGAAAGCCAAGTTTCTCAAGACAATCTGGCTTGCTTGCTACATTGTTGTAACTTTGCAGATTGACAGGTTATAAAGACAAGCTACTTTGTATATAGAAATGCAAGCATGTTCTTTAGGCAAATTACACTGTTCTTCATTACATATACATGCTGTTTTTAAATTTGGCATACCTGCCAAACCATTTTTAAGTACAACATACTCTTTAGAAGACCAGATTAGTACATCTGATAAATTTAAGCATCAATTTAGCTAAAAATTAAAGGTAGGTGACAACCTAATTAATATAAGGCAAACTCAAAGTAAACATGTCTACCATGGACAGAAAGAGCATATTTTAATAATCAACTTGAACTAAACCTGTGCAATATTATACTCTGCAGCCATATGCACCCTCAATGCCTCAGCAAAGTAAACCTACCATTTAACCAGTAGGTCTAATACATCATTTTAACATCACGCCAACTGAAAGTTTTATTTTAGGAGGCATTATTCCTAAGAAGGGAATTTTTATTTTTGGTGCTGAGGATGAGCCCACAGCCTCATGCATACAAAGCATGTACTCTAATGAGCCATACCCCTTCCCCAAGAAATCAATTTAAATGTCTACATCTTAAATTCTTTTTTTTTTTTTTTTTTGGTGCTGGAGATCGAACTCAGGGCCTTGGACTTGCTAGGCAAATGCTTTACCACTGAGCTAATAAATCCCCAACCCCTTAAATTTTTAACTTTATTTTTTTAAATTTTATTTTAATGGTACATTTTCGATGTACATATTGATAACACTCATCATTGGGGATTTGTACCTATACATGATATACCTTGTTGCTAATTTTGAACTTTATAGTTCACCTATTACCACACAGACCCAACATTCCTGTTGTGAGTAAAAATTGGCACAATTTATAACCACAGGTCTTTATTTAAAAATCTGATTTGCCAATTTAGCGTTTTCCACCAACTCGGGGAGCAGAAACTTTCACAGGCTTCACAATCTTCTGCTTAGGTGCTGCCTTTGTGGGAGCCTGTAAAAAGATAACATGTTATTTAACACTACTCCATAAAACTTTTTAACACCCCACTTTTATGTCCAAATTCTGTTTACAACCTAGACTGCCTCAGTAATTTTACTGCATTCTTAATAACAATCTTTTTATGTAACTGCAGTATGGGTGAACTGTATGCTAACATGAAAAAACTACTGTTTTTATTCATAGGATCAAGGTTAGAAGCTTTACATTTTTTAATATGTTAACACTGAGAAGACCCAGGTAAACACTGAACTGTTCCCAAAACTTTTGACTCTAAATAAGGTAACATTAACAGAGTCACTGGTTCCTGATCTAGAGACCTCTTCAAAGATCTGAACCAATCATCTATAAATCAGCTACAAATATTTCTAATAGAGGCTTACACTAAATTTCTTATGACTGAAACTTTACTACCCTTTGCATTATATACAAAACTTCCTGTTATAGTAAGAAATCAAACAAAAACCAAAAAATACCCCACAATTACCTTAGCAGCAGCTAGTGCAGTCTTTTTAGATGCTTGCTTAGCCTTTTTTGCTTCCTTGGCAGCCCTGGAGTTAAAAATTATTTTAGGCAGAGCATTTTACTCCTTATGGGTACAACTTATTAGCAAGGAGCCACAATTCTGGACCAAGAGAACTATCATATTTCTCACCTCTATTATTTGTACTCTAAATCCAAAATCCAAGGAGTTTGTTAATAAATTTCATCATTCAAGTCAGCTTAACAAATATTAGGTTATAGAATAATTTTAACCACATACAGACTTTAAACAAGACAATTTGTAAACTTTTTTATTAAACAAAACCTGAAGACTGACAATTCCAAGGTGGGGTTGGGGATTTAGCTTGGTGGTAGAGCACTTGCCCAGCAAGCGCACAGCCCTGAGTTCAACCCCCCTGCCCCCCGCCAAAAGACAATCCCAAAACATCAGATTAATTTCCTATACCTCTAAAGCTAAAAACCCTAAAATTCACCCCAGTAGCTGAAACACTTACATATGAAGCATTCTTTACCTGATAGCTTGCTCTCTTTGGGCCTTTCTAACTTCTGGTTTCTGATTCCTCTTGGCCATGATATCAGCAAGAGATGCACCAGTGATAGCTCTCTGGAATTTGACTGCTCGTCGTGTTCTTTTCTTTTGAATTTCTTCCTACAACAAAAATATAGGAAATAAACTTACTACCCTTGCTTCATGAATTTGGAAAAGAGAAAATTCTTTCCAGGTTCGTATTCAACAAAAGACAATCCATACCAATTACTTGAAATAAAGTAAGTTTTCCACTTAAGAACTTTTAAAATCATCTATTAACAATCCTAGCCTTTATACTACTTCATAAAGACTAAAAATTGAATTGTGAGAAGTTATCTCGTATATTCCATCACACACCTGTAACCCCAGCGTTCTGGAACGCTGAGACAGAGGATCCCAAGTCTGAACCCATCCTGGACAATTTACCAAGACCCTGGGGGTGAGGTGGGGGGGCTGGGAACATGGCTCAGTGTGAAGGTCCTAGGTTAAGTCTCCAGTAGAATAACATCATCATCATAGTGATTTTAGGGCAGGCGATGTAGCTCAGTAGTAAACAGCTTGCCTAGCAAGCACAAGGCCTTGGATTCAATCCCTACCATCATACAAAAATGTGATTTTAGTAACTCTACACATCTAAGTAAGAATCTAATTATCAAGTAGGGAGTATTCAGGAATTCAAAGGATTCCTAGATTCTGTATTGGAACCTATTCTACAGTGCTTATGAGAGAAAAAAACCTCTCGCAGCGTACCTCCAAATCCAAAAACAAATGTACCTGAATAGTTTAAGAGAGGGATGTACAAAGTACCTTAAAGTTTTTAACAGAAGGTCTGGGCGTATTTGTGTGTAAAATCATTTTAAACTTTTACAAAGATTAAATCTTACTGTAGAAAATGCCAACATTTACCTTTTGCTTCATTTTTCCCAACCCAAATCTTTAAGCACGAAATATTTAGTGTAGTGCAACCATCACTATTATCCTATCCACAGAACTTGTTCACCATCCAAATACTCTGTCCTCTTCTTCTCCTCTTCCTTACTTTTCAGTCTTTATTAGTCTGAAAATTATAATACCTTATAAAATGGAGTATTTATCCTTTTATCTGGTTTCTCTCCACTTAGCCTATCTTCAGGCTTCTTCTAAATTGGTTTGCCACCTTTTAAAGAATGAATTAGTATCGCATCATATGTATCTACAAGCTCAGTATCCCTAATCCAAAATCCAAAACTGTTTGGCAAGTGATACAATCAGAAAATCCCATACCTAACTTCAAGTAGCCATCAAAATGTAGGCACATGAAACTATTACATAAAACAACCTTCAGGCTAAATGTGTAATAAACTGTGTCCCCTCACCAAAATTATCTCATGCACAGAGAATTTTTCCAAATGTCTAGTATCAAAAATTAGATACTTCTGTCTCCAAGCATTTGAGATCATACTCATCCTGTACATCTTACTATCCACTCATTATTCACTCATGGATATTTGGGTCTTCCCTTTTGGCTGCTGTGAACAATGCTGCTGTAAGTATTAGTATAAAGTTAACTGAGTACCTGCACTGGCTGTATACTTAATACTCTTGTCAAATGACTTCATTTTCCATGATAGCTGCACCACTTTACATCACTACAAGGGTTCCCATTTCTCCACCAAAACCTGTAATATCCCATTCTTCTTCAACAAAAACCACCTTGAAGAGACTCTCAAATTCACTCTGAAATCAAAGTAGGGATGCTAAATATTCAAGGTCTCCTGGATCCTAGTTGTAGTCGTACTACCAGCCAGAAACACTTCCTCACAAATCTTCATCCAGCTAAAAAGATGTTTAGAGTGGAAAAAAAGCATCCTTGAGAATGAACCAGTACTGCATGTTGCGTGTTGGAAGACTCCAATGATTGCCTGTTAGGGCTAATCCTATAAGGATTATAATGAAAACCAAATGACCACAATAAGGCTTCAATTTCCACTCACTAGAACTTTAAACTCAACAGTGCTCTCTAACCCAATTATCTTCATGTAACTCATCTGACTTCTACAAAAGGATTCAACTCAGTATGTTTCAAGAGACATTTTTATATTCTTTGATTTCAGTGTTTGATGCTTCCCAATTTTTAAGAGAACCTTCACAAACTGTCTCATTTAGTCACCATTTTACAAAACAAAAACCAGTGCTCAAAGAGCTTAAATTTCCTAAGAGACAGCCCCACAACATCAAAGTGCATCACAGTTACCGATTGTCCCTTTTTGTGCTTTCTTCTGTAGAGGACAGTCCAATTTATCTGCCGAGGATTTCGCTTGGAAAGGAATGCAGACTCGCATTTTGCATTAAGAAACTGGAAAACCTGGAATGACAAATTCAAACTCAACTGTTAAAAGCAAAAGAGGCTGACCCTCAAATCCCCGGAAAATTACTATTCTAATTATGAGCTTCTCTTATGAAACCGCAGCCCAGAGACCAAAGGTTATGTCAAATAAGTGGGAAGCAACTGGTGTCGCCCCGAAGCGAATCGCAGGATGGGGTGTCAAAGTCTAAGAGGAATACTGCTTTTAAGTCTCCCGGGAATCCGAAAGGACAGGGAGCCCATAAAGGAGCCAGACATCTCGGTATTCCAGTTACTCCTCCTACATCAGGACACCTAAATTACATAAACCACTCACTTCTGATTCTACTCGTACTACATCAAGGCTCAAGGCTGGTTCACTTAGGTTTCTTTCTGACCCTGACTAATCACAATTCCACACATGGTCCCGAAGGCCTTTTAGAGACCAACAGTGATGCGGGAAATGAACTCGCTCGGACCGAATTACATCGGCTGTTCCTTCTCAGAGTTCGCGAAGGCGCGTTTACCAAAAGCGGCGTTTTACCTTCCCGTCGGTCCTGGCGTAGCGCCTCCCGTGTCCCGGGTAGATCTTGTACCCGCTAAAACTGCACAGCTCAACCCTGTAATGAAAAGTAAAAACCCATGAGGAAAGCAAATAGAAACCGTGAGAAGACACCGTAAAGGCGCTGTGCGCGAGGATGAAAACAGATTGAGATTCAAGACATCCCCTTACTTCATGGCAGCAGCCGGCAGCCAAGAGGAAAGATGGCGAAAAGAAGGAGAGGATCATGGGAAGAGACTATAAGGTCGTGGGGGAGGGACCTCCTCCCCAAATTCCCTTTGACTCTGGCGCGCGATTATGGCGTCACCAGAAGAGCGCCGGATCTTGGTCCCTCGGGGAGACGCCAGGCTTCGGAGGAATTTGGCCAGGAGCTGTCGGAGGTTCTGGGGACTGAAAGGAGGTGGCCTCCTCGCAAGTAGGTCTGCGGGCTGAAGGCTCTGAGTCTTTGTTTTCGACAGTCTGATATTTCAGAGTCAAGGTCCTCCTGCAGGGAATGTGAACAAAAGAGAAAGGTGTCCTTTGTCCTCTCTCCTCTCCTTCAGGTAAAATTTAAGGAAGTAACATTTTGCTGTCCACATTTCCCTTTTTTTAAACAACCAAGTTAAATTTAGGGGCCCAGGGTTGTAGCTCTGTAGTAGAATCCATGATGCCTTTGGATCAAAAGAAAAAAAGAAGTTTAACCATTCGTTTTAAAAAAAATAAAAAGAATCTGAAACGATCTCCCATTATGATGACGCTTTGCATTAATTAAAATGAACATCCGTTGAGCTCTTTCTCGGTGCTAGGAATTATACTAAAGGCTTTGCATACATTAGCTTGTCTGTTTACAAAATTCCTACCGCGTATGCGCGGAAACTCTGCAGAGTTACAGTCGTGGGTCAGAGAGGAACTCGGTTGCTGATGGACTTGTGCCCAGTCCGAGGGACCGATAGAGACTTGCAAAAGAAAGTCCTGGCCAGGGCCGCCGAGAAGGTCAAGGCTTAAAATTCTTAAGCTCGTCTGTAATGCTAAATACTTCAGCATATGAAGGGGAGTGACAAGAAGCAGTTCTTGGATTCTGTGGGAGACCAGCATACAGGACTAGGAAACAGAAATATAATGATTTATGCTTTCTGTATGTATAAGCGACTTACCCTAAAAAATATTCTGTCAGATACATAGTTGAAAAGATTTGACTGTCCAACAAGGTGGCTAATGTTAAGAAAGGTATACGATTGTGTTGATACAGTCTCAAGTATGAGTTAAAAAGAGGAGGAATTTGACAGCCTGACCGATTTTTGACTAGCTGTTTCAGGCTACCTAGTATTCATAGAAGATGTTCAGTTTCGTAGCCTTCCCTAGCTTGATGAACTTAACCAACTCTGACATTTATCCAGCTCTTTGTTCAGAATCATTGCTGATTAAACAAATTCTTAATTTAAAAAACTTTCTCTAGAATAGTCTTGGCTTCTTTGAGCAGCAAGGCACCGGTAGATGTGAATGGGGGTGGAGCCAAGATCCACCTGCAGGAATGTAGTCCCTTTTGTTCCACACAATTTCAGAACTTATAATCCTTTTCCAGCAGTTTAAAAACATTTTGTTTATCTTTGATACTAATTTTGTTCTGATAAGTGCTGTGTAGGGTAAGTAAGAAACTTGTACTGAAGGATTTTAGCTGCATTTTACTTTCCCAGAGGGCTTCCTTTTCATCTTTTTTCTTTTTGTGGTACTGGGAATCTACCCCCAGGGACAAACCCAAGGTTTCCTGCATGCAAGGCAAGTGCTCTGCTACTGAGCTGCCCCTGGCAGTCTTTCTTGAGCTGGTATTTCAGGGTTTTTTGTAACACACAGCCTGTTCCACAACTTAAGTTGTGCTCAAAATATTCAGAATAGAAAGAAGTTATATAGAACCCCTAAAAGAACTTATCTTTATGTCATTAAACATAGCTTTCAATACCATCCATAAATTTTTTGCTGAATTTATCCTTTTTTTCCTAGCATAGGTAAAAGGCTCAGGTGCACTCCATTCTCTTTTATTCCTTTATGGAACAATGTTGAGCCAAACTTGGTGCTCTTCTCAGACTGTAACTCCTGAGAACAGAATGGTTTTCCCTTCACAGCTTCATACTTTTGTACATGCTTACCTACTGTATTAGTTTCCTGGGGTTGCTGTAACATTTACCACAACTTGGTAACTTAACAAAAACATAGTCTCCTCCAGTTCTGGAGGCCAGAAATCCAATCTTAATATCACAGGTTGAAATCAGGCGCTCTTTCAAAGATCTAAGTTCGGGAACAATTATTACCTGTCTCAGTGTCCTGCACCAGGCCAAATGGCCCAGCTTCATTGTACCTTCACTTTGCTCAGTCTGTCCAATGTGGGCTGCCCCAGAGAAGCCAACACCTCAAGTGAAGGGTGCTCAGCAGCTGAGCCAGGCTGTGCTGCTAGCTGGAGGACAATGCTGTCATGTTTCCCACTGTTAGCTTGAAGGGAATCTAGATAATACATTTCTGTGTTTTCTACACCTAAAAAAAGTGACTAGAGTGAGTGAACTAAAACTAATCAGGGTGGGAGGCTGAGGCAGGAGGATAGCTGCAAGTTTGAGGGTAGCCTAGGCCACATAGTGAATTCAAGACAGGCCTGAATTATGTGGCAAGATCCTGTCTTTAAAAATAAATGCCTAACGAGGAAATACCAATATTTAAAGGATAGGAAAATGGAGAAGGAAGAATCAAGTAAAAGAGGCTGAACCGAAGATCAAGTCAAAGGAAGAATTTTGAAAGTACTAAATGAAAGCCACATAATAAAGTTCAAGTAGAATAATAACAAATTTGTTAAAATGAATGCCTTTGGAATGAAAGGGCCATTTTCAGTGTTTCCTTCCAACAAATTCTCTGTTCCAGTGTGGAAGAATCCTGCCTCTTTATACCCCTCCACCACTGTTCCCTGTAGCCTAAACTCAAGACTTAGGCATTGACAGTAGGGAATGCTTTGAAAGGAATGCCTAGTAACTAGGTTAGAAAATAAGTAAGTTAAAAAATTATACAGTGCCTCTTGATAGAAATGCACAGTAGTATCTATAAAACATTATTTAAAAAAAAAACTAGTCAAGCTAACTACCCATTTTAGGAAATTCAGGGGACAGAGGACATGTGCAGTGACTCCAAAGGAATACAACTGGCAAAATCTGCTCTATGAAAAACAGGCTGACAATTTTTTTAACAACATGTAAACTGGGCGAGGAGGGGATTAGAATTTGTAGATGAAACCAGGTACATACCTTGCAGGGCCCTGAAGATCTGTATTCAAAGCTGGAAAAAGGTGTCATTAAAGGTACTACAATAGAAAACTATTTCCTTTTCTTGCAGTCAACCTCTCTAGAATTCTAGAACTCTAGGGGGCTGGGGCAGGTGGATCAAAAGTCCAAGCCCATGCTGGGAAACTTTGTGCCTTAGAGAGACTTTGTCTCAAAATAAAAACTTAAAAAGCTGTGGGGCCATAGCTTAGGGAGAAGGCCCTGGGTTCAATCTCCAGTAACACAAAAACTAAAATAATAATAATCTGAAGGAGGGGTTAGTGGGTAAGAGCATGTACGAAAACATGATCGGCCAGGAGTTGCTAATGGTTGAAGCTGGCTGTTGAGTACCAAAGATCTTCAACATAGTTTCTATATGCTTATATACTTTTTTTTTGTGCTGGGGATTGAACTTGAACTTGTGCTTGCTAGGCAAGCACTATAACCACTGATCTAAATCTCCATCCTGTACTTACATACTTTTTTAGATTACTTTTTCATGATAAAAAGTTTCAATTATTATGTGCCTTGAGATTGAAAGATTTAAGTCCCACCATTCAGTCCTGAAACAAAGTGAGTTCCACTTGTATTACTTTGTATATTGGGGATTTAGCTTAAGTGGTAGCACCCACTTGTATTACTTTGTATATTGGGGATTTAGCTTAAGTGGTAGCGCGCTTGCCTAGCAAGCAGAGGCCCTGAGTTCGATCCCCAGCATCCAAAACAAAGAATCAAACTTGTATTACTTCGTAATTTAAAAGCATTTTAATGGGCTGAGGGCTTAGCTCAGTGGCAAAGCACTGTACTTAACATGTTTGAGGCCCTGAGTTTGATTTCTAGCACTATACACACAACACATACAACATTTTGAAAATAAAAACTCACTTGTTTGTAACAGCTTTATTCATAAAAAATACAGGAAACAGTTTAGGAATCCATTAACAGATGAATATACAAGGGGTGATGCAAAAATACAGTGACTATTTAAATTAAAAAACTTTTATAATGGCACAGGTTAGAAGATGCAGAAACAACTCCAAACACACTCAAATACCTCATCTTCGACAGAGGAGCTAAACACTCTCACTGGAAGAAAGATAGCCTCTTTAACGAATGGTGCTGGAAAAATTGGATCACCACATGCTGAAAACTAAAACTAGATACATGTCTCTCACAATGTACTGAGCTAAAATCAAAGTGGATCAAAGATCTAAACATTAAAAGAGAAACACTAAATCTACTGGAGAACAGAATAGGAAGAACACTCAAAGACATAGGTGTAGGAAAAAAATTTATGAACAGAACCCAGACTGTGTGGGAAACAATACAAAGAATCAGTGCTTGGGACCACATCCTATTAAAAGGCTTTTGCACAGCAAAAGAAATCGCCAATAGGCATCTGAAGTGAATAAACATTTCTTAGACAAAGAAATAAAACTGGCAAATAAAGATATGAAAAAGTGTTCAACATCATTGGTCATTTGAGAGATGCAAATCAAAACAACCCTAACATTCCATCTCGCTCAAGAAAGAACAGCTATTATCAAGAAGTCAACCAATAATAAATGCTGGCAGGGCTGCGGGGGGAGAAAGGAACCCTTCTCCACTCTTGGTGGGAATGTAGACTGGTCCAGCCACTATGGAAATCAGTGTGGAGATTTCTCAGAAAACTACAACTAGAGGTTCTATTTGATCTAGCTATTCCTCTGCTTGGTATCTTCCCAGAATTAAAATCATCATACCATAGCAATATATGCACAACCATGTTCATAGCAACACAATTTGTAATAGCTAAGTCTTGGAAACAACTTAAATGCTGAATAACTAATGAATGGCTAAAGAAGATGTGGTTTTTCTACACAATGGAGTACTACTCTGCCATAAAAAGGATAAACTAGAGACATTTGTAGGTAAATAGATGCACCTTGAGAATATACTCTTAAATAAATCAGACACTCATGAGTACACATCAAATTGTTTCTCTAATATAAGAAACCATAAGTGTAAATAAGGACAAAGAGTTATAATAGATATTATGTAGAAAAAAGAGTATTCAAAAGAGGAGAACTAGGTAAGGAGAAGGGGGAAAAGAAGGAAAGGAAAAAGAAGGAGAAAGGGAAAAAATGGAAAAATGTAAATAAACCTGCTGCAAATAGGGAAGGGTGGGGGAATGGAAGGGAGGAGTGGGGAAGAAGGGGGAAAACCAAGATATATCATGTACAGGTGCAAAATAACCACGATGAATATGATCATTATGTATACAATGTACCAATACATGTTCTTGGTTTAAAAAAAAACTTATTACAGGGGTTGGGAATTTAGCTCAGTGATAAAATGCTTCCCTAGCAAGCAGAAGGCCCTGAGTTCAATCCCCATCACTGCCCCCCACAAAAAAACCTTATTACAGCAAAAGAGACACTGCCAAGAACGATGGGATAAGTGTGTTCCAAACAAGAGGGCGTATGGGAGGGGATTAATTGCAAGTATCTTTTACTATAGTAAATTTTTAAGTCTAAACATTACTATATTTTTTATCAGTTGCTATTAACTGTTTACAGCAATATCTGTCAAAGAAAAATATCACAGTCTGTCTTTCATCACCTCATTCACTGGAACTGGCATTGTGTAACTTCTGGCTCTTCCCCAAAGTCAAAATGACATAAAAGCAAACATTCTAAATCAATTCAGGACATTGAGGCAAGCATAACAGTATGATAAAAGACATTCACAAAAAAGGACTTCCAGATCTGCTACAGGAAGTGATTAAGAATGATGGGATAAGTGTGTTTGAAGTTAGAGGGAGTATTTTGAGGAGGATTAATGGAAATGGGTCTTCTACTGTGATAAATTTTTAAAAACTTATTAACCATATTATCACATCTCATAGGCAAACTATAATGTGTATTTATATAATTTACTACTGAATAATACACTGAAATGAACTATTGATTTACATGTTAACATGGATGAGTATCAAGCATTATGCTAAATGAAAGAAGTCTTACATAAAGAAGTAAATACCATATGATTCTATATACGTACATCATCAAGTTCTGCACACAAAGCTAACCTGTGGCAGGGGTGGGGGAAGCGGAACAGTGGTTGCCTCTGGCTGGGGGGAGGCAGGACCAACTGGGAAGGAAGGAACTTTCTATGTTAATGGCCATGTTCTATATCTTGATGGGTTTTAGGTTATTTAGACAATTTGTCAAAACTTCAGAGAATGTTCACTTAAGATCAGAAGCATTTGGGGTTGGGGATTTAGCTGAAGTGGTAGAGTGCTTGCCTAGCAAGCACAAAGCCCTGAGTTCGCTCCCCCCTCAAAAAAGATTCGAGCATTTCATTGTACGTACACAAATTTTACTTCAAAGGGCGGGGATATGGTTTGATGGTACTTCACTTGCCTAGCATGTGGGGTCAGTACCTAGTATAGAAACAATAAAAGGAAGGAAACTGAAAAATATTGAGTACCAACTCAATGTAAAATAAGCTGTACTTTCATCTTGAAAAATATAATCACTGAAAACTTGTGCAAGGATAGAGATCTTGGTTTTTATCTTGTGACACAATGATAGTTGTCAGAATGACTTAATAACATAGTGTAATAACATATTGAAGTATTTGAGGAGGTATATTGATACATTTAAAAAACTGATCTATTAATAGAGGGATAGATATATGATTTTAAAAAGTATAATAAAATATAGACAATAAAATCAAAAGGGCAGGTATATGAATATTTCCTGTAAAATTCTTTCTGATTTTTCCTATTTAAATTTTTTCATAATACAGTAGTTTTGGAAACTAAATAATGAGAGCCATCTTCTAGAAAAATTTGGTATCGCAGATTGGCTCAAAAAGGCAAGCCCAACAAAGCATGCTTTTCATGATTTGTGTGTAACAGTAGCTTATTTTTCACATAATCTGCAGGATTTTTCTCATGTGTACAAGCTGTCCTTTTTGTCTGGAACACTTTCTTTCCTTTCACTTGCTAAATTTCTACTTAGATTTTACTTCCTCTAGAACAGAGTTGGCAGACATTTTCTGTAAAGAGCCTGATAATGAATATTTTAGGTCTTTTGAGCTAAGAGGAAAAATTGAAGATGTTATGTAGGTACTTATAGAACAAGAAAGAGAATCAATTTTCACAACATTTTATTTAGTGAAATTAAAAATATAATATTGAGTGCAAGATTTGTAAAGCTGGTCTAATGAAAAGAATTAAATGTTTTTTCAAATATTTTTCTGTTTTTCAGAGATAAATAATAACACTTTTCCTAATTAGGTTTCAGAGTTTTTTTATTCACTATCAAAATTGCAATGTTCATCTGTCAATCCTGATTTGTACTAAGATTTTATAAATTTCATTTTTGAAAAATATCTTTCATGTAAATAGGCACTGCCCAATACTGGCATCAATCCAAGGCGTATACTTTATATTGAGTATATTAATCTCTTTGAAGTCAATTGTGGAAACATATTATTCTCTTGATGTTTACCTTTAAGCAATGTCAGATTACTCATTTCCAGCTGAAGTATAGCTGAAAATTTCTTAATTGCACAGTTAAATCAATTTTAAAATATAGAAATTTCCTTTGCACTTGCATTGAAATCTGTAAAATAAGCTGTACTTTCATCTTGAAAAATATAATCACTGAAAACTTGTGTGAGAATAGAGATCTTGCTTTTTATCTTGTCACACAATATTAGTTGTCAAAAAGACTTCACAGAGTAAGTTTTTTTGTGTGTCATTTTGCCTTGTAATTTTAGGTTGAATTTATTAAGGAGTATCATCAAATGATCAAAATTAACAAAAATAAATTAATTCCCAAGTCCCTGAATCAGTATTCCATATAGTGATTGAGAGATATTCTTCTCATTTAGAAAAATTTCAGTCTTGGCCCTGAGCTTTAAAAAAATCGAAATAAAACATCATTGCTATGTGAAGGGGGAAATCAGGATAGTCTGCTGCTATTTTGACAAAAATTCACAGGCTAACAACAGTTAAAACTATGAATGTGAATGAAGTTTTTTCTTGATACAGCAGATAATATATAATAGATTTAAATGTTTTCTATAATGTTTTTACTCATTAATAACATGTTGAAATTATAAGCATAGGATTTAAAAGCTTTACATGTTCACGTGTTGCAGATTTGTCAAGCTAAGCCTTTTTCATCTGACATTATCAGTTCAAACACATCATAAAAACAGCACTTGAGGTGCATTGAATTAGTGCTTTCTCAGTTTCTTTAAAAATATTCTTGCCTGTTTCCTGCAGCTATCCATGAATTAGCCTCTCCATAAGGCCAATTTTTCAGTTAGTTGAAACACTGATTCCTAGAATGTAGAAAAACAAATGAGTACCATGAGTAACACTGTCAACTCATTACAAGCCAAGGAAAACCAATTTACAATCTTCTGCCTTGTTTTTAAATGGACTATGATATTGTCCCATGTCCTTAATACTTTAAGAGCTGCTCTTCCCTAAAGATCTTAAATTTACTTATTCTGTTTACATTTCTTAAGCTGCTGCAGTCAAACATTTAATTGCCATAAGTAAATGACTTTCTTTGCTTGGCTAAGAAATGAGCCGGTTGGAAACCTATTTTGGTGTAGCCTCATTTTGTTTTTTAATTTTTGTGAAGAAAAATTCTACTATAATGAGCTGTTTTGTTTAGTTTTTCCAACTTTTCTGACTGTTGTTTTCTGTGATTTTGGAATATTATGATGAAAGGTTACTCTAGTATTTCGAACATGTATTCTTTTAGCATAGATATGGTTCTGTTTATAAAATAAACACAATTTTCCCATCCAATTTGATAATACAGAGTCTGCCAAAAAATGTATACATGTTTCAGGAAAGAAAAATAGTATGATGTTTTTTCAACAGATGGTGTTACCTTTGTTTGGGGGCCCTTAGAGAATGTCATATATCGTAGAAAACCTACTACCCTGACAGCCCTTACAGAAGAAACTGAAAATGCATCTGCAGCAATTTCAATGAACAAGGTTACCCAAGCAGTAGTTAATGGCCACCACTTTCACTCTGTGTGTGTGCGCGCGCGTGCGTGTGTGTGTGTGTGTGTGTGTGTGCGCACACGCATGTTTCCTGACCCTCCGCCATTATTTACTTTTGAGAAGAGCTCTCACTTTGTTGCCCAGGCTGGCCTCAAACTTTGATGCTAAAGCAGTTCTCCTGCTTCAGCCTCCAGAATAACTGTGAGCACAGGCTCATGCCACTGTGTCTAGTTCTCTTTTTATCTTGATATAATGGGTATATGCTGTCCATAAAATAAGATGTCATGGGGTGGTGATATGCATGGTGCCTGAAATGCTGTCAAGTTACAAATGTGTTTCTGTGGTTTGTGGCAGCAGTGCCAAATCATAAGAATACCATGTATGGTTTCAGTCGTGACTACTGGGTTGTAGTATAAAAGCAGCCATAGACCGTAGGTAAATAAACATGACTGCATTCCAATAAAATTTTATTTATGCAACTGAAATGTGAATTTCATATAATTTTATGTCATGAAATGTAATTCCTTGATTTTTCTCCCCAGCCATTTAAAATTTATAAACCACAGTTATCAGGAACAAGGCAAAGTCTCCTCATCACTCCTATTCAATGTAGTTCTTGAAATTTTAGCTAGAGCAATTAGGCAAAAGAAAAAAGGAATACAAATAGGAAAGAAAGAAGTCAAATTATCCTTGTTTGCAGATGATATGATCCTATACTTAGAAGATCCTGAAAATTCCACCAAAAAACTGTTAGAGCTGATAAATGAATTCAGCAATGTAGCAGGATATACAACCAACATTTAAAAACCAATAGCTTTTACCTATCACTGAAGAAAATCTGTTCTTAGTGAGCAGTGGTCAGTGTGTTCCTTGACTTACAGACAGACTGGCTATGTTTGGTGTCATATCAAGGGGAATGACTGGTAAATAGAGGCATGGATAATGAGGATAACGGAGGTCACACTGGAAGTGAAAAGACTGACTGGTAAGGAGAGGCCAAAAGGTCAGGGTTAATGGATGCTACTCAGCCTGCCGCCTCTTCTTTTCATGGAAACATTACCTTGGGATTATTGCACAGCATTTCTTTGTTGGTTAAGTCAAAAAGTTTTGTTCTTTGCGAACATGGCAATTTGGAGGAGCTGGTAGAAGGAATAAGGAGATGCTGTTGTTACAAGATTTTTGATTCATAAATGTCTGTTGTAGAATCTGGGTGACCCAGTAAAGTGTTTTAAAACCATCTGTTGGCCCATGCATCTTCCAGTAAATATAAAAATCACACCTCTCCTAATGTCATTTGAAATTTCAAAATAAATACAGTATATTGTTTAAAAACAAAAAAACAAACCAAAAAAAAACCCAATAGCTTTGTTATACACCAATATCAAACAAGCTGAGAAAGAAATCAGGAAGACAATTCCGTTTACAATAGCTTCATATAAAACACCTCAGGATCAATCTAACCAAGGGATAAAAGAGTTCTACAACTAAAAATTTAGAACACTGAAGAAAGAAATATATATTTTTTTTTGGCCAAGTACATGCCTGTAATCCCAGCAGTTGGGAGGCAGAGGCAGGAGGATTGCCATGAGTTCAAGCCCAGCCTGGCTACATAGTGAGCTCAAGGCCAGCCTGAACTACATAGCAAGACAATGTCTCAGAAAAGGAAAAAAAAAAAAAAGAAAAGAAATTTATTATTCTGGTAGTTTTTCATCTGTCCTGAATTGTGAAGCCCTAAGTTATACAGTTAAATGTATGTCCATTATAATAACCATTTCTACTGTGAACACAGAAGCTTTCCACTGTTTTAGGGCATTCAATAGGAAAATGTTTGACATGAATGTCTCCCCTGCTTGTGTGGATAATGCCACTATCTGCAACTTGCTTGGCTTGAGTAGTTGCCATGATTTCTTTAGAAGGTTTAAAACATCCTGGTCAGAATCTTCACTTTTTGTATCTTCTGGTTTTTGTCCAGTAAACATATAAAATTTGTTCTTTTTGAAAGATATATAGGCTATTGTTGGGTCAGCTTGAGTAGTCTGAAGAACAGAATTTTCAGAAAATTGGGGGAGGTGCTGGGGATGAAGTGTTCATCTTTATAGTAGTTGCAGCATGATACTTTTTAGTTACTCCTTGAAATACAGCCAGTTGCATCACTCTAGTACCATATTTTCTTGCTTCCTAAGATCTGCACACACCAGTTTGTCTCTACATTTATAACTTTAATGCCCAGCATTGTTCCACATAGCACGAAGTGTCTAGTTTCTTTTTTTTTTAATTATATTTTAATGGTACATTTTAGATGTACATAGTGATAACATTCATCATAGGGGATTTGTACCTGTACATGATATATCTTGTGCTTCTTTTTTTCCCATTCCCCTCCCCTCTCTTCACCCCCTCCTCCCTCCTTATTACAAAAGCTTTGTTACATCAGAAACTGTATTAATTAGTCATACAACATCCACCTTCTCCACCTCACATTCTACAGCCATTTGTCAGCCAAATTCTATGTCTGGTAGCTCTTGCCTCATGTGCTGCAGTTCAAAAAAAATACTTACTGATCATCAAAGACTCTTATGAGCTTTCTAGTTAAAAACCTGAAAAATCTAACTTTTCCATCAGAACCACTAGTAGCTATTTTCTTCTCATCCAGTGAAAAGCATATGCTGGTTGGATAAGCTTTACACTTGGCAAATTCATATATATCTTATCAGTTTTATATTCCCAATTTATATTTTTTGGGAAATTATGTTTATGAGAAAGCCCAGTCCAGTATTCAGTCATTCTAGATTTGTCAGAAGTTACCACTGCTTTGTAATGTGGGTTCAAACCTATCTGAGTTTTAAGAGGTGAAATGTGGAGCTTGTTAAAAATATGAAATGACTGGTTATCACCTTGACCATCATAAATGAAATTTCTCCTCTACTCTTCTCAGAAGCAGCAACTGAAGATGTGGCATCTCCTGGGCAATAAATCCACTCACGTTGTCCTGGGAAATAGCCAAACTTCAGCTTCAGCTTCATAGATAAGGGTACAAGACCATAATCATTTGCCAATCAATACTAACCAAGAAAGGGAATATGTAATTTTATATACTTGAAACTTTGCTTAAGATTTTTTATTGTAAAAAAAAAAAAAAAAAAAAGATTTTTTATTGTAGGGCTAGGGATTTAGCTCAGTGGTTAAAGTGTTTGCCTTGCAAGCACAAGGGCCTGAGTTCAATCCTCAGCACCAAAAAAAAAAAAAAAGATTTTTTATTGTAAAAAAATCAGCACACTTTCTAAATCATCACAGTACTGCACTTCTTTATATTAATAACTCAGTTTAAAACTTGGAAACCTAAAGGTTATTATATTTAGTTTTTTCAAATGTAAATTCAATCTTTATTAGAAAAACATCTTCATTTTGTAAATTGCTCTATGCAGAAATGTTGTTCGAGTTTCTTATCTACCTAGTCTCTTAACTTTGTGTTATCTACACTGTTATATAATAACTCCCCTGAAACCTGTGTTGAAAGTTACCACCTACTTCAGGGATACAAACAAGAAAGAAAGAAGTCAAATTATCATTGTTTGCAGATGATAATGATCCTATACATAGAAGACCCTGAAGATTCCACCGAAAAACTGTCAGAGCAGTCTCCTTCCTGCAACTGTTCTACTTTTCAATTCATCCTTGTTATCTGAGTTTGTACTTTTCTAAAATACAAATTTCATTGTGTCAATCCCTCAAAAACATCAAGTGAAAACGAGGGGAGTGAACAGTAGGAAGTAAGGTGAGGCTGGTATATAGCTGGCCTTTGAAAAGTTACGTATTTCGAGTGGACGTTTTTGAGGAGGGGATTAATACAATTAAAAGGCACCACCTTACTTAAATCATGCCTGTAATGGTGAGCAGATGAGTTAGCGATGGCAGACAGGAATCGGGATCAGCTGTTGGGGATCTGCTGTACTGTGCCTACAGAAAGAAAAACCTTTTTTGTAGGTCCTGGGCCTGCTACAGTAATACTACCCTGCTGAAAGGCTTGAAGTTTTGTTTAGTAGAATACTTCAATTTGGTCAGAACTTTCGGGATTTAACATATACATAAAATGAGGCAATTTAAAGAGTAGCAGTTTGATTTTAGATATATGAAGTGTGATTTAAAAAAAGGTGAAAAAATAATTTTTGGGCGGGTACAGGGGATCGAACTCAGGGCGTTGTGCTTGCTAGGCAAGCACTCTGCCATTGAGCTAAATCATCAACTCCTGAAAATTTTTTTTACAATGAATGTTTTGAAAAATGTATTATAGTAAGACACATTGTCATTATCCTCCTCAAAATACTCCCCTTGCTTCCAAACACACATAGCCCATTGTTCTTACCATTTTCAGAAGCAGTTCTGGAAGTCCTCTTTGGTGTCTTTACCAGGTGTGATAAAACAAAATATGGTGAATGCTATTGTTGAATGCCATCCAACAATAAGGCAGGTTCGCCAGACATGATGGTGCACGCCTGGAATCCCAGTACTCAGAAAGCTGAGGCAGGAGGATTGCCCAAAGTTTGAGGCCAGCCTGGGCTACATACATTCAAGGCCAGCCTGAAATGTATAGTGAGACCCTGACTCAAAGAAAAAAGAGGCTCATGAGAAACATCACGGTGTGTCCTCATTCACTCTATTCACCAGATCCGGCACTGTGTAACTTATGGCTCTTCTACAAAGTCAAAATGACCATGAAAGGCAAAAGTTTTGTATCGTTTTAAGCTACTGAGGCAGCCACAACGGCACAAACATGAAAGAGGACTTCCAGAACTGCTTCAGAAATGGGCTAAGGGTGTTGGAAGTGAAGGGGATTAATGGCAATGTATCTTTTACTATACTTAAAATTTAATTTAAATATTTGCTATATTATTCAGTCACACCTATAAAATATCTGAAGGCCAAAGAAGTTCTGTGGTGTGATAGTGAAGTATTGCTGGGTCACTTGGGCATATGGGACCTTGCCCAGGAGCATCCGGACATTCTCTTTAAGAGCCATGACTATGCTTAGTTATTCCTGCACAAAGGAGTCCTTCTGCCCTTTCCTCAGGATCCTAGAACAGGTGAACCAGACAAGAGTCTGTTTCAGCTATTGCTGAATATGTATGGGGTAAAGTGTGGGGAAAGGTGATTGGAGATTAACTAAGAGTAGGTTAAGATGGTTAAGTCTGGGAATTTATTCAGTTATTCCCTTGGTTTCAAATATGCCTATATTTTACAGCTCTATGATAAATCTGTGCTATTCCCAAAGAAATAGCATTTTTCTTTGTCAACTCTCTCTGTTTCTAGGTTGATACAGAAAGCAAGCATTAGTAGGAAGTGATAGGTTTGCTTTGTTTTTACACATGTAAGACTGTGTTCCGTAGGTAAAGGTCTTCTGGCAAATGGGAAAATAATCCTTATTTTCTCCTCAGAAATAGGAAGTTGTCTTCAGATTAAACTAGTGGGAAACAGAAAAGGAGGCAGCTAGAGAGGGAGATGAAGAAGACAGAGTGAGAGAGGGAGGGAGAGAGGAAAGGGGAGAGAAAGGAAGAGGAAGAAAAGTAGAGAGGGAGAGGGAAAAAAGGAGAGAGGGAGAGGGGGAGAGGGGATAAGATCCCCACAGAACAATGTGCCTGAAAACCTAGAAGCTTGAATTATTGGATTTCCCCAAACAAATTATCACAGACTTTGGAGACTGCAGTTCAAAAAGAGGAGAAACGGGAGAGTTGGTAGTAGAAAGTGGAAGATCCTTCTGTAGGTCCAGTATTAGCAGGTTAGTCTCTCACTTCCTGTGAGCACAGCTTTATTACCACCACCTTTCACCAGCGGTGGTGTTACTTCTTTCACTCACAGCTGAGATGTTTTGGAGTCTACCTGCCTTTTAAACTCTGGCCCTAGGTCACTTCTCCTATCAAGTAACCTCTGACGATTACGGTTTTCGTTTCTTTCTCCATTTCCTGAAATCTATTGAATTTATAGTTATATTCACACCATTTAGCATGTAATAGTTACATCGAAAGTGTGATCCTACTTTCCATAAATTGGGTAACGTAATTCCTGAATTTGGAGACTTGAATTTTTAAGCTTTTGAATGCTCCCTCCAGAGAAGATTCTGAGTTCATACTTATTAAATATATTCCCAGTTCAAAATTTTCTAAATATGGAAGAACGGCTTAAAAATACAGCATACAAGTTTTTACTTCAGCATTCTTTAAATCCTTTTAATTAGCTAAAATTTTCAAATGAGACACATCCATTTTGACTATCTCAACAAGATCGCTAAGTCCTTCACACACGAGTTGAAACCTTTCAACTTACCCAGAATTGTCAAAAGACCTGGCAGCCTCTAGACTTCTAGCAATGAGCTGTCAAATTTGGTCTCCACTTAAATAACATCCTTATAAGCGCCCCAATGATAAAAGTATTTCACAAACACCTGAGCAGGGCGTGAAATGATCATCTAACAATGTAGTTTGCTTACCCATCAAATTAGTGGGTTGAGAACCCTGAGCTCACCTTCGCTCAGAGGGTAGGCGGGGTTCACATTTTTAGGCAGCCAATTGGGCTGACAGCTGCGGTGCATCCTGGGAGTTGTAGTTTCTCGCTCGTCCTGCAGACTCTGAGCTCCACCGAGCGCCGGAGGACGGTTGCCTGGTGTTCTTACCAAGCGGCAAGTATGGCGGTCGCGCGCGCCGACTCGGCTTTGCCTCCCGGAGAAGGTAAGGCAGTACCCACCTCTGAGTCCCAAGGTTTACTCCACGGAACCAAATTAAATAGTTGCCTAGCTGAGAGAAGAAGCGTGGGCTCGGGGGGGGGGGGCGGTTCTGGACCAGTTCTTTAGATGTGGAGCTGTGGGCGTCTCGGAGACGCGCTTCCTTCTGGGAGTTGTAGTCCCCACGCGCTGTCCCGCTCAGCAGCGGCGCGGAGACCGCCGGCCCGGGGACTTCAGCCCCCAGGATCCTTCGCGGTGCTCGGCGCCCATCCGTTCCCGAGCCCCCTAGCCCGTTCGGGCAGTGGGTTTTGGTGACCTTCTTGGACGTTTACTTTGACGAACGCCCAAGGGAAATCGGCAGGCTCTCGCCTGCGCATCAGGCGTCCCCGTTTCTGTTCAGTTCCTAAAACGTTCAGGAGGCTTTTTCTCAGACTCCACTCCATTGACCGAACTCTTCCTTGTAAGTGGCTAGTGGCAGTGATAAAATCCCGGGGCGATCCGGAGCCCACGGTTCTCTTCCCAGTCCTGCAGTCCCGGTCCTGCGGTCGAGTGTGACCGTACATAGCTGAGGCAGGGGCGTGGGTGCTTCTGTGGCCCGGAGACCCTTCCGCGGTGCGCGGGACCGGAGCTCCTTTTGTTTTGGTTACGGCTCCGAGGCTTGGTAGCTGCCGTCTGGATCGGGGGCAGGGCAGGAGTCGATGCTCCTCTCCTCCTAAATCAGAAGTTGATTACCTGGGAGGTTTAAATTCTTGAGGGAGGAGTTGGTCGATGGTTACAAGAGGTCTGTCGACCTTTTGAAATAGTGTTAGAAGGCTGGGTGCACTTTTCTGGGTTACCACAGCTTTTGTCAGATTTTCAGAGGCGCTCCCGAACCCCTCACATGCTAAGCGCCATTAAAGAAATCGAAAAACACTGAAACTCACCCAGAGAGCAATCTTGTCTAATTATTTCCCGCAACAACCTTAATCTGGGTATAAATTTGAAACTGGCAGTTCCTCTGGCCCTCCCCCTTTTTGATAGCTGCTTTTCTTAGACTACACCTCTCTAACCCACCCAGAGGATTTAGCTAACAATAGCAGCTGTTAACATTTGGAGAGGGGGCTCGAACTCAGGGCCTTGCGCTTGCTAGACAAGTGCTGTACCACTAAATTCCCAACCCCAAGCAGTTAACATTTATAGAGCCACTTTTTATGATCCAAATGTTTTGAGTATTTTTCCTTTTTTTTACATTATCTCACGTTTCTGTTTAAAACACATATAACAGGTGCTGGGGATTTAGCTCAGTGGTTAAAATGCTTGCCTTGTAAACACAAGGACCTGAGTTCGATCCCCAGCACCAAAAAACAAAACAAAACAAAACAAAAACAAAAACACATATAACATAAGGCAGGTTTTATCATCATCCTTGTACAGAGTAGAAAAGTGAGCCCAAAAGAGAACAGTAACTTGCCCAGTATAATGCAGTGGTAAGTTGTAGAGCCAGGATCTGAACGTCTGTTAAAGGGTTAGGGTTAGGGTTGCAGTGGTAAGTTGTAGAGCCAGGATCTGAACGTCTGTTAAAGTTGTACTGAAGTGCGTTACTGAGTGCAGTGTGCCAAGATCAGAGTTAAGTACATTGTATGGTATCTCTTTTAATCCTCACATCAACCTAGTGAAATACTCTATTTTATATATGAATTAACTAAAATATACTTTGATTTTCAAAATGGTTTGGGCGCTTCAGGATATATTATCATTAGTTATAAGCAAGTTGATCTCTATCAAAATTTCAGTTCTAGTTTAAAAATGACGTTGTTACTTAGACATAAAATATGGAAGTAAATATTTAAATGATCATAGAGACTTGAGTACAGTACCACAAATCTAGTTGTAATTTGGGGTTGGGGATTTAGCTCAGTGGTAGAGCTAAATATTACTGAATTTATAGTTATGTTCAAGGCCCTGAATGTAAGCACAAGACCCTGAGTTCGATCCCCAGCACCCAAGGGGGAAAAAAAACATCTAGTTGTAATTTGATATTTCTGAGGAAGAGTCATTGAATCTGTGGTTATTTAGAACTCAAGATTGATTTAGTTTTAAAATCTTGATATTGATTGTACTCTAGTGTTTTCTAACTTGTATAAAGATTTCGTTAGTATAATTCCACCTCTATCCTCGGCTTTTATGTTTGTGTTTTCTAACAAATCCTCTTGTCTTTTCAAGGATCAGTGGTCAATTGGTCAGGGCAAGGACTGCAGAAATTAGGTCCAAACTTACCATGTGAAGCTGATATTCACACCTTGATTCTGGATAAAAATCAGATTATTAAATTGGAAAATCTGGAAAAATGCAAACAATTAATACAGGTGGGTATTGCTGTCTGAGATATAGTTACATAGGATTAATTCATTATTAAAACAATAAAATAGCCTGTCAAGTAACTCTGTAGTCCTGCAAAACAGTAAATATTGCCTTAAAATTTTACATGCCAATTTCTCCTGAAGATGAACACATATGCTACATTTGGAGTAGACTAGAAAAAGAAGCACTGTTAAAGAAACAAAACATTTTTATTGGAAAAATATTGTGTTGCTAACTTTTTACCTAATGTTGGGAGTAAAGAGTTCATTCTTTTAATAAATGTTTATTTGCTTGTATATGCTTGGCACTATTCTATGATTTTGACTGAGAAATTATGAGGACCCCATTTTTGTGGTGCTTAAATTCCCCCTTGTTACTGTGTTAAAGGTCTTTAATACCTGCTTGCAGGAGGTCTGATCAGTCAGCTCTGTGTATTTTCAATTGCTTAGAACTGCAATAAGAAACTAATAGTTATATTGTGGATAATAGATTTAAATAATAAATGTGAAAAGTAGAAATTGGGTTTGCTTGTTTGGAAATGTTTGGCTTTCTAAACTTTTGTACCCACCATAATGTAAAGTAATATACTGTTCCTAGCAATAATGATATGCTTCCTTTCCAGTTGTCAGTGGCTAATAATCGACTGGTGCGGATGATGGGTGTGGCCAAACTTACCCAACTCCGTGTATTAAATTTGCCTCATAATAGCATTGGCTATGTGGAAGGGCTAAAGGAACTAGTACACTTGGAATGGCTGAATTTGGCAGGAAATAATCTCAAGGTAGGTTTTTTTTGGTTTTTTTTTTTTATAATTTAAAAAAACTACAAATCTGTTTTCTGTTTAAAAATAAAGAAATTCAAGCAGTATAGAAATAAGTAGAGTAAAAGAAAATGAAAGTATCCATTTCCACTCCTCAGGAATAATCTTTAACATAAATTTTAAAAATTCCATTTTGAAACACATACAATATAGTATTCCTTTAAATGTAAACAAAGAATCTATATTATACTAAGGAAAAAGTATGTCAAACAATAGAAGGGGCAGGAGAAAGACAGTATCTCCCTGAATTATGCTTTAAGTAAATGTTTAATGGCATATTGGAGAAGCAGGTCTGGATCCTAGTCCTGCTTTTACCTCTTAGTGACTAGATTATTGTGGATTAGTTAATAAATTATCTCTGTGTCTGAGTTTTTGATATGATAGATGAGGAGACTAGATTAAATGTAATTAATTTATGCTATGTACTCTTCTAAGCACCTAATCTATATTAACTCACTCAATAACATAACGCCTAGGTGGTAGGTATACTTGTGGTTATTTTGCCCATTAAATGTAGAAGAGGAAACCAAAGCACAGAGAAGTTAAATAATTTGACCAAAGTCACACATGTAGGAAGTTGTAGTGTCAAAATTTAAATCCAGGCTTTGTTTTGGACGAAATGGCTTCATTCTAAACTTGTAAACTGTGTTCTATATCAACTGTCATGTCACTAAAGTTCTTCAGGCTGTAAATATCTGGGATGTTGGTAGCCTGTTCTCTTAGAAGGATAATGGTTGTAGAAGCTTAGGACATGACAGTTTACTAGTACTACATTCTCTTTCTTGCATTTAGCTCTGCTTCTAAGAATAATAAGAGGAAGCAGGAGACCTTTTAGCTACAAGAAACTAAGGAAGAATTTCATTTTTTATTTTTAGTACCTTAATATGGTAATTTTCTTGTGGTAGGCAATGGAACAAATCAATAGCTGCACAGCTCTACAGCACCTGGATTTATCGGATAATAACATACACCAGATAGGTGATCTGTCTAAATTGATATCCCTGAAGGTAAGCATGTTTTCTGTCATTTATGAAATTTTATTCCAAAATACCAAGAGAAAGTTATCTGATTGGCCAAAAATCTACCTATTGTGTATGAAGAACAGATTGTTTTATATAATAAGAGTTCTCTGAGAGGACCACAAATTAAGTATGAAACTTTTTGTTATTAGTTTCTTTAAAAAACAAACAAACCAAAAAAAACCAAGTCTTGATATGTTGTCCAGGCTGGTCTTGAATTCAAATGATACTCCTGCCTCAGCCTTCTGAATGCTGGGACTGCAGGTGTGTGCCACCATGCCTGGCTTTGTTGTTAGTTTCTATAACTGATTTGTTTTATGTAAAACTGGTCATTGTAGTTAAGGTTAATTCTTATTTACCATCCTCTGAACATAATGGAATTCTCTTCTCACTCAATACAATTCAGTAGTAGCTTTGGTTGTATAGTCCATAACATGTTTGAGTATCTTGAGTTGTTTGTTGGTTGGTTGGATATTTTTTGGGTTTTGTTTTGTTTTTGAGATGGGGTATCACTGTGTTGTCCAGACTGGTCTTGCCCTCCTAGGCTTAGGTGATCCTCCCTTCTCAGCCTCTCAAGTAGCTGGGACTGCAGTGTTCCTGGGATCATAAACACATGCCATGGGGACTGGGGATTCAGCTCAGTGGTCAAATGCTTATCTAGCAAGCACGAGGACCTGGGTTTGGTTCTCAGCACCAAAAATAAAAAAACAAAAAAGTAAATAAAAAGGGGGGCAAATAAGTAAATAAATAAACAAACAAATACATGCCACCATACCTGGCTAAATCTTTTTTAGGGGAAAGAGAGTCTGGTTTTCTATTTTTTAGAATAGATATTACTTAATTAAAAAATTAATTTCACTTTAATTTAGAAAATAAATATGTAACGCATGAATCCTTTTATGGAGGAGATGTATCATGCAATGAAATAACAGAATCATGGCTTCAAAAAAATTCATAGGGCTTTTCTGTATTTTTGCTTCATCGGGTTTTATCAGCATCAGATGGACTCATTAAGCCTTAGAATAATATCTTAGCTCTGTTTTCTATACATCTTGAACAGAAATCTGATATAGCCAGATGCAGTCCTGATATAGATGGATGCTAAGAGAATTCAAATGAATTAGAGATGATTGAACTTTTTTTTCTTCCTGGAATAGAGGCATGATTATCTTACCACAATCCTGGGTGTGCACGGTCTTATTTATTCTTGAATTTCTTGTTTCTGACTTAATGTGAGTCAGCTTCATTTATAAGTATAACTAGAAAAAAGTTTTTCTAGTTTTTAGCTACCAAAATATACTTGTAATACATGGGTTATGGATTATCTCTCCTCTTTTGGAAAATGGGCTTTACATATGATTGTTTTAATGAATTCTTTTTCACTTTTATGATTGACCCTCTATTTTTTTTTTTTTTTTTTGGTGCCGGGGATCGAACTCAGGCCCTTGTGCTTACAAGGCAAGCACTCTAATCACTGAGCTAAATCCCCAGCCCCAACCCTCTATTTTTAAAAGGTGTTTTAAAAGGAAATGAATGAGTGTATTGGAAATTGCTGTGTGTCTAGTAATATATCTGACAGCATGCAAGTTGCTATATCACACACATGTTCTTGGACAAATCTTTCATTTTTCTTGAGCTTAAAATGTTGATGTGAAAAGAGAAAGTTAACAAGAAGATCAGCTAGGGTCTTTCTGAGTATTAAGACTCTTTGATTGGTATATAAAGAAAAGTATAACAAAATTGGTCCCTTTATTCTTGCACATACCATTTTGATATCAAAATAGATCAATTTATTTGTAATCTATTCATTTGTAATTCATACTGTTTTTACTTTCAAGACCCTGCTTTTACATGGAAACATCATTACTTCTCTTAGAATGGCATCTGCTTATTTACCTAGAAGTCTTGCTATACTTTCTTTGGCAGAAAATGAAATTCGGGACTTAAATGAGGTAAATTTTTATGCTATTTATGGGGGTCTAGGAAGCTCGAAAGTCCAGGAAAGATGTAGGAGAGGTTTGTGAATTCACTTTTAGACTTTGAACATCTTAGAGGAAAACACCATCAATACAAAATACTTAGCTCTAGATGATCATCATTTTTCTTTCTATTTTTTCTTAATATCAGTGGTCCATATGTCATTAAGGCCTATTTTCATTTTTAATGCTGCAGTTAATCATATTGGGAGGTGATGGTTGGTAGAGGGACATCTACATTACAGGGGTTAATAAGGCAGCCTGCCCACCCTCCCCTAGCTGCTAGTATGTTTTCCAAATGGGGTTCTCTCTGTTAGGAAATAGTCCTGGTACTTTCTAAGGAACTTTGTGCAGTAAGGACAAATGACCATATTGTTGGAATTTTGGAAGTCAGTGGCTAATAGAAGAGCATTGCTTGTTGCTTTTCAGAACAAGAGGGAAATTGATATATGCTCAAATGCTGCCAAAGATTGTATAATCATCAGAAGCCCTGTGCTTGACATAGAATAGTCCATTTTGCTCAACATAGATATCCTTTGTTCCAGATCTCATTTTTGGCATCCTTAACTGAATTGGAACAGTTATCAATCATGAACAATCCTTGTGTGATGGCAGCACCATCCATTCCAGGGTTTGACTATCGGCCATATATCGTCAGCTGGTGCTTAAATCTCAGAGTCCTAGATGGCTATGTTATTTCTCAGAAGGAAAGGTGAATATGACGTCTTTAACATCATATTAATCATGGAAATTACTGAAAATACCATTGCTAGTTTCCTATAGGTTGAATTAAATATTACTTAAAATGCATGTTTAGAAATTGAGAGCATTAGGGCAATCATATAATAGACTATGTACTGGTCATTTAGAATTGTTTCTTCCTTTTAAAAATGGACAAGAAATAGCGCCAGAGATTAGGGCTAGTAAGTCTAACTTAGTCCCCAACGTACAACAATTAGATTTTGAAAAATTTGTTTGTTATTCAGTTATTTGGAACATGGAACACTTACATAGACCCAGCTTATGGACATTGTGTAGGATCATGGATTAATCCCATAAAAGCTTATAATATTGTATATATAAGGGAAATAATAACTTCTTAGAACCCAATTACTTTTTATAATAACAACTCTAGGAAAATGTAGGCATACTGATTGGTCCTTCCCTTCTCATACCTGTGAACCTATGCAAATGGGAACTTCCCCATTTCTCAATCTTTGATAGTTTTTCTGGTCCAGAGTGGGGACATCCATAGAGTCAGGTCTCTGGCTACTGGCACATGATTGGTGGAATTAGAACTGTAGGGAAGATAAGGAACTAAGATGTGAATAAAAGATGATGGAGACAGAGGGGATAATGAGTTATTCTCTTTAATATGCCCCATTTCACTTTCTACTCTAGGTACATATATACATACATTTATGGATTCAACATGTGCATTCTCCCTTACTTTTTAAAATGATTATAACTTTATTGTTTGCTTTATTTATTTACTTTGTTCTTTTGGTAGCGGGGATTGAACCCAGAGCCTTGTGCATGCTAGGTAAGCACTCTTCCACTGAGCCACATCCTCAGCTCTTTCTGTTTATAGACAGAGCTTTGCTAAATTGCCCATGCTGGTCTGGAAGTTTCTATCCTCCTGGCCTAGCTTCCCAAGTAGTTAGAATTACATTGTGTGCCACCAGGCCTAACTCTCACTTTTTAATCCCAGCACTTTGGGAGGTTGGGGCAAGAAGACTACAAATTCAAGCCCAGCCTGGGTGATTCAGCAAGACTTTGTCTCAAAATAAAAAAAGTCTTAGGGGTTTCCTGATGGTAGGATAAGTGATAGATTGTAGCATTTTCTGTTTCCTTCTGCAGTTCCATGTAGTTGCTGTGTAGAGCAGAAATTGGGAGGAATGGCAACCAGGAACCAGATAGTCATGGTGCCAGTGTAGGGCGAGGACCAAATGTTTCGTTTAGTTTGACTACAGAAAAAGGTAGCTTTCCCTTTGTCCTGCAGTAAGATGTTGTGAGTAGAAACCTTATTTTGTTTCAAACTGAGTAGTCCTAAAGGTAGAATATGGGTATACTTGAATTATCTTCTCCGATCTTCCTATAAGAGAGGGAAATTAGTTAGAATTTTCTATAAGACTGACAAAGTTTTTATATTTGAGAAGCAGTATGGCGATAATCCAGCTTCAACTTGGCCAACCCTCATGGCCAACCTTGTTTCATTTATATACCTTCATTCCCCCTTCTCCTACGTTATTTTGAAGCAAGTTTCAGATTATATATTATCTGTGTTTCAGTATATTATCTCTAAAAGAGCAGAGCTCTCAGACATAACCACAAAGACACTATTATAGCTCAGAAAAATTAATAGTACTGTAATGCTTTAATAATATTATTGAGAACTTACAATTCTAATAGTCCATATAAATGGATTTTATTTTTATTTATTTATTTACAGTGCTGAGGATTGAACCCAGGCCTTGTGCATGCTAAGCGAGGCAAGCATTGTTACCTCCGAGTTATGTCCTCCATCCTTAAATGCATTTTTTATTTGTCGTTTTGACACCGGATCTCACTGTGTAGTCCAGGCTAACCTTGAACTTGTGATCCTCCTATTTCAACTTTCTGAGTGCTGCATTTACATGTTTGCACCACCATGCCCAGCTTTTTTTTTTTTTTTTTGGGTCATGCCCAGCTTTTAAATAGTTTTTTAAAAATTTTTTTTGTGGAACTGGAGCTAGAACATGGGTCTGTCTCACTGAGCTACATCCCTAGTCTTTTTAAATTTTTTATTTTGATAAATGGTCTTGCTGAGTTACCCAGGCTGAGCTTGAACTCGCAGTCCTCTTTCCCCAGCCTCCCAAAGTGCTGGAATTACAGGCATGTGCCGTCATGTCTGGCTTAAGTACATTTTTAAAATAAGGTTGAAATAAGGCCATTAATTGCAATTGGTTGCTATCTCTTTTAAGTTTCTTTCTTGCTCCTTTTTTTTCTGTGACATAAAGCATTAATTTATTATTATTGCAGGCTTCACAGGTTATCTGTGCTGGTTTGGGATCTTAGGCTGGTACCATCATGACGCAAAAGGGGCTGGAGTCATCTGAAAGCTTGACTTGTCTAGATGTCCAAGATAACTCCCTCAAATCTCTCAATCAATGAGTTACTCATCTCTTTTATCACCTTTGTTTGCTTTCTTTCTTTTTAAATTCTCATTTTTTATTCACTAATTTTAAAAAATGAGTTGATTCACTAGCATCCTGTGTGACCAATTAGTTTTTAAAAAAAACTGTCATTATGAAGTAATAATTTTAAATGCAATTACAGTGGTACAGTTTGGCTGCAACCAGAATTGTGGAACAAATTCTATGACCAGAATTGTGGAAAGAATTAAGTTCATGAGCCAAAGTACCACTGTAATGTATTTGTGTACTTCAGCTTGTCAAAGTAAATGTAGGGAATTTTCATTGCTTCTTTCAAAATAATTTCAAAATGTTTGAAATTATTAGTGCAACCTTAGGGAAATTCCCCTGAGTATGAAAAAATGTTTAAGACATAGAGTAAGAGAAATCAGTCAGAAGGATAGATTTTATAAAAACTTGGGTGAATTATATTTATGAAAAAATCCAAGATTTTGTAAAGGTAGATTTACACTGTTGGAAGCAAGGAAGGAAGATCTCTGTTGCTTAACAGGGTCTTTTGCCCACCCCAGTACCATCCCATCTTCTTTATTTCACTGAATTCCAGTTTGAAAGCTGAATGGCTCTACAGTCAAGGCAAGGGGAGAGCATACCGACCTGGCCAACACATCCAGCTTGTCCAGTATCTGGCTACAGTTTGTCCTCTCACTTCTATACTGGGCCTTCAAACTGCAGAGGATGCCAAACTAGAGAAGATTCTGAGCAAACAGAGGTAAGCCCATTTATTTGTGGCAGCCAATGAATTCATAAGTGAAAATAACTCCATCCTTAGTGAAAGGCTGGAGGCCAGTGCTTTGTCCCAAATTTCTGGGCACTTGCACTTCTTGTTGCTGTAACAGTCCTGCAGGAAAATGAGCTGTACAGTGCAGCTTGCTCCACAGCAACTGTGTATAGCTAATCACTTTTTGTGAGCAGCGTTATGTTATAAAGAAGTGAGCTTAAAAAAAAAAAACATTTTTCAGGGGCCGGGTGCATAGGTCAGTGATAGAATGCTTGTCTAGGATGCCCTGGGTTTGATCCTATGCATCTGAAAAATATGTATTTGGCCCTGTAATGTAGTTGTATCCTATGGATTTTTAAACACTGATAAGCATAACTTGGAGTCCTTATTTATCCTTGAAGTCACTTCATCCACCAGATCCTGCCTTTAAATGCTGGTGCTTATGTATATGTGTGCATATGAGAGTGTCCATTTGTGCAAGTTAAGAGTAAGTTTTAATCTTTTTACCCAGTGCTTTCAAACGAGACTCTATAATTTGCCAGTGATTAAAGATACCAACTTCGCAAACTTGTAAACTTCAGCCTTTTGACATTGATACTTAGGGAGAAGAACTGGGGTTGGTTTTTTTTGGCTCATTTTTGTTTCTGTTAGACAGCATCAGATGTTACTGATTTTTAGGTTTCACCAGAGGCAGTTGATGAACCAAAACCAAAATGAAGAGTTGTCTTCTCTTGTTGCTATTGAAACAAGGGCTCCCCCTGTACCTGAGCATTCAAACCCTGTTCAAGATTGCATCCTAGTTCAGGAAAGTGGTAAGAAATGAATTTATCTTTAATTGCTTTTCTTCAAGTCATTTGATTTGTTGGGTACCATAACAGAAAAAAATTATATATCCTTGTAACTTTATTAATATAACATTATTGATCATTTGGATCTGATATTTTATATATATGTATGTATACACACATATATACACATTTGTTTAGAACTGCCATGTGCGGTGGTTCCCGCCTAGTAATCTCAGCACTCAGGAGGCTGGGAATTTGACGCCAGCCTGAACTGCATAGCCAGACTGTGTCTCAAAGAAAAAATTTCAAAAACTGCTACATTTTATGTGAAATAGAGGCTTTGATTATTGCAACAATTTGTGTTCTTAAAAATGTTTGCTTTAATGTTTAGGCATATTGTAGGAAATCACTGAAGGCATTTATTTTATTCTACTATATTTCAGGAATTAGATTTAATTAAAAGGATACAACTAAAAAAAGCTCTTTAAATATTTAGTGAATTAAATGATGCTCTGTTGATTCTTGTAGAACCTGTTGTCCAGGTCAATTCTTGGGTTGGGATAAGCAATAATGATGACCAGTTATATGCTGCTAAGAATAACTTTCCTGCCTCTGCACACACTGCAAGATATTCTCGAAATGACCTGCACCTGGAAGACATACAGACAGACGAGGACAAGTTAAACTGTAGTCTTCTCTCTTCAGAGTCTACTTTTATGCCAGTTGCATCGGGACTGTCTCCAGTATCACCTACAGTTGAACTGAGGCTACAAGGCATTAACTTGGGCCTAGAAGATGATGTTGTTGTGGATGAATCTGTGAAAGGGCTGGAAAACCAGCACTTGGATAAGGAAGAGGAAAAGGCTTTATGTGGTACAAATGAGAATTCTGTTCAGGTATTGAAAAGTAAGATCAATACAGAAGTAAATGAAAAAGATGGGCTATTATCTTGTCCTGGGCCAACAATAATTAGTGCTATCTCAAAGGATGATAACCACAGTCTTACATGTTTTCCTGAGTCAGCAGGACACAGTGTTTCTCATACAGATAGTGAAGAAACCATGTCTCAGACAACTTCAGAGAAACTTCCCTGCAAGATTTTAACTCAGACATCTGTTGCTTTGGGACAAGATAAAGTTTCTCTTCAGAAATTGAATGAAGCAGCTACCAAACTTCAGGCCTGTTGGCGGGGCTTTTATGCTAGGAACTACAACCCTGAAGCCAAAGAAGTGCGTTATGAAATCCGGCTACGCAGAATGCAGGAGCACATTGTCTGCTTAACTGATGAAGTAAGGAGGTGGGTCAGACATCCTGTTGTGTGCTGTTTTGTTGGTTTGCAGTGTTAATTTTTTTGTTGGTGCTGAGGACCAAACCCAGGACCTTGTGCTTGCTGGGCAAACACTCTGCCACTGAGCTAAATCCCCAGCCTCTGGGGATATCAGTTTCTTAGGTTATTTCAGAACACCATGCTACCGTGGTCACAAGTTTTCATACCACGTAGTCACTGTTGTTTTACCTGTTTGTCTCCTACAATATGCTGAAAGCACAGACCATCTCCATCTCCAGCACAGTAATTGATACGTAAATGCAGTGTCTCAAGAGATGTTGAATGAATTTGAGCTGTATGGACATGTGTAATTCTATAGCAGTACAGATAGTGTAGAAAAACTGGATAAATAAATGATGGTTAAAGGAAGTCTACATAGAATCCAGTGACATAAGAAATAGAGAAAAATACCAGGAATTCAAAAGGGATTAAAATTGTAGGGCTACCATAGGAATATTTCATTAATTCCATGGCTCACATGTTTTACTGATTGTCAAATCAGGAAAATTAGGATTTCATTAGTATTTCAACTAGCAGTATTTATTAATGTTATTAGATGGAAGCAGAGAAAGCAACAAATGAGACCAAGAAGGGATAGTAAGAATGGTATTGGAGAGTATATGCTCAAGTTCTGTCAGGGCAGAATGTTTCAGAAGAGATCCAGGGTTCCACAGGAAGCACAGAGAACTGCATTACATTTCCAATAGAAGTTAGTGGTGACTTGATTGGTGATCCTCAAGACCATCTTTAGGTCCCATAATTTGTTACATGTACTTACAAAATTCAGGAAAATTGTTCTGTTCATGGTTACTGTTTACTATAGCAAAATCATACATATTAAAATCATCAAAAAACAATTAGACATGATGTTTAAGGGAGAGTCCAGGAGAAACTAGGTGCCAGCCTCCAGTTATCCTATCCCAACTGAATTGTACAGACAGAGTTTAATGCTCACAGAAGTGATTTGTGATGACAAAGTGTTGCCAAGCAGGGAAACTCAGCTGAGTGTCAGTTTCTAGCCTTTCTTTGGGTGCCTATGTGACCTTAACTAGTCAGACCTCAAGCTCTCTAGAGGTCAGACTGATACACCATGACCCAGGGCCCCGGCTGAACAAACAGGTGTTCAGTAGCATAAACTATCTGTGTGACCCAAGACCTCAGGTGTACTAAGATTCTCTTTTCAGCAAGATATTCCAAGAGCGTGGAGGTTATTTCCCAGGAGCTTGTCAAGGGCCGGTCCTGTCTTCGGAACAAGCAGGGCCGGAACATCACAGTCTTGCCAAGTTAAACCTTTCCTGCATGGTGACTTTGCTCAGAGCATCTTTAGTGGTGTGAGGGGATGGGAGCCAATTTGGAATAGGGGTTGGATAGTGAATGGAAGGCAAAGAATTTAAAAAAGTGCAGCCAGCTCTTGGGAAGTGATGCTTTAAGGGAGAAAAGAGAGTAGGTGGATGCTGGAGGAGAATCTGAAGTTAAAGAAGATTCTATTTTGAAGGTAAGCGATACAGAGTATATTTATCTGTTGATGGAAATGTTTGGTTCAGTAAAGAAGGAAAAACTGATGGTGCAGAGGAGAAAAGAGAGGAATGCAATTGAAGTTCTTAAGAAAGTGAGAGAAGAAGGGATCCAGTGCACAAGTAGAGTAAGTGGCCTGAAGTACAAGTGGGAGCAGGTGAGGTGGTATGTTTGATGTTGTCAGGAGAGAAAAATCTTGTCTGGTGTGTCATCTTTTTCACTAATGTATCAAATATGGCCAATACATGAAAATGAGAAGAGAGATGAAGTAGAAGTGTGAAATGTATGTGAGGTAACCAGCTTAAATGTGAGCTAATGGAGTCTGGCATGGTTGCGCAAGTCTATAGTCCTAGCTACTTGTAGACTAGCCGAAGCAGGAGAATTGCTTTTGCCTGGAAGATCAAGACTTACCTATGCAACATAGTGAGACCTAATCTGAAAAAACAAAAAACAAAATTTAAAAAATAGGTCAGGTTGTAGATTTTCGTTAGCAACTCTCAGCTATTCTTCTTTGATTCAAGCATGATTAGTAGTTGGTTCAGCCAGGAATGAATTTTTCCCAACTGAATATGATAGATGGAAGGAAAGGTAAGGGAGAGGAGAAAAGGATATTTAAGAAGGGGTACGTAATAATGGATCTTGGAATTAAAATGAAGAAAAAAAGAAGGGAAGGCAGGAGGAAAGGATTATTGTATTTGAAGTCTAGAAGATTTGAGGCCTGGATTGTTATAGTGGGTACCAAAGCAAATGAACTGATGAGATAGGAAAGTAAAGAGCAGTTGGTATTGGTTAATTGGAATAAGTTTTGAAAGTGGTGTAGCCAAAATGATTTGGTCTACAAAATGGGTAGCTGGTGTGGAGTGGATTACTGTTAGAGCATCAGCATCAGTGGTGGCGAACCTGTGGCACATGTGTTGCAGTGGGCACGCAGAGCCCTCTCTGTTGGCGGGCGAGCCAAGCTGCCCCAGCATCGCTAGCAGGCACACAGGGCTATGTGGCTTGATGACTTCACAAGCCACAGCTCATTAGGCTGACTCTTGGAGCTTTCGCATGGCTGGTCAGTGTGCTGCCAAGGAGATATGTATATGCTTGGACTGGTGAGTTTTAATACATTTGTTTTTGTTAACACAAGATTTTAGTTTTGAGTTTTCTTATGAAAAATTGAAATTTAATATCTAAGATTTAGCAAAGAGATGTTTTTTAAGATAAAAGATGTTAATGTATGAGTTGTTTTTTTCTAAATTAAAACCTCAGTGTTCAGGTTTAATTGCAGTGTTGGCGCTTTGCAGCAGATGGCACAAGAGAATGTCTTGAGGGGCCCGAGAAAGTGGAAAACTGGGTCGGAAGTTCAGAGGACTGGAAGTACAGCTTAGCGGCAGATTGCTTGCCTAGCACACACAGTGTTCCGGCTTCCATCCCCCAGCACTGCCAAAAAAAAAAAAAAAAAAAAAAAAATCAGAACAAAATAGTGGTGAGAATCTGAGTGACAATCTGAGGGAGGCTTGGGTTTGTGATAGGCCTAGATATGGAGGTGGTGGCAGTGATCCAAGCTAAGACTTCAAAAAATGAGAGAGATTGACAGGTGGGGGATGTCTGTAGCAGCAATACTTTGTAGAATCAACATCTGGATTTCAGTCACATCTCATCTGGCTGCAAGTTTGAGTCATATATTAAAACGGTTTCAGCTTAGATGTTTTGAAAGTGGAAAAATTATTATTAGTTTATTAATTTTTTTGCAATACGTGTGTTTAATAGTTGTAACAGGAAATACAAGTTAAAACAGCCTTGCATCAGTAACATATTTTAAATTATTATAGATTAAGAAAAGAAAGAGATGAAGAACGTGTTAAAAAAGTTGTACAAGAAGAGGCTGTCAGATTTCTTTGGAACCAGGTAAATTTCCTTCTTATTTCACTAATATATGGATGAAGAAAAATTTTAGGTTCATTGGGATAATCACAGAGTGGTCAGATTTATTAATCTCTCTCAGTTTCTCTGTCTGTCTCTTTGCCTCTGTCTCTCTCTGACTGAGGGTTTGACTGTGGGCTTCCCCCATGCTAGAAATGCACTTATCACTAAGCCACCTCTTCTCAAGATGAAAGTGGTTTGTGTTCTTTTCCACTAATTCTCAATTAAGACCATGAAATTCGTTACATTTTATTTAATGTGGAGAAAATGTTCATTATTTTGACATGAAAAAGTAATATAAAGCCAAAGGACAATGACTTAATTGAGAGATGTTAAACCCAATTTGAAGTTTTATATATCTAGCTATTGAGAATGTTTGAATGAAAAGTGACAAAGATATGGTAGTATCTGTTGGTTACAGTGTGCATGTCCTAAGAAGTACACATGAATGCTTGGGAGAGGTTTGAATCCAGTAACAGTGCACTTTAGGAACAGTTTAGGCAATTGGTCTTACTAGTAGGTATTGCAGAAAATACTTCTTGATGATAATTTTCTTAGAAATATTTTTACAAAACAATTTGTTACAAGATTTGTCCTATAAAATTTTTTTATTTTTAAAGTTTCATGATTACTGTCAGTAAGGGAATGGCTAAATAAAATATGGAATAGAAATACCGTAAAATACTGTGGAAGAGTTAAAAAGAATAAAGTAACAGTTTTGGACCTACATGGAAAAATCTCCAAAATAATACTGTTAAGGAATAACAACAAGATGCAGAGCTTAGAGTTCCACTTAATTTTAAAAACTCTCTATGTATTTGCAAATACATAGAAAAAGGTCTGGAAGGATAAACATTAAAGTACTACAAGGGAGTGCCATGGAGGACAGTCAAAGAAAAACAAAAAATTCTATACATTGTTTTTTCGCCTGCAATTTTTACAGTAAAATTTTGACATTTACACTTTTTAAATGTAAAGTTCATAGTTTCAAGAACTTGGAACCTTTGTAGGCATTTTAGAAAGCTGCATATATTGTATTTTAGATAATTTTAAACGTTTCTCTACATGAATATGTAAAATGAGACTTACTTTAGAGGATCTGCGTGTACTGATAGGCTCTAACTGGTCTTATTGAGTAGACCTCAGTGTATATTTTGTACATTATTGACTGTTAGTAAGTCATGTGCTATCAAGTTTCTCCTTGTTATTCTACCAGGAATGAGAGAATTGCTTTACACCATTCCCAGTGTCTTGGTGAGAGCCTTTTGTTATCAAGAACGTGTATTACTTTTGCCAACCTTGTTTAGGCTTGAGGTGCTATGGAAGGGATTAGGGGAATCAGTTAATTTCTTTTTAATTAAATTTAATTTTTATTGGTACATATTTGCCGTATATAATGATTATATTTCTCATGAGGAGTTAGTATGTATATGTAACACATCTTAATTATTATTTTTAATCCCTTTCCCTTTTCCCTCCCTCTTCTCTTCATTTCTTGGTTCCCTTTCCTTTTGCAAAAGATCTGTCTCCCTACTTCCTATTATCTATCTTTATTTTGCTCTTTGTTTATATTTTGGGTTTCTCATATGAGAGAAACTGTGAATCAGGTAGTTTTTAACTCTAGTTCTACCACTTACCAACTTCATGACTGCTGGAAAACAAAGCTCAAAGGACAGTTTTAAAACAGGGGTGATTTTCATATCTTATAATAAAACTGTATTCTCTGGTTTATAGGTAAGATCTCTACAAGCTTGGCAACAGACAGTAGACCAGCGTCTAATTTCCTGGCATACCGATGTTCCTCCTGTATCAAGTACTTCGGTGCCATCTGAACCTCCTTTATTCACCCAAAGTCAGGAGCCCTCTTCTGATCAAAATTCTCATTGTTTCAATGCTCATGACGAGATTCCTCAAGAGAAATCTTTACCAGAATTTCCAGATTCTGGTTTTCATTCCTCCCTAACAGAACAAGTTCATTGTTTGAAGGATTCCTTGGATTTTGAGAAAAGTTCTACAGAAGGCAGTGAAAGCTCCATAATGGGAAATTCCATTGACACAGTCAAATATGGCAAGGAGCCAGATTTGGGGGATGTTAGTGAAGAACATAGTGGTGACTGGAGTAACAATGAGCAGGATAACAGTCTGCTTGAACGATATTTAACTTCAGTTCAGTGGCTAGAAGATGCTGATGAGAGGACAAATTTTGATGAAGTGACAGGAGAGAGTAAACTTCACTTAGGTTGTTCCCTGGAAAAGTTAGATACCTTGTCTGACAGGGCCTCTGTAGATGAGACTCATGGCAGATCTTCTACTTTGCAGGATGAAATCAGTCAGACACCAGAGAATTATAAATTAAATGATGAAGTTCAAGGGCAGCAGCCAGAATATGATTCTACATTTCAGGTATTGCATGTTGGTGTTACTGTGTAGTGTGCCTGGTTTCTTAGGAAGCAGCAATCCACTTAAATTTTGTTAATAATTTTTGTTGCCCTTTTTTTTTTAAAGGGGAGCAAATTCCTCCCGCTTTGTTACTATTTGTATAAAATTTGTATTCTTGTCTCATTTTTTCAGATTCTACATACTCAACCTTTTTTTTTTTTTTTTTTTTTTTTTTTTTTTTTTTTTTTTTTTTTTTTTTTGTGGTGTCGGGGATCAAACTCAGGCCCTTGTGCTTACAAGGCAAGCACTCTAATCACTGAGCTAAATCCCCAGCCCCCCAACTTTTTAACTATAATGTAACATACTATTTATGTTGAAAGTTACATGTATTTTATTTCTTAACAATTGCATCAATAGTGATTCTTTTATGTACTCATTTATTTTAAAAAATAAACTAGAACAGGGGTGGTAAACCTATAGCACACATGTTATCTGTTTTTCTTTTAAGGCAAAAGATGTTAATGTATGAGTTTATTTTTTCCAAACTAAAATCTCAGTATTCAGGTTTAATTACAGTGTTGGGACTTTGCAATAAATAAGTGGGTTTTGGGTTGCAGTTTGGGCCATCTCTCTAAAAGTTTGCCATCACTGAACTAGAATTTCTTAAAGAAAATAGAAAAATTACCTTAACTATATAAATATAATTTTGGTTCTTCTGTTCTGAGAAAATTATATATTATGTAATGCAATTTTTTATATAAAGGAAAATATGAAGATTATGAACTATCAAAATTTGCCAGGCAGTCTTGTTAGAGTAAGAATGTGTTTTCTTAAGCCTTCCTCTGAGCCAAGGAAAGCCTTCTTATAAGCAAATTTAAGAAGAAAAAGTGTAAGATACCTTTTTTGTTTTTCCTTTGGGTGCTGGAGATTGAACCTAGGGCCTCAAGCATGCTAAGCACATACTCTACCGCTAAGCTATTCCTCCAGCCCCTAGATGATAGGCTTCGTAGTGGGGATATTAATTTGTCTCATGAAAAACAGTCAATGTTATGCATCAGTTTTAACATACAAAATAAAGTGTTCCATTTAAGATTAAAATCAAGCTACATAGGGGAGCAACAAAGAACATTTCTTGTCAATATGAAAAAAGGAGATGCTAGGCTCCATTTGCTTGGAATATTGCCATGGTAAATGTTTATATTTTCATTAAGTGCTTTTTACCTTATGGGATAAGCATATATGTGCCAGTGTGTTGCTGGAAATTAATGTATGTTCATCTTCAGTGTTTATATTTCCATATGTATTTCAGCAGAATGTTCAAGCCGGTTCACTTCATTTTTCACCCCTGTCATCTAAGTCAGGAACATTTAAAATAATGCTAGTGATAGAATATGATTTTTTTAAAGACTATTTTCTATCTAATCTTTGGAAAGTGCCACCTTTGAAAACAATTTAATAGTGATCAAGGAAAAGTAAACCTAATTTTACTTGTTAGAAAAAATATGTACCTATAATTTGAGGAAGAAACATGATTGTGTTTGAATGCTATAGGTAGATACATTTGTAAATCAAGAGTAATTTTTGAAAGCTTGGTATTTTAATCTTTTAGAATGTTCTAATATTGATGGATAACACACATCTGATTTCCCCCAAACTATGAATATGCACCTATTTAAAATTATGACAATACTTAGTGTTCTCTCAGTTTAGGTGCTAAATGTTTCTTAATTATTCTGTTAAGAGTCAATAGATCTCCTTCCTTGAAAGTATATAAAATAAAAACTTCTGATCCTTCAAGAATAAAGTTGAAGATCACATAGTACACTCTCTTAATATTTAGAAATGTTTCTCCAGTATGGTCTGTTATTACATTTTTCTGTTTATAAATATGTAGCACTCAGGTAGAGAAGACTTGGATATCTTTCCCAGAAATCCAGAATCCCATGACAAGGAAATATTTTCTGTTATAAACAAAACAGCAGTCTTACCTTCAAAAGAATTTTCCCTAGTGAAGGATGTGTAACATTGAGTGGATGTTAAATAAAAATTAAATTTTTTATGTTTTGACTAATAATGATCTTTTGTGAATGATTTTGAATCTCTTTTAAATATACCCTATTTTTCTATCTCACAATTAAGTGCCTCCTTTGCTGCCTGTGATTAGACAAAGAAACCAATTTGCACTGACTATTACCTAAATATGCTTTGTGCTACATTAACTTTTCAGACAAACTGCTGAAATGTCATGGTTCAGTATTACCTAAGTAGGTTTCAGTTAACACCTTCCTCTTCTCTTTTTTTAAAGTAATACTAAATACAACGAAATTCATTTGAGTCAGCATGTCAGCAGGATTTCCTTTTTTACCTTTGCCTTGTTTTTCTAATCCATAAATAGTATTCAGCATACTTTTATAAGAATTTTGGCAGAATATGTTAATTATAAATATTCTGCTCTTTGTATTTTATTTTACTAGTGTTAGAAGTACAAGGCTAGAGTATCTTTTCGTGGGGGGAATAGAGTATCTGAATGTAGATAGAATGAAAGTAATGTAAATTAAAATGTAGAAAAACTGAGGCATAGAATTAATATATTTTGGTAGGTTTATAGTGTAATTTAAAAGTAATTCATATAACTAAGATATTTGGTTTTAATTCTAGGGTATTTGTTAGTTTGACCAAAGAGAGAATTGGTCTGGTAAATTTGGACAAGTTAAACTTTGAACATGGTCTTTTATGACCCCCACTTTTTTCCTCCTTTATTTATTTCTTTTTTATTTTTCTTTTTGTCAGACAGGTGACTTTTTTAAACTGGAGAAGTTTTGTTCAGTTGAGCTATTTTAATTCACATCTGTGCTTTTGATTTAGAGAACAGTTATAGGGCTGGGGGTTTAGCTCAGCGGTTAGAGTGCTTGCCTATCAAATGCAAGGCACTGAGTTTGATCCCTGGCACACAAAACAACAACAACAACAACAAAAAAAACCAAAAAAAGTTATAGCAATATTATTGTAAAATTTTCTCATGAAATGTTGAATTTGATTATATTTTATCTCCAGTTTTACATAACAATAGATGTTAAAGTTTTAACTCTCCTGGTGGGCAAAAGCTTTAATCATGACAATTGATAATATTCAATTAGTTTGAGTTTATAAATTTAGTTATAAAAGATATACTGGGTATGGTGGTGCATGCTTGTAATCCCAATACTCAGGAGGCTGAGGCAGGAGGATCATCAGAAATTTAAGGCCTGCCTGGACTACATAGTGAGTTCAAGGCCAACCTGGAGTACCTAGCACGATCCTGTCTGAAAAAAAAAAAATATAAAAGATATCACAATATGCATGTTTTAGGAAATGTCTATGTAGGCACGTAATTGTATATATGTAAATACCTTTATTTTTTAATAATGTGGTTGCCATTCTTGAGTGTGTGTTTTTTCTCTATTTATTTTGTATTGTTTTAAATATATGAACACTATAATAGTGTATTTTCCTGTTATCTACTTAAGACAAGTCTAGTTGTATTTTTAATAAGTGTTTGCAGGACTATACAAGCTGATAATCTGCAAGGTATTATACTATCTCCTTTCGTACTTCTTTTTAATGGTCTTAAAATTGAATTTATAATACTAAAAAGGTAAAAAATCTTTTTTTCTGGAGAATTAAGACAATAAAAAGAGAAAATATGGAATGGGTCTGATCACTTTCCCATTTATAAAGAAAAAAAGAGTTCATTGTTTAATGTATATTCTTATTTACCTCTTATTTTAAAAGATATTTATTGCTTTATAATGTTTTAAAACTTAAATATATGATACACTCATTTTGAAGTGAAGCAGAAACTCTAAGCAAGATTCTAAACATTTGGTGTGTGGTGGGGGTCTCATATTGCTCAGGCTGGCCTTCAACTTCTGGGCTCAAGCAGTTCTCCTGCTATAGCCTCCCAAGTAGCTGGAACTATAGGGATCTACCTTTTTTTCTTTTTTCTTTTGGTAGTACTGGGTACCCAGGGCATTTACAATGATCTACATCTCTGGACCTTCTTTTATTTTTTGTTTTGAGACAAGGTCTCACTAATTTGCCCAGACTGGGCTTGAACTTGCCATCCTTCTGCCTCAGCCTCGCAGAGTGCTGGGATTACAGGTGTGCACCACCATGGCTGGTTGCATCTAAATATTTTTAATGATATTACTTGTACTGATTAATCCTGTTGTGCCATGTTAAAATTAAAACATAAGTGAACAAAATAATCCTCACAGCCTTGGAGAGAAATGGATTTTCTTTTTAAATGAGTTGCTTTTCAATTAATGAATGAATGGAAACACAATAAATTTTAATTTTTATTGATTTTACTAGATAACAGGACTCACTCTGTAGTGACTTTCTTTATGAGTAATTTCTAATGCAAGTTGTTTTAATTTTTTAATTTAAAGTTTTGATTATTTCACTTATTTTTTTGTGGCATTGAGGGTGGAACCTAGGACGTGGCTCATACTTGGCATGTGCTGTACCCCTGACCTACACCCTCAGCACCACATTTTGTAGTACCTTTAGTGTTGACAATAAGACTTTTAAAATAATTTAATTTGGACTATTTTGAGATTTTAATTTTATTGTAGAAATGGTGATTTAAAGTCTGTTTTGTGAAAGCTTAATATTTTACATTGTACTTAATTTGTATTTAAGTCTAATTTTAAATAAAATGTTTATACATTCAAGTGCCTCCATCTGTTTATTTTGGTGATCAGTAGTAATGGTTGTTACTCATGGTATTTGCAATTAATAGATAAAGTTCAGAATAGATGGGAAATAGGACTCTTCTGAGGAAAGTCCGGAGTACTGTCATTATATGTGAATTTACAAGAAAACAATCTTAGCCTTATGAAAATGGATTTTAAGTGAAAGGAATATTAATTTAGTTTCATTCAGTTTAGATTTCATTACTTCTGGGATACTCACTGGAATTCTCTGCACACAGAAGAGCAGATATTATCCCTCAAAGCACGCAGCTGACACTTTCAGGTGCTGGTGAAGACAATGGGAAGTGTTAGGGAAAGTGTTAGGGAGCAATTGAGTAGAAGCTCTCTCATTTGACACAATTAGTGTCACAGTTCACTACTGTTTCACCACACAAAGGATGAGAGATTACTCTGAGTCAATGTCGAATTCAAACTCCCAGAAGGCTCAGAGGGACTCACCTTAACTGAGACCCCTCAGCATGAGAGAGTCTCTTGAAGACAGCCCTGATCTGAAACTTAATGTGGCTTTTTATTGGTAGAACCAGGAAGCAAAGATAAAGGACGAAAGACGACTGTGCAGGAATTCAGGCAGGGGGTAGGGAAAGGACAGGGTGGCCTGTTACATGATTGACCTTTGGACCAATCTAAGTGGTAAATCAGAATATGGGGAGGAGAGGCCAGAGCAGTCATTCCTTAAGGCAGTGCGCTTTGATGCTACTTAGACTTGTGCCCCTGTAGACTATCTTTTAATCTCTAACCATGCATTCTGGGAGGTCTTGGGTGCGTGACCCCAGAAGTCCCTTATCTCTGCATATTCATCTCATACATACCTCTGGCTAATGCCCCCACAAATTAGGGCCTATAGTTGGCTTGTGAATCAAAAAATTAAAATGGAGAATCATTAAAAATGACCTCTATATACCATAAACTTCAAAATATCTTTATTGTGATAAAAATTTACCTATTATAAACTGCACATTTTTAAAGTAGGGAATCTGACAAATAGTAATATATATGTCCATAAAACCATCATAATAGTCAAAACAGTAAATACATCTATTATCATCAAAAGATTCCTTACCCTTTCACAACATTTTGTTCTGTCTAGTTTCTTTTCATTAGCATTACTATTTTCAGATTCATTTGATTCCTTTTTTGTTAAATGGCATTCCATTTTATGTATTTGCCAAAATTTTTCCATTCATCTACTGATGGACATTGGGATTATTTTCAGGTTTGGGCTATTAGAAATAAAGGCACTACGAACTTTTGTGGATAAGTCTTTGTATGGGCATATATTTCATTTGTCTTGGATAAATACTTTGTAATGGAATGGCTGTATCACAGAGTAGGTGTATGTCTAATTTTTTTAAGACAGTGCCAGGGGCTGGGGATTTAGCGCAGTGGTTAGAGTGCTTGCCTTGCAAGCACAAGGCCCTGAGTTTGATCCCCAGCACCAAAAAAAAAAAAAAAAAAAGACAATGCCAAAGCAATTTTGTTTTCCAAAGTATTTTTTTCCCATTTTTTTCATTCCCTCCAGCAGGGCGGGATAGTTATACTTTCTCTATGTCCTCACTACTATGTGGTATGGTCATTCTTTTTAATTTTGAAGATTCTGGTGGATAAATAGTAATGGGATTGCTAGATCATATAATAGTGTGCACTTCTCCTATCAATTTTAGTTGTGTTTGTTTCTAAACCAGTTTATGACTGTTACAGTGTTATTATAAACATGTAATTTACCTATTATATGAAGCTTGAAATAAAGTCTAAAAAAATAAAAATATTCGAGGAATAACATGCCTATATACCAATAGAGAATCCACCAGGGAAGAAATCAGGAAAACAGTTCCATTTGCAATAGCTTCAAAAAATGTTACATACCTAGAAATCAAACTAACCGAGGAGATAAAAGACTTCTACAGTAAAAATTACAGAATTCTGAAGAAAGAAGTTAAACAGAACATTAGAAAATGGAAAGACTTCTGTATTAGCTTTTCCATCACTGAAAGATTATACCCAATTTCTACAATTTACAGGAGGAAAAGTTAAATACGGCTCATAGAGTTAGGGATTCAGTTCATGGCTGGCTGGCTCTGAGACAAAAAAAACCAAAACAACAAACAACAACAACAATAAAACCACATGGTGGAAGAAGATGATGAAGCAAAGATGCTTAGTTCATGACAGCCAGGAAGCAGACTAGGGGGGAACAGCACCAGAGAGGAAGGGACCAGGGACCATATATCATACTTAAGCCACAAATTCATGACCCACTCAGACACACCCAAAAGTGTGCTTTACTAATCCTTTAGGTGACTTCTTTTTTTTTTTCCACTTGAGCTTAGTCAATAGGTGACTTCTAAACCAGTCAAACTGAAGCAATTTTAAGCTCAGCTACCACATTCCATCCCATCAACTTGACACTCAAACACATTTCCTTAAACCATACTTACTTTCCAAATAAACACAGAGAGTTAATAATTTTGCCTAACATGATCTAACTATGCTGCCTACAGATGGAAACACAATAATCCCTTCCCCAAAGGCTGATCGGTTTAGCGTTTTTCAAAAGTCAAATTCAATATCTGAGACTCAAGGCAAACTCTTAGCTGTGAACTTCTTTAAAAATAAAAAATAACTTCCATAATCTCAAGAAACAATAGCACAAGGTAAATATTTCCATTCCAAAGGGGGGAACAGAGGGATAGAAAAAGTCAGACCAAAGTAAGACCAAAACCCAGCTGTGCAAACATTAAGTCCTGTAGTTCCATGTGTGGCATCTGGGGCATATAGTGGTGAGATGTGAGTTTCAGAGGGTTTGGGCAGCCCTGCCCCTCTGGCTTCACTGGCTACAGCCCACATTGTCTCTCTCTTGGGCTGGCCCCACTTGCTGTTTGCAGCTTTCCTGGGCAGATGTTCCATGTTCCTGTCATCTCTTACTTTCTAGGGCCTCTGCTCACCTTTGGGCTCATTCTCACAGCTTCATGCATGAGGGACACATTGCTTGGTCTCCCAGGTTTTTCTCTGAAATCTGGATTGAAACCTCCATGACCTCACAACTCTTGCATTCTGCATTCTTAAAGAATCCTCAACATATGGATGAACCCAAGGTCTGCCACCAGGGAAGGCAGTAGTTAGGCCTCCCTTGGACCACAGCAGCAGCACCTTTTAAGTGACCGTATGGCTGAGCATGGTAAAGTGAATCCTGGGGAACCAATACCCTAGGCAGCCCTTTTCTAGCAAGGTAGCCTAGGGCTCATTTCTCAGATGAAAGGTTTATACTTTTGCACCTTTGAACCTGTGATGGATGTGGTCTTGCTGATTCCTGAAAGACCCTCTTTTTGTCCCTGTACAAAGTATTTGGTTTCTTTTTAATGGTGCTAATCTCTTTAGCAGGCACACCTCCTTTGGCCCCCATGACTTTTGGGGGTTCAAAATTTAAATTTTTCTTTTTTTTTCCTGCTCTGCTTTTTGCCCTTATGTCTCACTATACAACTAGTTAAAAGCAGCCAGTGGTACTCACATCCTGAATGTTGTGTTGCCTTGAAATTTTATCAGCCAGATTGATTTTCCACCACCCCTAATCTCAATCTTCCACAAAGTCTCAGGATGAGAGCAAAATATAGATGAGTTTTGAGCCAGGTGTAGCGTAATCCCAGCACTCAGGAGGCTGGGGCAGGAGGCCAGTCTGTGCTACACAGTGAGCTCAAATCCAGCCTGAACTACATAGTGAGACCCTGTCTCAAAAAAAAAAAAAAAAAAATATATATATATATGTATATATAGGAGCTGTGTTGTGGGGGTGTTTTTTTGTTTGTTTTTGTTTTTTTCCCCCTGAGTGTAACACACATGGTCTCTAGTCCAGTTGCCAGTGGAGCCCTTGTTTCCAGCAGAAACCTTTTGAGCCTGACCTCTACTGCCCGCATTCCTATCAGCATTCTGGTCTGCTGGGCTCCAATCAGAATCAGCCAGCAGGCTCTGCTTACAATACTCTAAAGGTAGTACATCTCCAAATCTTTTTAAAACTCCTCCCACAAACCAGTTCTAAAGGCTGCTAAGCCACATGGTTAGGTACAGTCACAGTCATAACCCCACTTTTCTGTATTAGCTTTCCCATCATTGAGACTCAACATCCAGCACCCACAATTTAAATGAGGAGAGGGTTAATTTTTTCATCGCTTAGTTCATAGCAACCAGGAAGCAGGAGAGGAGAATAGCACCAAAGTGGAGGGGCCAAGATCAATACCCAAGATCATACCTCCATGAACCACCCAGACACACCCAGAAGTGAGCTTTTACTAATCCAGTAGCCAGCTCCCAAGCCAATAATGGTGACAATTAAATTCAACCATCTTATCCCTTGTTCTTGGGTTGGCAGAATTGATATTGTTAAAATGGCCACATCATCAAAAACAATCTATAGATTCAAGGCAATCTCTATTGGAATACCACAAACATTCTTCACAGAACTAGAAAAAATAATCCTGAAATTCACAGAGACCCAGAAAAGACCCAGAATATCCAAAGTAATTCTGAGCAGAAAGAGCAAAGTGAGTCATCACAATATTGGATTTCAAGTTATACTACAAAGACATAGTAACAAAAACAACATGGTATTGGCATAAAAATGGACACATGGACCAGTGGAATAGAACAGAAGACACAGAAACAACCCAATGCACCTTCAGCCATCTGATTTTTGACAAACAGGCCAAAAATATACTTTGGCAAAAAAATAGCCTCTTTAACAAATGGTGCTGGATAAACTGGATATCTACTTGCAGAAAACTGAAACTACATCCCTATCTCTCTCTCTCTGTACTAAAATCAAAATGGATCAAGGAATTAGATATAAAGACAGAAACTTTAGAACTGCTGGAAGATAACATAGGGGAAACACTTGAAGCTGCCTTAAGTACAGGCAAAGACTTCCTGAATAGAACTCTAATAGAATAGGAAATAATATTTTAAAATGTCAATGAACGGGATTATATAAAATAACAAAACTTCTGCACAGAAAGGAAACAACAGCGTGAAAAGATAACCTATAGAAGAGGAAACAATTTTTGCTAGCTACTTTTCTGATAGAGGACTAATATATAGGACATAAAAAAAAAACCTCAAAAAGATTACCCCCCAACAGACCAATTACCCAATTGAAAGAAAAAGGGCAAATGAACTGAAAGAAGTGCAAATATTCAATAACTACATGAAAAAAATGTTCAACATCTTTAGCCATTAGAGAAATGCGAATCAAAACAACTTTAACAGTCTAGATTACCCCAGTCAGAATGGCTGTCGCAAGAACGGAAAAAACAATGAATATTGGCAAGGATGAGGGGAGAGAAAATGAACAATTCTACATTGTTGGTGGAAATGTAAATTAGTACAACCCCTGTGGAAATCAGTTTGGAGATTCCTGTGAAAATTAAAAATAGAAATTCCATTTGATCCAGCTATAACCGCTTCTGAGCATATTCATGAAAGAACCAAAGACATTACACTGTAGTGAGACTTGCTTACCTGTGTTTATAGCAGTGCCATTCACAATAGCCAAGCTCTGAAATTTCATGTGCCTTTGAACACATGAATGACCAAAGAAAATGTGGTGTATATGCGCGACAGAATATTACTCAGGTGTAAGGAAAAACAAAATCCTGTCATTTGCAGGAAAATTGATGCAACTTGAGACAATAGCACTGAGTTAAATAAACCAGTTTAGAAAACTAAATACTGCGTGTTTTCTCTTATATGAGAAACCTACTTTTAAAAATTAATTTTATTGGTAAACTTTCGATATGCATAATGATCACGTTCATCATAGGGAATTTGTACCTGTATGTAATATATCTTGATTTCCTCTTCTTTCTTATGTTCTGTTCTTATATTATATTCTTTCTTTCCCTATTCTCCTCCCCTTCCTTCACCCCTTCTTCCACTCCCCATTTACAAAAATTTTGTTTCCATTTTTTCCCCTTCTATTCTCTCTTTTTTCTTTTCCCTTCCCTCCCTTCCCCCTCCTCCCTCCCTTGCTTCCCTTCCCATTTGCACATTTTCTTCCTACTTTCCAATATCTGTCATCCATTTTGGTCCTTATTTACTCTTTTGGTTTCTCACACAAGAGAAACAATGCAGTATTTAAACGTGTGCGTCTGATTTATTTCACTTAAAAGTATGGTCTCAAGGTGCAACCATTTACCTAGAAATGTCTCAAATTTATCCTTTATGGCAGAGTAGTACTCCATTGTATATAAAAACCACATCTTTATCCATTCATCTACTGATGGGCATTTGGGCTGTTTCCAAGCTTTAGTTATTACAAATTGTGCTACTACAAACATGGGTGTGCATGTATCACTGTGGTATGATGCTTTTAACTCTTTTGGGAAGATACCAAAAAGGGGAATACCAGGTCAAATGGAACCTGTAGTTTTAGTTTTTTGAGGAATCTCCATACTGATTTCCATATTGGTTGTACCAATTTACACTTCCACCAACCATGGAGAAGGTTTCCTTGAGAAACCTAAAATATAAATAAATGGGTAAAATAAAGGAGAGTTGATAGAAAACTAGAAGTTAGATTCTTGAAGATGTGGTGGGAGATCAGGGGGAGAGGAGGATAAAGGCACTGAAAATGGTCAAGACATGTTATATAAACATGCCAATTTCCCAAAATAAACATCACTATTCTGCATTACAAATATGCACTAAAAAGAAAGAAAGTTCAACACCAATGAAAAGTTCCTATTAGAGTGGCAAGAACATTATCAAAGATCAAAGGGAAAAATCATAAAAATTCAGAATTATTCTGCATTCAGATGGCTTTATATTTTTAAATTCTCACTCCATGTTAAAGAAACTAAAAATTGAAGTGATGGATTAGATGCAGAATTTATTTAGTAATTTAATTTTTATTAATTAAATTTATTCATTTACATACTGTGGTACTGGGGATTGATACCAGGGTCTTGCACTGGAATACATGCCCAGCACTTTCTCTCTCTTTCTCTGTCTCTCTCTCCCCAACCCTCCCTCTCTCTCATTGAGACAAGGTCTTGCTAAGGTTGCCCAAGTTGGAATATAAAAAATTTTATTAATGGGGTGACATGGTTTATCAATATATGCGTACATTTTGTAACGTTTAAATCAGGGTAAACATCCATCTCATCAATTTATCATTTCTTTATGGTGAAAACATTCAAAATCTTTCCTCTGACTTTTAAAAACAAATATACATAATTGTTATCTGTAGTTACCCTACTGTGCATACATAACTTCTTGCTCCTAACTGTATTTTTTTTTTTTGAGACAGGGTCTCACTATGCAGCCCAGGCTGACCTCGAACTCGCAGAGATGCTCCTGCCTCAGCCTCCCGAGTGCTGAGATTACAAGCCTGCGCCATGCTCGCTAACTGTAATTTAATACTCATTGATTAACCTTTGTCCATCACTCCCTCCCTGCTACTGCCTCAGTGTCTAGCAACCACCATTCTACTCTCAACTTCTATGAAATCAACTTTTTAATATTCTACATGAATGAGATCACATGGTGCTTCTTTCTGTGCCTGCTTTATTTCACCTAACATAGTGATCTCCAGCTTCATCCATGTTGTCACAGATGACAGACCTTCATTTTGTTTTATGACTGAATAGTATTGTATTGGTACATGTACCACATTTTAAAATCCAATTACCAGGTGATGAACACTTTTCAGGGAGAAATCTTACTCTGGTAGAGATAAACAAGTCTTTCTGCTCCAGCTGCCCCTCCCCCCTTCCTTCCTTTTTCTTTTTGTTGTTTTGGACATGGTTGCAAAATATACCTAAGATCACTCAAATGCCTTAGGGTTAAAACTGAGAGTTCCTGAGAGTGAATGGGGTTAACGAAGTCAAATCTATGATCCAGAAATCTTCATATTTTGTGTATTTGCTATTCTTTAGCCAAACTGTTAAGTATGGTCCACCGACTGGCAGGTAAAGTTTAAATCAGAGCAGGAGTTTAGCAAATGGGGCTTCTTTAGGAACAGAGGTAGGGAAACCACGGTTTAGGAATACACAAAGCCCCAGAAGGCTTTATGTCCTCCATAGAAGAAGAATGAAAGGGTTGAAGCAAAAGACACTAAGGCAGAGCTTTCCATTATTCCATGCGTGGGTCTGGTTACTCATGCATGTAGGTCTGTCACAAAAACAACTGAAGGAACATGCAGTGTCCACTGTGGTCAATAAATATGAAAATAATATCAGTTGTAATTTGTGTTAATTATTCTTCCTCAACCTTGGGATAACAGTCGGGTAGGCCTACCTCTTGGGCCTGTTTTGCTCCAATAAATTATTCAACTCCAATGTTCTCTTATCACTCTGAGAAATAGAGCAGCCAGTGATCCCTTACGGTGTCTTCAGAAAGTGCTTCTGACTGTTCTTTTAGCTCCTCAATTTCACATAAGGGTAAAGACTTTTTATCAGAAGAATGTTTAAAACAGGATACCACAGAATTTTATGGGGGAGGGGCATTCTGGCTCTTTTGCCAGGAGATCTACATCGCGTGAGAGTTGCTTCAAGTGAGAATAGAAGTTGACGAAGTTGACTAATCGCAAAGCAGGGAAGGGTCAAGGAGTTGTCATCTCCACCGTCGTGCATAGCAAACTGTTTCTCCGGAACAATAAATTTCACCGCTGTCCATAAAAGACATTAAAGCAGGGTCATCTCAGGTTGTGGTCACTTTGCTGACAGAGAAAAAGCCTCGGGGAGGATGCTCCAAGGAAAAGCTGACGTCCCAAGGTCACGAGGACTGGGTCTCCAGAGGGGCCGAACCTCCGGACCCGAGCGGCAGGGTCCCCTGCGCGGTAGAGGACGTCCTCCCGCCTGAGGCTCCACTCCTGACTTCCAGCTTTCCGGCTCCGCGCGCGGCGCGCGGGGCTGTCAATCAGAATCCTCGGCCCGCCCCGTCTGGAGTTCGACCAATCGTAGTCGGGGGTCGGGGGTGAGGCAACGTAGCGGGTCAGGAAGCAGGGCCCGCGCGGCCTGACGCCACTAATGTAAACCCTGGTGTCTGCCTCCCGCCGTGGAGCGAGCGGCGGGCGCGGGGGTCCGGAGGTGAGTTCGAGGCTGCGGACTGAGTGAGGGCGCCGGCCTGGGCCCCCACCGCCGGAGCGACCACTGCCTGGCTCTTCACGCGCGCCCCTGGGCTGCGCAGCCCTTCCTGCGAGCGCCGGCCCAGAGCCCCGGCCGGGTGCAGGGCGCGTGAGCTCTGAGGGTCGGGGCGGGGAGCGCCGGTGCTGCACAGGCAGGGGGCTGGAGCGGCCGGCGCGGCAGCCAGGACCGGAGGAACCGGAGCGTTGGCGCTGGGAGGGCGGGGCCCGGCGCCAGCATCTGCAGCCTCGGTTTTCGGGGACTTGAGAAGCCCGGGCTTGTGGAGGGACCGCTGGAGACCCCTGTGTCCGGACCTCCCCGCCCCGGCTGCAGGGCGATTGGCTGGGCCGCCCCGAGACCCTGTCTGCGGGCTCAGCGCCGCTCCAGGCACCCGCCGCCTTTTGGCTAGCTTTGCTGTCACCCGTTGGGTTGCTCTGGTCTTACTGAACTGCAGTTTTGGCAGCTCAGATTCGGGTCGTGTGGGGAGAAACGAGTGTGACTTTGCAAGGCACGACGCGGAGAACCTTGCCCGACGGCCATCCTGCTTTGACCAAAGGCCAGTAGGGTGGTGGTGCCAAGAGGGGTTCTCGGGTTATGCAACATTTGCATGAAAGTGTAGATTTTATCTCCCTTTTCTTTCTTTCTTTTTTTTTTGTTTCCACTTTTCATTATTTAGTCTAAAGGAGGATTGTTGTTACATTTTCTGGAGATAATCTCGCTGCTCTGATGGGCCTGCCCCCTCCTCACTGCTATTAACTACCATTTGGAACTTTCGGATGTGTTTTAAACTGGCAGGACCGTCAGACCCCAATAATTGATTGTCTAGTTCCAGTCAGTGGCGACAGCATCATCCAAGTTCTCTACATTGTTTGGGTTCTGCTTTCCTTTGTGTTTAGTATCTTCTTTCTGTGTCTGTTATCCTCACAATCTCTTGGGTTGATAGTGTTGTTATTTATCACTGAGAAAGGAAAGAAAGGGAGAGGTTACCAGAATGGCTGTTTCTGTTGCCCCAGAATCGGGTTATCCTGAGACGACATTCTAAACTAATGGTTCTCCTACTTGACTGTATATTATAATTTTCTGGTGACCTTTAAAAAACTTGTTTCTTAAGCCTAGTCCCACAGATGATTTAATTGGTCAGGTGGGCCATTAGGCACTAGTGCTTTTAAAAGCTTTTAGAACGTTTGTTAATATACATGCGGGATTGAGGACCATGATCTATCAACATGTCCCGTTTTTTCTTAGAGCATTTAGTACTGTATTTCTTGTTTAAGTATATTTATAATTTCTTCACTTACCATTGTAACCTCCTTGAATGATTGGGCCTTGCTTTGGAAGAAGGGCAAGAGAAGGTCCAGGTGAGTCAGCACTTTGGGCATTGAGATGGGGTACATGAAAGGAAGGTGGAAGCTTTGGAAACAAGTCTGGCACATTACTTTTTTTACTTCATCTTTATTCAGGGATTGATCCTATGTGCTTGACCCATTCTTGTCCTGGTCTTGGGTGGGTGTCCAGTTCTTTCTGTAGATCTTGTCCTGTTAACTCTGAAGGTCTTACTTAGTATGCTGTGAAATATAGCTGTTCTTTGGAAAGCCTGAAACATAACCTTTTATGTTTGGTTGTATTCCATCTATGTAAATCTGTTCTTTTGTTTCTCATGTAGGGGAGTGCATATTCTGAATTAAATTCCAGATACTTGCTCTGATGAGTACAATTGCGATTATGTGGATACCAGGTCACAATATTTAGAATAGCCACAGTCTCAGAAACAGATGTGTAGTTGTCCTGTAGTATATTATTGTGAATGGGGTTGAAGATGGAGTTGCTGTCAAATTGTCTTTGTTTTGCACTTAATTCAGTTATTTCATCTGTGTTATTGACAGTTATAATTCTGGTATTCTAAGCAGCTACTTTGCAATTTTCTTGTGAGATGGAAGGAGGTAACCTGATGAAGTACGCAGTTGTTACTACAAGCCTTTGGGTTGTATGTATCTTGGACTTGGACGTAGTCCTAATCAAAATTTGGCAGAACAATCCCGACAGTTATTGGGTTTCCCCTGCAAGACAGACCGTGCGTTTTGTTTTTTGTTTGTCCTTTGTACATAAAAATAAAGCACGTGGGGGTTTGGTATTTAGCTAAAGTGGTAGAGCACTTGCCTAGCGAGCACAGGGCCCTGAGTTCAATCCCCAGCACACCCCCCCTGAAAAGAAAAAAAAAGCATGAGTATGTGGCATTCTGATATTTAACAAAGACTTGAAAGCAAGACTGTTCAAGCTTAGATTCCTTAAACTATGTGTTTTGTTTAAACTTATAATACAGATACTTCTTGTTTTCTTTAGTGAGAGGGTGGATCATTGCACTACATGATTATGTAGTCTTTAGGAAGTGTAATATTTGGAGCTTTTAGCTTGGTTTGTATTTAAATGTTACACTGCCAATTAAAGTTTTGACCTTCAGTAAAGGTCTGACAGTGATTTTCCGAATTGAAGTTACTGTATGTAAATAGTTACTGTACTGTTCTTTATTTGTAGGAAAAAGAAATGACCCTAGTACCCCTCCTTCTACTACGTTCTACTTAAGTCTGTGCATACCTCTCAGCCTATAAAATTATATTCTTAATTTCTAATGAGTCTTTACTTAATTTTGAGTATCTTTAATCTTTTAATCAGGTGCTTATTTCATTTGCAGCAGAATGATATAAAAATGAAAAAGCATCAGTGTGTGCTACAAATGTGGCAAGAAGAGAAGGGCTGCTGATCATGATTGCTTGAGTTCAGAATTTCATGCTGGAAGGAAAGTTATTTTAAACTCTGTTATCTTATTTTCAGTAAGTATCTCTTGGGAAATTTTCAAAAAAGGTAAATTACATTGAATTATATATTTTATTTTTTGGTTGATCTGAAAAACGGTTTTCCTAGAGTCATTCCTGTCCAGCATTAGTATTCCTAATTCTAAGGTGATTTGAGATGCCAAACGAGTTTCCTGTTCTCCTTGCAAATAGTTTTCATGTGATAATGTCCAGGTTTTATATTTGTAGGAAAATAACAGAAACCTGCTACAGGTTTCCTTTTTCACTTAGAAATCTTTCATTTTAACTTGAATTGTTTCCCTGAATATGGTTCAATGCCTTGTTTCTCTTTATATCTGATCTTTAATTTTTACTCATAGAAATCACCTTTATTCTTTATATTTGTGATTTTTCATTTCTTGGTGAATAATTAGGACATATGGATAAAGGAGAAAACAGAACCTGCTCAGAGTTATTTTTGGTATATGTCTTTCAAAAAGATCTATCTAATATACCTCAAGCAGTGTCTACTTAGGGGTACAAATGGGTTTCTCAGATATCAGTGCTCTACTTGCTTATAGCAGGAAGTTAGGGCCTTTCCTTGTGTGACGCTCCATAATTAAGGGCAACAGAAGCCTCTAGGTATGAGGGACTTTTTGCATTGCTGCCTGTAGCCATATAGTTCCTTTAGCTTTGGATCTGCTGCCCTTGCCATCCTTCTGCATCACTGATCGCCCCTGTGCTGCTGACTGACCCTGAACCACACTGACATTCTCCACACAGTGGGCATCCACACAACCCACAGACTACACCTGCTCATGGTACAGCTAAATTCCTATGTTTTATCATCTTTGGTCTTTTCTCACTTTGTCCGTTAGGGAAAGCTATGATTTTTATGGCCAACTCTTTGAGAAGAATTTTTTTTTAGCAGAAAATTTGGGATACTGGTCACAGAATTATTCTCTATTTCACATGATTTCCTTCTCAGAATTTACAGTCACTTTGGAGTGGGTAAGTGTCTTGGTATTGGAGAGGGATGTTGTTGAGGGGGCAATAAGATGCCTTTCATAGTCCATGACATCCATCCTCCTCTCCCGTCCTGTCCCCTTTCCTCCCCTCTGATCAGACAGAGGCCCTCCAGCATGTTGTGCAATCGCCTTTCCACTGAGCTGCATTTCTAGCCCTTATTCTTCTTTAAGAAGGGAACTTTTGGATGTGAGGGATATCTGGCTGCGACATCAGTCACCACATTGATCGCCAGATCTGGCTGGCTAGGCGGATGTCCCCTTCCTCCCTCACTGCTCTACATGCCCCGCCCGCCCCAGCCCCACGAGCTGTCCTTGGTAGAAGAGGATGACCACCTCTGACAGAAGAGGATGACAGAGGAGGATCGTTTCCTCCATCAAGGGTATAGGAGTAGGGGCTGGGGATTTAGCTCAGTGATTAGAGTGCTTGCCTTGCAAGCACAAGGGCCTGAGTTCGATCCCTGGCACCACAAAAAAAAAAAAAAAAGGGTATAGGAGTAGCTGCCCTCCCCTGCCGGGCCCTCCAAACAAGTTCTCAAGAAGAGAACTTTTGTCTAGTGTGAGTGTAAACTTCAAGGGGAATTTCTGGCTCTTAGTACAGTGGGTGGTCTTTTAGAAAGGCCTTTTGTAATTATTTGTTGCATAGATTGTTGAGTTAATGTATACCATGTAATGAGCTGTGAGGGAATTGAAAAAGCATGATGTATTATCACTAAGTTGCTTTTTGTGATACATGGTTTCTGCTTTTCTTTTTTTAAAATATAGTTATAATTTTTATAACCTAACTAGAGAAACAAGAAATACAAGTAGAGATCAACTAAGAAGTGAAAATAAGTCCTATGAGAATTTTGAGGATAGAGAATGTGTTAATAGCTCAGTTTTGTCTCCTTTCTGAAGCTGAGTTCTGGAAGCATTGGCATGGCTTGTAAGAAGAGAGTGATTCAGACAGATGGAGTAGAGGAGTGAGAGACTAGGAGGGCTTCCTGTTCACAAAACACAAAACTGAAGGGGGTGTTGATGCAGCTGAGCTGTTCTGAGATACTCTGCACCATGGGTATGTGTCCTTTCCACTTTTACCTCCATACTCCATCTTCCATAGAAAGCCCTTGTGGGAGCAAAATGCTAATAACTCCTCTTTTACCTGTATCAAAATAGCAAATGGTGAAAGTATTTTGAATTTGTTATATGGGAGAATAGTTAGTGGCAGACCTTGAGGGCCTTGTGCCTCTGACATATGTAACAAAGGAATTTGGAATCCTGTTACCTACTCCTCAAATGTAACTTTTCTCCCCTAAATCTTCAGGGCAGCTATCTTTTCTCCTGTTGCTTGTTTCTTAGCTGCAGAAGAACAAGGGCCAAACATATAGTGGAGGAGTCAGAAACCAAAAGAATGTTTTCTGTTTCTGCCATAGAGTGCGGTGGCACTTCTTGATTTCCAGAGAGCATCAGGGTGGTTTGCACTATACCCCAAAGCTCCACATACAATTACGAGGTTTTCTCTTAATGCCCTTTAAATATAGTTAATATAGTAATGTTATATAACTTAAGCTGTAAGGGAAAGGAAGTGGTTTTATTTATTTAGATCTCCATAGAAATTTGTTTTTATTTTGCAGTTTTTGAGTGTGAAAACATTCTTCTTTGCTCTGCCAAAAGTTAAAATTTAAATAGGTAATAGGGCAGATATTACTCTATTTACACAGAAGCCTGGGTTTGGGAAAGCAAAGTAAGGTAGTTGTCTGGAAGTGGAATGTTACTGTGTCCTGCTTGTGTGCTTTCTCTGTGACTTTTGACTGTGGATAAGGTTCAGGAAGAGGAAATTGTTTTTCCTTTCCTTTTACTCCCCCCTTGTCTACTGCCATTAGAGATGTTCTTATCTTTCCCCTCTTTAAAGGAATTTGTGGAAGAAAAATTTGCTTCTTGAATAAACTGCAATCTCTCCTCTACACGAAGAACTCTTAAGGCTGCTGGAAGGACAGAAACAAATTAGATTGAAAGCTCATCTGCGTCTCAGACAAAGACATGGAGTTTTGAGAAGTGAAGGTAGCATGGTGTCGGCCATGGGTGATCAGGACACAGCCAGACAATGTGGACCAATTTCTTCAAACTACGGCTTTTCTGCTGTCTGCTTGCAGTGTTGATGGTGGTGGTGTTGGTCATCAACGTTACTCAGGTAGAGGTAAGTGCTCAGTATATCCCTTTTGTTTGAGAACAGTTTGGTTTGCAAAGAAAAGTGTTTGGCAAAATTTTGTTTTTGTTTGCAAACTCTACATTAAGTGACAAACACAGCCTCAGCCATCTGTCCCACACAAACATAAACGTGGCCATCTTTTCCAAAATTGTGGAACAAATTAAGTTTGTGAAGCAAGGAGATACATACACATACACATATATATATATATATTTTTTAAAATTTTATTTATTTATTTATTTTTGCCGAGGTACTGGGGATTAAACTCAGGGTCTTCACAATAATCTATGTCCCACCCCTTTAAATTTTTTTTATTTTTTTGAGATTGGATCTTGGTAAGTCTCTAAGTTGCTTAGGTTGGGCTTGAAATTGTGACCCTCCTGCCTCAGCCTCCCAGAGTCAGTGATCATAGGTGCCTACCACCACACTTGGTACAGTTTTTCATTTATTCATTAAGAATTTAAGTGTCCCCAGTGCTCTTACTTGTGCTAGTCACCAAGGATAGAGTGGTAAAGAGGATGGGTATAATTTGTTTACTTACGGAATTCACCTTTGGGGTATGCATGGGCAAAAATAATACAAGTTGAGTGTTCCTTATCTGAAATACTGCAGACCAGGAGTGTTTCAAATTCTGTAGGTTTTTGTTTTACTTTATAAAAAAAAGAGGTTTATTTGGATTATGTCGTTAGAGATGTTTCGGTTTTGAAATTTTGTGTAGATTTTACTAGTTGGGTGTCTCTCATCTGAAAATCTGAAGTCAAATGCTCTGAAACCTAAACATTCAAAAAGTTTGAGATTTCAGAGCATTTTGAATTTCAGATTAGGGATGCTTAACTTGGAATAAGTAATAATCACAATCATATAATCTAGTATACTGATAATTAGAAATTATGAAAAGTGCTCTAAAGAAAGGAAAGGAGTTACTCTAGAGTTAGAGTGAGAAAAGAAAAGCTGCTTCAAGAGTAGACCTTTGGGTGACATCTGACAAAAAGCTGAAGGAGTATTTCACAGAAGCTGATGAGTCTGATTTGAAGACCACTATATTGCACTCAAGGACAGAGACCATCTCTTACTGAATCCCTCACAAGTGCTTGGCACTAAGAAGGTGCATAGTAATATTTCTTCCTCTTTCTACCTCCTGCCATGCACTTACGTATCAGAAGCTTGTGGAGTAGCTTCTGCAAGAAAAGATGCTGTTCTTTTGTTGGCTTGTGCTTCTTAGGTTTCAAGTCTAATTTAATTATGGCATTTCTTTGGTTATTGGATTTTATTAGCACAAGATGCTCTAAAAACTAAGCCATAGGCTTTTAAAAAATTTTTCCTACTGGCATTCACTTTGTGGTTTTTTTATTGGAACACCTAATGTCAGTATGAAACGGGCACAGAGAGTCCTAAAGATTTTTTCTGTGATTCTTTAATAAAAATTGTTAGATACTTAAAGAATGTAAATGGCTCTGTTCAAGATTTCCTATTAAATATGACTTTAAAGTGTAAGAATTAAGTATTTCTTCCTTTTCTTTGCTGTTCTTACATGTGTTGCTACAGATAAAGTGGTGCCAACTCTACACTGATAGTGCCTTCTACTGGGAAGTTGTCAGTGATATATCTAGATATTATAGAAACACTCTAAGATATATGTGACATATAATTTACCATCTTAACTGTAAGTGTACAGTTTAGTGGAATTAAGTAGATTTACATCATGTGCAACTACCATTTGTCTCCAGAATTTTTTTTATTTTCTCAGACTCAAACTCTGTATCCAATAGACAGTACCCAATCCTTCCTACCTTAGTCACTTGCATCCACTATTCTATTTTCTGTCTCTATGAATTTGATGACCCTAGGTGCTACATATAAGTGGAATCATATGGTATTTGTCTTTTTTGTTACAGGCTTATTTATGTTAGCATAATGGCTACCACATTGCCAAGCATGGTGGCCCACCTGTAACCCCAGGACTCAGGAAGCTGAGTCAGGAGGATCTCTGTGTGTTCAAGGCCAGGCTAGGCTACATAGTGAGTTCAAGGCCAGTCTGAACTACTTAGACACTGTCTCAAAAAAACAACAAAAAAAGGAGGGTTGGGGATTTGGCTTAGTGATAGAGCGCTTGCCTGGCAAGCACAAGGCCCTGAGTTCGATCCCCAGCACCAAAAAAAAGAAAAAGATGTATCCATGTTGTAGCAAGCATCAGAATTTCCTTAAGGTTATATAATATTCGTATCTACACACACAGAAAAAGAAGTATTATTCATTCCTTAAAAAGGAAGTTTTGGGGCTGGGAATTTAGCTCGGTGGTTAGAGTGTTTGCCTTACAAGCACAAGGCCCTGAGTTCAATCCCCAGCACCAAAAAAAAAAAAAATAAAAATAAAAATAAAAAAATAAAAAGGAAGTTTTGATCCATGCTAAACACACACACATACACACCCACCTCCATATTTTGTCTGCCCGTTCACCTATTGGTGGACATTTGGGTTTTGCGTACTTTTGGCTGTTGTGAAAAATGCTGCTGTGAGGATGGATGTACAGATACTTCTTCAGGACTCTGTTTTGGTTCTTCTGGATGTGTTTCCACAAGTGGAACTGCTGGATCATGTGATAATCCTATTTCTTGAAGAACCACAATACTGTTTTCCATAACAGTTGGACCGTTTTTCATTCTCACCAACAGTGCTCAAGGGTTCCAGTTCCTCCACGTGCTTTCAATACTTACTATTATCATTTTGGTTTTTTGAGACAGGGTCTCACTGTGTTCTAGGCTGTAGCCCATGATCTAGCCCACGTAACTGGCCTTAAACTTGTAATCCTTCTGTCTCAGCATCCTAGAATGTTGATTTTGTTTTTTGTTTTTTGTTTTTTTGTTTTTAACACAAGGCCTCACTATGCAGTTTAGGCTGGCCTTGAACTCTTGGCAGTTCTGCCTCAGCCTCCCGAGTGATTGCTAGGGTTATAGATGTGTACCACCATGCCTGGCTGCCACCCAGATTGTTTGGATTGCAGATATGTGCCACCATACCTGGCTTTATTTATATAGTTATTTAATTTATTATTATTATCTTTTTGGTGGGGAGCTGGAGATCGAACTCAGGGCCTTGCACTTGCGAGTCAAGCACACTACCACTGAGCTAAATCCCCAGCCCCCCAGCTTTATTTGTTTATTTTATTGTAACCTTCATCATGGATGTGAGATGTATTTCACTGTAAGGTTGTGTGTTTGTGTATGTGTGTGTATATGTGTCTAACCCAGGGCCTTGTGCATGCTAGGCAAGTGTTTTACCACTGAGCTACATCATTAGTCTTGTTTTTTATTTTTATTTTGAACTAAGCTAC
>PVJO010001116.1:0-59856 GCA_004026905.1 Hystrix cristata
TGAAAACACAGGTATTGGCAAGGACTTTCTGAGCAGAACCCCAGTGGCACAAGAAAGAATACCAAGAATCAGCAAATGGGATCGTATCAAATTAAAGTGCTTCTGCACAGGAAAGGAAACAACCAACAGAGTGAAGAGACAACCTACAGAATGGGAAAATATATTTCTCAGCTGTTCCTGACACAGAGGTCTAATACCTAGAATGTATAAAGAATTCCAAAAAAAAACCAAAAAAACCAGAGGCTAAAAATAAAAGATCCAATCAACAAAATGAGTACCTGAAATGAACAGAAGTACAAATGGCCAATAAGTACACGAAAAATGGTTGAACATCTCTGGCCATTAGAGAAATGTAAATTAAAACAATACTGAGATTCCATTTTACTCCAGAAAGAATGGCTATCTTCAAGAAATCAAATAATAAGAAACGCTGGTGAAAGGAACCCTTCTACATTTTTGGTGGGACTGTAAACTAGCACAACCACTATGGGAATCAGTATGGGGATTCCCCAAAAACCCAAAACCAGAAATTCCATTTGATCCAGCTATTCTATGTCTAGGTATCTTCCCCAAAGAGTTAAAGATGTCATATTACAGGGATGCATGTATAATCAACCATGTTTACAGCAGCACAATTCATAATAGCTGAATCTTGGAAGCAGCCTATATGTCGATCAACAAAAAAATGGACAAAGGCAATGTGGTATTTATACATGATGGAGCACTACTCTGCCGTAAAACAAGGATAAACTTGAGTCATTTGTAGGAAAATGGATGCACCTTGAGACCATAATGTTAAGTGAAGTGACGAGCTTCAGTGTCACATGATTCCTCTTATATGAGAAACTCAAAGTATAAATAAATCAAAGAGCAAAATAAAAGATAACAAGAAGTATGGAGATAGATCTTTCATAAATGTGAAAGGGACCAAGAGATGGAGGGATGGGGGAGGGAGGGGAGGAGAATGGACATAAAAAAATTAAGCTACATCATGTACATGTACCAACTCCCATGATGAATGTAAACATTATGTACTGCAAACATGTACTAAGAAAAATGTAAATAAAAATAGTTTGACATTTTCCTCAAAAAATGTAAATATGGAATTACTGTATGACCCAGCAGTTCCACTCTTAGGCATGTGCTCAAAAGAATTAGAGACAAGTACTCAAACAAATACATGTGCACAAATGTTCATAGCTGTGCTAGTCACAGTAACCAAAAATTGGGAAAAACTCAAATGTCCATCAAGTGATGAATGGATAAACAAGATGTGGTATATGCATACAGCGGAATATTAATCATAAAAAGACCATAATGTTAAGTGAAGTGATGAGCTGCTAGTCTCTACTACTAGTACATGCTACAGCGTGGATGAACCTTGAAAGCATAATGCTAAGTGGAATGAAAATGCCAGATTTAACAGGTCACAGATCGCATGATTGCACTTATTTGAAATATCTGGAAAAGGTAAATGTATATAGCCAGAAAGCAGATTAGTTGCTGCTGATGGCAGGGTTTAGGCAAGAATGAGGAGCAGCTGCCTAATAGGTATGGGCTTTCCTTTGGGGTTGATGAAAGTGTTTTGGAACTAGATAGAGGTGCTGGTTTCACATCATATGTGCACTAAATGCCACTGAATTCTACTCTAATTTGGGGGGAATTTCACCTCAATTTAAAAAATTCCCTCTGTTTAAGAAATTAAACATAAATTTACCATGTGATCCAACAATTCCACTCCTAAATATCTACTCAAAGAGAAATGAAATCATATATATGTATAAATCTTGTACTCAGATGCTCATAGCAGTATTATTTATAATAACCAAAATGTAGAAATAACCCAAATGTCTGCCAGCTGGTGAATACATAAACAAAACATGGTATATCGAAATTATTTGGAAGTAAAAAGCAATGGAGTCTGATACATGCTACAGTACATATGAACCTCCAAAATATTTTGCTCAGAGAAAGGATCCAGGTACTAAAAACCTAACATATTATGATTCCATTTATATGGATTTTCCACAAACTATAAATGTACAGAGACAGAAAATAGATGAATGGCTGGGGGTGAGGGCGGGGACAGAGAATGACTGTAAATGAGCATGAGTGACCTTTGGAGAGATGGAAAGTTTCTACAAGTCGATTGAGGCCGGACATGGTGGCCCACACCTGTGATCCCAGCTACTCAGGAGGCCAAGGCTGGAAGATTGTGAGTTCAATACCAGCCTGGGCTAGGTTTATATAGCTCAATGGCAGAGCACCTGCTTAGCATGTGCAAGACTCTGTGTTCAATCCCCAGTACCGCAAAAACCAAAACAAAAATATTGCCTCGGTGCCTCATTACTATCTAGCTTCTGCCCTATTTTTTCCCTTCGTGTCATGGACAAACAGTTTGGAACATTGTTGGCACTCCTATCTCCACTTCCTCATCTTTCCCTCACTTTTACATATTTTCTCCTCTAGCCAGGCATGGTGAGCACCTGAGAGGCTGAGGCAGGAGGATGGCTGCAAGTTCAAGGCCAGCCTGAACTACATAACAAGACCTTGCCTCAAAAACCATAATAGTAATAATAATAATAAATCTCTTCTCTGTTACCTTCTTTCCCACTGAGTTTTGCCTTCTACTCCTTCCGTCTTAACCCATTGTAAAATGCTGTGCACTTCCACTACTCCGTGGAAACTGCTCTCTGCAAGATTACCAGTAATTTTGTTGCTAAATCTGGTGGATGACTTTCCAACTTTGTTTCGTGTAATATTTGGCATTGTGGACCACTCCTTCCATGTGGAACATGATTTGCCCTTGTCACACAGTCTCCCGGATTTATTCTTTACCCTTTGATCCCTACTTCTCAGTCACTTTTCTGAGCCCCTGTTCCTCTGCTCTTAAATTTTTTTGTTGGATAATGCTATGCTCAAGCCCTTTCCTGTAATCATTCTTGTGGAAATAAACAAAGACCAACCAAATGAAAAAAACCAAAGACTATTTATTTACAGCTTGCTATAGCAAGAGAATCAGCTACTGCCACTTGTATTTTGGCGGAGACTCAAAGGCAGGCAGAGGAGTGGGAAGCTTTACTGTGGAAAAGGGACAGCTTCAGATGTGTGAGACCGGAGGCCATTGGCCTGGAGAAGCTGCAGACAGCTAACGAGAAAGCAGGGTATCTTAATGTGATTGGTTAGAGATGCCTATTTGTCTTTCTCCAGTTAGTCCTGAGTGGGAGCAGAGACAAGAGTTTGGGAAGCTGTCAGTTATACAAGTTCTGCTCGTTTGAGGCTGATTGCTACAGAAGTTATTATTTAGCTTTCTGAATTGTCACTAGAGGTAGTGATCTGATTTCCAGCAAGTCTCACTTATAACAGGCTGGCTTCCTGGACTGTTTAGTGTAGATAAAAGGTGGGTTTCTTGGTCAGATTGCTGCAAGTTATGGGTCAGTCTTCTATTTTTATATATGGTCTGGCCATTTCCCATTTGTATATTGTCTCTGACTTTGTACAGGCTGAGTGGGTGATCTCATCCATTCCTGTGGACTATTATAATAGCCATAATAGTTATCTACATGCTAATGGCTCCAACTCTGTAATTCCAGCCTACATTTTTTTCCCCCTGAACTGCAGGTCCATGTGTCCAACTGCCTCTTGAATATCTCCCCTTAGACATCTCACAGACATTTAAAATTCAGCAAGTTCTTTCTGGAAACCCCCAGAAATCTATTTCTCTTTGGCTGTTCCCTGTCTCAGTAAATGGTTCCATCACCTACCCACCTGCCTCAGCCATAAACCCAGCTTGCTTGCTTTCTCTCTCTCTCTCTCTCTCTCTCTCTCTCTCTCTCTCTCTCTCTCTTCCTCTCTCTCTTTCTTTCTTTCTTTCTCTCTTTCTTGTGGTACTGGGGATTGAACCCAGGGAATGCTGAGCTGAGTCCCCAGCCCTTTTCTGTATCTTATTCTGACACAGGGTCTTGCGGAGCTGCCCAGGCAGGCTTTGAACTTGCTATCTCCCTGCCTCAACCACCTGAGTAGCTGGGATTAAAAACATGTGTCACTGTGTCCAGCGCAGCCTTCTTCTTTAACTCACTCTGTTAACTGCCTCACAAAATCTATTATCTGGTCATGTTGACATTTTTAAAAGTCTCCTAAATATTCTCTAATTCAGAGATTCTACACAAGGTTTCATGGACCCTGTAAGGTGTCAGAGCATACACTAATAGGCTGAATTGTAGGCAAATTTTGGTTGAATATGTGTATTAGCATTTTCTGGGGAGAGGGCACAGGAAAGAATGCACCTTCGGCCTGTTCTCAGAAAGGCCCATGACTCAACAAAACATTAAGAACCATTTCTCTAAATCTATCCTTCTTCCTTCATCCACCCTCCCACTCTGACCAGATGTAGTCACTACACAGATTGTTTCTCCCTCTAACAGCCTCTCTGCTCTCTTACAGATGCAAACAGGAAGAGATCCGGCACAGGCCATGGCCCCAATCAAGCAGTGCTGGGTGCACTCTGTCCCAGGGGCCACCGTGTGCCACTGCTTCCTGTTTCTCTGTCCACTTTCTGCTAACAGACCACTTATTCTAGCTTCCGTTTCCTTTCCTCCCAGATCATCTTCTTCTTTTCCTTTTCTCTTTCACTCATTCTCTTACCCTTCCTCAACTTCTGTCTCTGCCTCATTAACAGACTAATTATAGGGTAAATGGATCTTTGTTACACAAAGTTTGAAGCCTCTTAAAACCAACTTTAGGGAGGAGCTTGGTGGCCCACACCTCTAATCTCAGCACTCAGGAGGCTGAGGCAGGATAGCCATGAATTCGAGGTCAGCCCGGACTACATAGTAAGTTCAAGGCCAACCTGAACTACACAGGGAAACCCTGTCTCAAAACAACCACCACCACAACAACAAAAAAAAAACCAAAACAAGACAAACAAACCAAGTTTTGAGGCAGCATGCACCCTGCTTATTGGCTGTCACTTCCAGAGTCCCCAGCACCCCTCCATAGAATAAGAAAGTGTGGAAAGTCTGAGCTTGGAGGTATGGTGTCAATAAGTAGAGGGACACAAGCCCCAAGAATAGCTGTAGTGGGGTGGAAGAAATACGCAGGGCAGGCCAAAGAATCACAGACTTCAAAATCTCTGATTAAAATTTAAAGAAATTTAAGTTCTCTAGCTTAATCTTCCTCTCATCTCTTACAGATGGTCCTTGATTCCTTTCTTTTGCTCAAACCATATTTACAAGTTCTGTTGGCTCTGTCTCAAAGTATATTCCCTTCTGTCCTATTGATCTATGTGTGCATTCTTTCTTTAACACACACTCTCTTGTGTATTGTGGCTTTATACTACTGTAGTTGCCTTGAAATCAGGTAGTATGGATCCTCCAGTTTTGTTATTCTACACTATTATTTAGGTTATGTTAGGTCTTTTGCCTTTCCACATCAACTTTAGAATCATTTTGTGTATGTCACAACACAGCTTGCTGGGAATTTGACTGAAATGATGTAGGATCGATGCATTAAATCTGGAAGAATTAATATCCTAACAGTAAGCCAGGTATGGTGCTGCACGCCTATAATCCCAGCACTGGGGACCCTAAAGCAGGAGGATTGCTGAGAGTTTGAGGCCAGCCTGGGCTACATAGAGAGACCTTGTCTCAAAAAAAAATGTATATATATCTTAACAATATCAAGTCTTATCCCAAACATGGAATAGCTTTCCATTTATTTGCATCTTCTTCGATTTCTTTCAGCAGTGTTTTGTTTTCTCCACTCAGATCCTGTATATATTTTATTATTTTTGTACCTAAATTGGTATTGAAAACAGTACTGCTTTCTTAAAATTTCAAAGTCTGTTTATGTATTACTGGTGTACAGGAATATAATTGCTTTTTGTGTATTGACCTTATATCCTGTGACCTTGCTGTATTCTTATATTAGTTCCAGGTGTCTTGGTTTTTGGTTTGGTTTGGTTTGGGTTTTTCTGTAGATTGTTTAGGATTTTCTGTGATCCCACAAATTTTGAGAAATTATATTTTCATTTTCACTTGATTTGAGATGTTTTAAATTTATCTTAAAACTTCTTCAGCCCATGAGTTACTTAGAAATATGCTGTTTATGGCTTGGCATGGTGTGTTTAATTTCCAAATATTTGAAAAATTTTCATCAATCTTTCTGTTACTGAATTCTATTCTAATTCCATTGTGGCTTGAGAGCATATGTCATACGATTTATGTTCTTTTAAATTTGTTAAGGTGTGTTTTATAGTCCAGAATGTGGTGCATCTTGGTAAGTTGTTCCATTCAAGCTTGAGAAGAAATGTGCATTCTGCTGTTGTTGGGTGGGGTATTCTATAATGTCAGTAAGATCAAATTGATTGATAGCACTGTTCAGGTAAAAATATATTCCGAATCTGCCACTTAGCTTTCTCCGTCACCACTATTCTAACACATGCCGTCATGGTCTTTTGTCTGGACTGCCTAACTGGTCTCAGAACTAACCTCCTAACTAGCCTGCCTGTTTCCAGTTTTCCCCTCACTGTAATCCATTGTTCACACTAGATAAAGTAAGCTTTAAATACATAATTTAGATCATATCACTCCCAGCTCAAAACTCTCCAGTGGCTTATTCATTGTATCTGGAATAAAATCTAAATGCCTTCATGGCTGATATGGCCCTACACAGTCTTGCTCCAAAACTTCATTCGAACTTCATGTGGTATGGGTCTTGCCTCTTGTTGCCTCCTGTCAGGCTTCTTGCAAAGTCCCATCAATACACCAGGCTCCTTCCCATCCGGGGACCTTTGTCCTTGTATCTCACTCTGCCTAGGGTGGCCTGCCTGGGGACCCTCCTGAGATGACTCGCTTCTTCTTGTCATTGAAGCTCACTTCAACTCTCACCTCCACGGAGAGTGCTTCTCTGTCTAATCTTGCTCCACAGCCTGAACTCATCACACCACCTTTGCAATGTTTTTTTTAAAATTCTTTTTGCACTGTATTTTTAATAAATGTGTCTTAATAACACTTCTGACACTCTGAAATTATCTCGTTTGTGCAGATATTTATTTGGTTATTTGTGTTTGTCATCTTTTCTTGAAAATGTGAGCTCCAGAAGAGTGGGGATTTTCTTTACCACTAAATGGCAGGTGCCTGAAGCAGTACCCAATACCTAAGTCTTTACTGATTGGCTGCACTTGTGCTTGAACATTCTCCATGACTTGGAGCTGACTCTTTTGGCCCGCAAGGTAGCCAGCGCCTCTTTGGATAGCTCTGTATGTGACACATTGTACCTTTCTTTTGAACTAAGTGCTGCACTCTTGACCATGTAAGCAGATGAGGAGGGAAAAAAATACGATCATTAGAAAAGATTCTGAAGAAGCATTTGATAAAATTTCACCCTCGTTCATGACTAATGAAGTGTTTTTTGTTTTTTTTCCCCTAAATAAAGTCTTTAGCATACTAGGAATAAGAAGAAACTTCCTTAACCTGATAAAAAGTCTCCTCCAAAATCCTACAGCAAACATCATATAGGACAGTAAAACATTAAAATCTTTCTCTTAGATTAGTAACACGACAAGGATGCCCATTTTACTACTTTTGTTCTTCACTGAACTAGAAATCCTGTACAGTCAGACAAGGAAATGAAATGACAGGAATAAGAATTTGGATGGAAGAGACAAACTTGTTATTTAAATTTATATCTTGTATCTTTCACTCGCTCTACCTTCTGTTTCCTGGGGGCCCACGGAAGAACAAAGCTGTCCCATCTTCTGTCTCGGGTCTTCTCCCCTCACCGGGCTCCATCCCTTCAGCTATAAAACGAGATTACCCAAAAGGTTCCTTCCTCCAGCCTAAACATTTCCGTGTTCCTCAACAGTTCCTAATAGTGATCTCTCCTTCTCCAGCAACAGACTCCATCACGTTTGTTTGCTTGTTTAAATATGGTGCCCAGAACTAGTGCAGAAAATGAAGAAAGGCAAAGGCACAAAAAGATGGAAATGGAGGGGGTTAGATTGAAAACAGAACTTGAAAATGGTGGAGAGAGGTGGCAGAAAGAAGAGGAGGACTGGGGGAGGGAGGAGTGAGAAGACTGGGGACAGCATCTGAGGGCCAAGTGGCCTGGGAGGCAGGCTTGTGGGTGTTGCCTCATCTTTTTAATTTATTTCCCCTGGAGGGGGAAGGTTCCCCTGCATGAGTTGGAGGTAGGTGATGGACAGAGAGTCTATGACTGGCCACAAGCATTTGGTAGCTCTGTTGGTCCTCCATTCCAGTCTCAGGACCCTCCCTTAGAGCTGGGATAGGGGTGGGGGGTAGGTATTGACAAAAGACAGCTCAGGGTGGGAAGGGGAAGTGAACAGACCCAGGTCCCAGTCCAGGAGGCAGGAGCAGCCGCCACAGTGGGAGGGAGCAGCAAGCCAACAGCTGAGTGAGACAAGGCCTGGGTTATTTTTTTTCCAGTTTGTTGGCATGTGGGTGGATTTTTCTCCTTTTTTCTTCTCTCCTGCTCTCTGCCGTTTCCACAGAGATGTGGGAGTTTGCAAATTTGTCTCAGTGGAGAGGAGAGACAAGAGCTGATTTGGGGGGTCCTCGTTAGGGACTCGGGGAGCAGAAAAGGACGCTGGAATTTTGGCAGCGTGGAAACAAGGACCCATTTCCGATGGTATCCCTGGGGTGAGGAAGGCATTCACACTCGGCCTCCCTGTTGCAGCTGCAGGGCTGCCGTCTCACCTCTCCTCAGCGCTTGGCTCTCAGATCATTCCACCTGGTGACTGCAGCAGCCTCCTTCTGCTTCCCTCCTTGCTCTGCTGTGCCAGATGGCCTTTCCTCAGGGCCCTGGACGCATGAGGGGACAGACCCTAGACTCCTAAGGAGAGGGCGCTCCCCTCCCCTGTGTCTCTGATGATGGGGGCTGGGAGGCCAAGGAGCATCCTTTTTTTCTCACTATACATTTAAAGAATTTTAAAAAATACTACCTCAGGGAGGGGAAGGAAGGGAAAGGGGGTGAAAAAAGGAATTAAGATGCATTATGTACACGCAGCAACTCCGCAGAAGGAATGTAAACATTATGTGCTACACACATACAGTAATAAACTAAAACCAAAAAAAAATATTTACAGAGAAAAAAAAAGGCAGTACCTGTAGCACATGCTAAGTGTCAAATGAGGTTTTCAGGCTTTCAGCTTTCTGAAAGGCTGAAAGAATAGGTAGGTTAGGGAAGGCCTCCTGGAGGATGGGAGACCTCCACAGAGGGACAGAGTGGCTGACGACACACCAGGCCCAGGCAGAGAGCAGCAGCTTGTAGATCTGGACACCGAGATGCTGACTGTGGTACTGACATTAATTTGTAAAGTGATCTTGAATGAGTGAGTTTGTTCTCCTCTCTTGGGTGCGTGGAAAATGGGGTGGATCGCCAAAGCTCCGCAGATCTGTGCAAACTGAAGCCTGATTCCTGGCCTGGGGAGTTAGGAGCCATATAATAAGATCTTGTGTGTGCAGAGTGCTTTGCACACTGTCACGGGACAGGATGAGCGCCTGTCCCACTTTGCCCTGGATTGAGGGCTTTCCGGAGATGTGGGACTTTCTAAAACAATCCCAGGCGAGCAGGGCCGGTTGGTCACACTGGCAAGGACTAGGGGCACTAATTATCATTCTCATCATCATCATTATTATTACCACTAGAGGGCAACACTCTCTTATGCCTGGGAGCCGGTCTTACCCCACCCAAAAGTGAACTGTTCCCTAATTCCAGGACCGATCAATCAGTCTTCTCAGTCTTTCTCCTGGAGAGAGAGATCTTCTGGCTTTGCCGACCCCCTGTGGTCTGACCGTCAGCTGCGCCAGAAGACTTGTCAGCACCCAGGCACCCTGTCTGTCCCCTTGCCTGCCAGCTTCGTGGGGGCGGGGGACGCTGCTCACAGCGCTGTGCTGTTCTCCCCGTCCTCTGTCCTCCAGCAGTGCACACATTCCACAAGGCCAGCCAAGGCCAGCTCCATTGATCCGGGAGCTGGCTTCCTTCATCTCAAAGAATTGATTTCTGCACTACCTTCCAGCCCTTATCACACTGAATTGTAGTTATGATTTATCTATCTGTCTATTCCATTAGGATGTGACTCAGATATTCAACAAACACGGATTGCCTACTGTCTACCCGCATATGCCAGGCTTTTTAGCCAGACCCGCAGTGTACAGTGGGGAGCACAGCAGACAATGTCTCTGCCCGTGGAGAGCGAACAGTCCGATGAAGGAGGCAGGAAGGAAGCAAACAAAGGCCTGTATGAATCAATACGTAATTACAAACTTGCTAAGTTCAGGGAAGGAAAAGAACTAGGCAGAGGGAGCTGCCGAGTCCAGGAGTGAGAGACGGTGAGGCTGATGAGCTGACATTTGAACTGAGATCTGCAGGATAAAGAGGCAGTAAGTGGGCCACAGCAGAAGGGAAGAGCTTTCTATGACAAAAGAACAGCAAGTACTGTACGCAGGGGGCAGCGAATGAGTGTTTGCTCCTTGAGGACACAGCCTGCCTCTTGTTACTCTCTTGCAGTGGCTCTAAGCCTGTGACAGAGATGCAGAAAAGATTTTTGTGGAGTAGAACTGAGAGACATGTTGTCATGGAAAGCACTACAGTCTGGGTATAAAACGTCCTAGCTTCAGCCAGGCTTGGTGGCACTTGCTTGTAATCCCAGCACTCTGGGAGGCTGAGGCAAGAGGATTGCAAGTTCAAGCCCAGCCTGAGCAATTTACTGAGACCCTGTCTCAAAATAAAAAATAAAACAAAGGGTTAGGGATATAGCTCAGTGCGAAGGCCCTCGGTTCAATCCCTAGTTCTGGGGTGGGGGAGGAACCTAGCTTCTAGTTCCAGCTCTTCTAGGCAATTCGACCTCCCAGCTGCTTACTGTGTATCCATCGTGTGTAGGGACCCAGGGCCCAGCTGGTTGGGGAACTGAAAAGATTTGTACTGCCATACGGGGGATTGAACCCAGGGCCTACCCACTGAGCTACATCCCCAGCCTTTTTTTTTTTTAAACAAGTTTTCACTAAGTACCTAAGTTGCCCAGTATGGGCTCAAACCTGGAATCCTCCTGCCTCAGCCTCCCAGAGTGCTGGGATTACATGCAAATACTACCATGCCTGACTTCTGAGCCTCTTTTTGCCAGGTTATAAAATGAAGAGTTCAGATTACATGATCTCTAAGGTACCCTCCAGCTCTCTTTAAGGTCCCCTCCAGCTCTAACTGCCTCGACCTGTTCTTCCTTGAATAATAGCCAGCAAGCTGGTGGTGGGGAGCAATGGAATGGACTTGTCTCTTTCTCTTGCCCTGTAAGAGACAGCTGGACTAGGACTGGGGCAATTCGGGCTTTGTTTCTGTTTGTGGAGTATTCTTCCATTTGTAAGTGTCTCTGGAGTGGTCAGGGTTCATTGCTTTTAGTCAGAATATTCCAATTTGATGAATCTTTGTTTGTTTCCTTATCCCCCTCCACACCTTCCTCCTTCTCTCCAGTCTTTGGTTCTACATCTAGGACTGTTTTGCATATTTCCAGGATGAAAGGGGCCTTTAAAATAATCTAATCCAACCCCTCTACCCACTCTTTCCATTCCCATGCAGTAGATCCTCCAAACGAAGCCATTTGGCTACTCTGTGAAGACCTCTAGCGACGGTGAACTCAGGCTGTTTGCTAAGTCTTGCCTGTGAAAGGTTTCTTTCCTCTGGGATCTGTCTTCCTGTAATTTCCACCCATTGCTTCTGGCCGTGCCCTTTAGAGCTAAGCAGAATAGTTCCACTCTGTTGTCCCCCAGACAGGTCATGGATATCTGAAGACAGCGATCATGTCCTCATAAGGCTGCTGTCCTCTGGGCCAAATATCAGCTGTTCCTTCAAATGTTCTTCATTGTTTCAAATCCCCTTAGCATTTGTAAATATAGTTTAGTTTATGTAAGATTTGTATCTCGCCTACTTTAAAGAGGATATTAGGCAACTCATCAGTTTATAACATGAGAGAAAGACAATTAGGGATAAAAATGTGGAAGAAAACAGACCAGAGAACCATGTAAAGGAAGCACGAATAGATGTTGCCAGGTACCTAAAATGAACTGGATTATAATTGGACTCTGAATTTGGCTCAAAGTTTCATGGCAGCTAGGACAAAATTGGAAACACATTGGGTTATGTGGTTTTATGTTCTGACAGGATCAGGCTTACAAATCATCTTCAGAGAGAAAATTTCTCCCAAACCGAAACTCCAGACTAGCCTATTAGGATTGCTTTCTGTGCAGCTGTTTGAGGCTGACAGATACTTTGGTTACATCTCACCCCATCCCCCACGAGGGGGAAGAGGGCCGGAAGGATAATGAATTAATTAGCCAAATGCTGTCTCAGTTTTAAGCACCGCTATTTCTGTAAGGATCCCCAAGAGAAGAGTTCCTTCCTTTTCCTTCTGTGTCCCTCACAGGGGCCACTTTCCTAGCTTTCTGCCCTCTAAAATCTGCACCATTAAGAATCTTTGGGACACCAGACTGCAGGAAATAGCTCAAGAGAAGAAGCATGGCCTGGTGGTCACTGACCACAGCAGTTAGGTACAAATCACTTCTCTCTGGCTCTCAGCATCCTCCTCTGAAAAATGAATTAATCTCTAAGGTCTTTCTGGACACTTAACCCTCTGAGGGAAAGACCAATGGTTTTTTTGTTGCAATACCAGGGATCGAACCAAGGGCCTCACACATTCTAAGCACTCATACTACGGCTGAGCTGTACTTGCAGCCCCTGGGTTTTTTTTCTTTTTTAATTTTGATTTTTCTATCTCATGCTTGACATCTAACAGGTATAAAGGAAGGTCTGCTCATAGATAGAGCTGGGAGAATCCAGTAGGCAAAACCAATTTGAATAGATGACACCGTTGGATCTGAGGACAATGTCAGCATCAAGACAATCTTGTTGACTGGATACTCGTAGTGGTAAGATACGGTTTTCAGGGCTCTTTCCTACTCTAGCTCCACATTCTTGAGGCTTCTGGAAAATGCCTTCAGGAAGCAGCAGACAAGAAAGGAAGGTCGTTCCACAGTTCCTGCTAAACAACAGTGAACTAATACTAAAGTCATCTTGTAGTGAGAAATATTTGGTGCATAGAATACCCATGTGGGCACCCTCCCCACCTATCATGTCACTCTCCTGCTCAAAAAATCTTCCGTGAGGCCAGGTGTGGTGGTCCACGCCTGTAATCTCAGCATGTGGGAGGCTGAGGCAGGAGAATTACTGCAAGTTTGAGGCCAGCCTGAGCTATATAGTGAGTTCAAGGCCAGCCTGCACTGCATAACAAGATCCTGTCTCAAAAAAAAAAGAGAGAGAAAAAAGAAAAAAAAAACTCCCATGATTTTTCATTGCCTGTAAGAGAAGGTCCAGATTGTTTAGTTTAGCAATGGAATCTACTGTCCCTTACAACACACATGTACACATACACATACACTCACACAGGTGCATCTTTCATCTTCAGCCAAATTGTGTGGTTCCCTAAATGGTTCCTAATTGCTTCTTTCCTCCCACTGCACACAGTTCCCTTCAATGGTTCTTTTTTTTCTTTAATACTAGGGATTGAATCAAGGAAGAGGTAAGCTACATCCCCAGTCCTCTTTATGTATTTACTTATTTTTATTTTGAGACAGTCTCTCTAAATTGCCCGGGTTGGCCTTAAACTTGTGATCCTCCTACCTCAGGCACCTGAATAGCTGGGATTACAGGTGTGGCTCGCCACCCCCAGCTTCCCTTCAGCAGGTCTTGCTCAGCTCTAGTGCTTCACCTTCTGGAATCCTAAGCTTAGCTCACACATCTTTACCTCCCTGAAGACCTCCCAGCACCCTATCCTTGTGCCCCAACTCTGATGTTTTCCACATTCGGTCTTGTTAGTCATGTTTGTGAGTTCAGGTTGTGGCTCTCTGAGTAGACTGGGAGCTGCCCGGGGGCCTATGCTGTCTCATTCACCCAGGGCCCTCCTTCATCCTTTGCTGCCTTATCTTTCTGCAGAGCACCTGTCAACATCTGTATTAGACTCCCAGGGCTACTGTAACTATGTACCACAAACGGAGTGGCTGACAGCAACTGAAGTCAAGTCTCTCACAGTGCTGGGGGCTAGGAGTCCAAAGTCAAGGTGTTGCCAGGGCCCTGCTTCCTCTGGAGGCTCTAGGGAAGAATCGTCCCTTGCCTCTTTCAGCTTCTGCAATCCTTGGCGTTGCTTGGTTCACTGATGCATCACTCCCCTCTCTGCCTGTATTCATGTGGCGTTCTCCTCATGTGTGTTTCTGGGTTCAATTTTCAGTCTTCTTGTAAGGGCACCAGTCATTGGATTAGAACCCATGCTAATCCAGCGTGACTTCCTCTTAACTTGGCTACATCCACAAAGATGCTTATTTCTAAAATAAGGTCATGCTCATGGTTTCTGTGTGGACATGGAGGGGTATGATTCAACACAGTACACCATCCACCAAGCTGTATACATTCTCCCTCTCCCATTAGAATGGCAATGCTAGGGTTGGGGATTTAGCTCAGTGGTAGAGTGGTTGCCTAAAAGCCCTGCGTTCAATCCCCAGAACCACCCCCCCAAAAAAAGAATGGCAATACTATAAGGTTAGGGATTGTCTGTTTATTTCATTGCTGTATCCTCAGTGTTTAGAGCTGTGCTTGACGCACAGTGGACACTCAGTAAATATTTTGTGAATGAATCATAATACCTATCTGCCCTCAACCTCAGGGGAAGTCTGCCTGATAGAAGCAGGAATAAGGACAGGAATGCAGGTGTTGCCTAGGATATGAATAATTCTCTGCACATGTTTGCTGGGAGGATAGAAATATTCAATGGCTATATTACTTTAACATTTACAATGTGTCTATTTTGTGCAAGGAACAGAGAAAAGATACAAAGTAATAAGAAGGAAACAGCTGAGTGTCCTGACTGCCTCCTTAAGACTCTGGGGAAGTCACCTCTCTGTTTCGCTTTCTTCATCTGTAAAACGGAGTTAATAACAATACTGTAAAGTGCTCAGCTCAGTGCCTGGCACATGGTAGGCACCATAGCAGCGTTAGCTGTCATTATTGTAATTGTTGTTATGTTCTAGCACTGTGCAAGGTAGCTTAAAAAACCCTGGCTCTACTGAGATATAATTCACATACCCTTTTAAAGAGTACAACTCAGTAGTTTTTAGTATATTAGCAGGGTTGTGTAACCATCACCATGATCTAATTTTAGAACATTTTTATCCCCCTCCAAATAAGCTCCATACCCATTAGCAGTCATTCCCTACTCCCCACCCAAGCCCTAGCCCCCGAAAATCACTCTTTTAATTTCTATATTTATAGATTTGTCTATTCGGGAATTTCATATAAAAGGAATCATACACTATGTGGCCTCTTATTATTACTTTCTTTCATTTGTATACTGGTTTTAAGGTTTATCCATGTACCAGCATGTGTTAGTACTTTATTCCTTTTAATGGCTGAAGAATATTCCATTGTGTGGTTACACCATTTTGGTTATTCATAGGTTGAACATTTGATTGTTTCCACTTTATTGCTTCTCGGCCTTTTGGCTAAGATCAAGTGATTGTTTCCACTTTTTGGCTATTATTTTTACTCATAATGCCACTATGAACATTCACATTCCGGTTTTTGTTCAGAGGTATGTTTTCATTTCTCTGGGATAGATACCTAGGAGTGGAACTGTGGGTCATATGGTAACTCTATGCTTAACATTTTGAAGAACTGCCAAACTGCTTTTGCAAAGTGATGGCACCATTTCACATTCCCACCTGTACTACATGAGGGTTCCAATTTCTCTACATGCTTGCTACACTTCTTATCATTTGTCCTTTTGATTTTAGCTATCATAGTGGGTAAGAAGTAGCACCTCATTCTGTGTGGTGTTTAAGAAACTGTTGTTTCCTTTCCATTAACCTTATTTCTGTTTTCTGTTCAAGAGCCTATGGAAGGGTGCCCTTTAACCACAATGGTGGTTCCTCTCCTGTGTGGGCTGAACAGCGGGAGCGGCAGCCCAGCATTTGGTGGCCAGCCGAGCATGCTAAACTGTAGGAGAGAACTACTGGACAGGCGTAGAGTACTTGCCTGCCCTCAGACCAGTCTGCAGCCTCGGGTTGAATGGTGGAAAACCCAGGGGCTAGAGTAGTACACTGGCCCTGAACTTTCTCCTTGATCACAGCCTTTTCAGCAGCAGCCTGCTTCTCCTTTTCAGTTTCTTTAGCATCTCTGTAGAAGTCAAGATCATGATCCGCTGTGAGTATTCACAGGAAATGGTCCCCGACGTGCGCAGAACTTCTCGGGCCAGCATCCATCACATCAGACCCACTGAGTGAGCTCCCTTGTCACGGTGGGTGGCAGTATCCACACAGCACTGAGGAGAATCTGTGTTACGCAGAGCAGTGCTAGGCAGGTTAACATGAGATGCCTCTGTGAGAGGCTAGTCATCAGGCCTCGGGTCAGTAACCACCAACAGATGCGGCTTCTGGAAGGCTGCCTGAATCTGTTTCGTGAAGGTTCCAGAAGGGAAGTGCCGAGCAATAGGAGTGGCCCCAGTGGAAGTAACAAACTTCGGCACAGCCCACTAGCCAGTACTGCTGGAGGATAAAACACTGTCGTCAGCTGAGTTTTCAATGGCAACAATGGCAGAAACTTCTCCCAGCTCCTTTTCAGATTTAGGATATAGATGTCATGACATTTCATTTGTAGATGTACTGTTCCATTTGGAAGCTACCTAAGTGAGCTCCTGCTGCAAGGAATTTAAGGACATCCTCTTCCTTCAGCTGCAGGATATCACTTTAAGTTAGAACAGAATGGGGAACCCAGGACAGTGCCTGATGAATAGCACAGAAAGCTCATCGTACTTTTCCCAATGGCTAGTGATGTGGAGCATCTTTTTATGTGCTTATTGACCATTTGCATATGTTTTTTGAGAAATGTCTATTGAGATTCTTTTGCCCATTAAAAAAATGGGCTGGTTATCTTTTTGTTGTTGAGCTATAAGAGTTCTTTACATATCCTAGATGCAAGTTCCTTATCAGATATGATTGGGAAATATTTTCTCCCATTCTGTGGGTTGTTTTTGCATGTGGTTTCCCCATCCCAGATGCCCCTGTGAACTAAATGTTACTGATAGGGACCTGGAAGATCAGAGAGAAGATGGAATTTAAATCCTGTTTTGTCTGACTGTAAAACTCATGCTTTCTCTCCCATCTCAACCTGCTCACAAAGATAAGTTGAGACACGTTTCTGGTTTGAAGGAGTCCAGTCTGTAAGAAAACATTAAAACAAGAACATAAACGAATGTGCCATAAAGCCAAGTTCCACTTGTGCTGCAAATACCTTGATGGACAGGGCAGAGGAAGTGCGGTGCAAAGTCAAGGGCGGTTGACAGGGGAAGAGCTGTGCACAAGAGTGAGCACATCTCACTAAGGAAATCAGGGTTAGCTTCAGAAAGGTGGCATTTCAGTTAAATCTTGAAGGATGGGTACAATTTCATTGGGTGGAGATGGTGGCGTGAAAGAGGAGCACATTTCCAAAGGAGAGCAGGAAGTTGAGTGAATGGAGCCTTGATCTGAAGCCTGGCTGTGATGGGCAGTCCCAGGGCTTGATGAGATGGGAGATCCTGGGACTGCCTTGATTGGGGGATTCAGGAACTGGCTAAAATGGGGCATTCTGGCGTTGGATGAGATGGGAAACTGGGCACTGCCTTGCTGATGGAGAATTTAGGGACTGGCTGGAGTGGTGGATGCCTGTGATGTTGTGTGTGTGGGTAGGGGGTGGTGTGGAGTTCCAGGGCCTGGCTGGGATGCGGTTGAGCTTCAGACTGGAGGGACACGGGTGGCTGGGATGGGGGAAGGTCCAGGGACTGGGTAGGATGGGAACCCAGAGATTTCCCATGATGGGGGCTGGAGGGAGGTCGCCCGAGATATAGGAGCTCCAAGGGTTGGCTGCGATGGGGAATATGACAGTGGTGGGCAGATCTAGAGCATAGGGAGTAGGTGGGTTGCCTGGACCTGGGAATGTCTGGGATGGGTGTTCCTGGGATAGCTTGGATGAGGATGGTGGGCCTGATGGACTGGAGGGATGTGGAACTGGTGAGGAGGGCTTCGTTAGGTTGCATTAGGTGAGGAACCTGGAGCGGGTAGAAAGGAGAGATCTCAAGCAGGCTGGAACAGGGCTGTCCCCGGCCAGGCATAGGTACCTTGGGGCTCGTCCAGCTGCCAGTGCGGGTGGCGGCCTCAGGTGGGGCACGCGGGGGCGGGCCGGGCGAGCGGGGTGGGGGCAGGGGCGGGCCGGCGGCCGGGGCGGTCCCGCGCGGCCGCGCTGCGCAGTGACTCCGCAGCGGGCGGAGCGCCGTGGGCCGCGTCCTTCCAAGCAGTGGCGGTGGCGGCAGCGGCAGCCTCAGCTCCTGCTCCCCGTGCCGCCGGCCCCAGCGCTGTCACCCGGGCCCCCCCGGGCCCCCGGGCCCTCGAGCCCGGTGCGCGCCCTCGCGTCCCGCCGGCCCCCTCCCCCGGCTGGGCCCGGGGGAGGGTGGCGCCGTGAGCGAGCGGGGACTGGGCTCTCCTGCCCCTTCCCCTGTCCCTGGGCCGCCAGGATGGAGGCGGGGTCGGGGCCCCCGGGTGGCCCGGGATCCGAGAGCCCCAACCGGGCGGTGGAGTACCTGCTGGAGCTGAACAACATCATCGAGAGCCAGCAGCAGCTGCTGGAGACCCAGCGGCGGCGCATCGAAGAGCTGGAGGGCCAGCTGGACCAGCTCACCCAGGAGAACCGCGACCTGAGGGAGGAGAGCCAGCTGCACCGCGGGGAGCTGCACCGGGACCCCCACGGCGCGCGGGATAGCCCCGGCCGCGAGAGCCAGTACCAGAACCTGCGCGAGACCCAGTTCCATCACCGCGAGCTGCGGGAGAGCCAGTTCCACCAGGCGGCCCGGGACGTGGGCTACCCGAACCGGGACGGCGCCTACCAGAACCGGGAGGCTGTGTATCGGGACAAGGAGCGGGACGCCTCCTATCCACTCCAGGACACTACCGGTTACACAGCCCGCGAGCGCGACGTGGCCCAGTGCCACCTGCACCACGAGAACCCAGCCCTGGGTCGCGAGCGTAGCGGGCGGGAGGCCGGGCCAGCGCACCCGGGCCGTGAGAAGGAAGCCGGCTATTCCGCGGCGGTGGGCGTGGGACCGCGGCCACCGCGGGAAAGGGGCCAGCTCAGCCGTGGCGCATCCAGGAGCTCCAGCCCCGGCGCCGGCGGAGGCCACAGCACCAGTACCAGCACCAGCCCGGCTACGACCCTCCAGAGAAAGTAAGGAATGTGCTTGTATCCCCCCACCCCACCCCTCGGCTCGCCTCCCCCTCTAGATCCCTCTGCAACTTGTCCAGCTGATAAAGTAAGAAGCCCGTGCTTGATTCCATGTCCTCCTCTCCTGTCCCAACCAGGGAAGCCAGGTCCCCCGCATCCAGCTGACACCCGTGCCATTGCCACTGCACGCTGGGCTGCCCAGATAAATGCAGGCAACCCTTTTCCCCCAGTACTGCGGCCGGCCGGTGAGCTACCGAAGCAGTCATCACCACCTACCCGCCCCCCTTCACCTCCTAGCTGTATCCTTGCCAGAGGATGGGTTTTCATTTATTTATTTATTTCGGCTGTGCCGTCTGGGATTTTTATTGTCAGGATGGTGTCAACTCAGAGCCCCCAGGGAGAAACCCCCTCCTTTTTTTTTTTTTTTTTTTTGCTTGATGTTGTCTCCTCAGTCAGCCTCTGCTCCATCCTTCTCCAGAGAGGCAGGTGGGAACCAGAATGGCTGCTGGAGACTGAGACATTCTTCTGAGGGGAACTGCAGCACATCCTGGCCAGGGGGGAGCAAAGATGGAGGCCAGGCCCTTGGCTAGTTCCTCAAAGTCCACCCTCTTTCCACCCTTCAAGAAAGATAACACCCATTTAAAGAGCCCTGCCGGGAAGGGAAGTCTACAGATCCCCTCTCTGTTGGACTGGTTCCAGTTCCGGTTCCAGTCCTGGGATCCCTGTGTCTGTCTATTTGGGGCATGTTGGCAATCTCTCCTGGGTTGGTGGGACACGGGCTGGGTCCACTTTTGCCACATAGATCCCTTATGTGCTGTCGGCCTGAGAGAGTGCAGGGTGTGCAGGCTTACAGGAATGCCCCAAGGGCTGCCTGATTGCTTTTCTGCTGTACTGGAAAGAACACCAAACTGGAAGTTAGGAGACCTGGGTTCCCCTTTCAGCTCTGCTGCAGATTGGCTTTGTGACCTTGACTGAGTCCCTTCCTGTCTCGATCCATCAGTTCCCCTATATCTTTTTTAAAGGCAAGGTCTGCCTCAGATGGTCTTTAAGGACCCCTCTGGTTTAGATTTGACAGTTCTGTGACTAATCTAGCCACACTACGAAGCAAGTCTGAAGTCTTTTAGCGAATGGACAGGCTTCCCCCTCCTCTCGCTGCTCAGCTGGTCTTACCATGTGCCACAACCAGTGGAGTGTCTCTCGGAGGTTGGACTGGGGGTGGGGAAGCCTTCTGCCTCAGGAAATCTGCCGGGAGACAGTTCTCTGCAACTCCCCCGTGGTGAGGCAGCAGGCTGGGGTGCTGGGTTGAGATGGCTGGGCCCCAGGAGCAGCAGCTGCAGCTCGAGGGCTCAGCTGGGCTCTGCTGCAGCGCACCTTTCTCTGAGTCTTGGTGTGGACTGCCCCAGTGTAGGGTAGGGGTCCAGGAATGGGCTCACCTGCCCAGGTAGAGCTGCTGGGATCACAGTCCCAGAGGACTGACCATGTGTACACTGGGGTACCACACTGGAAGAGGGATACAGGGAGATCAGGGTCCATTCAGAAGAAGGCCGGGGCCAGCTGAGGGGAGAGGAAGACTGGATAAGGCATTATGGTCCTCCAGCTTGACTGCTGAAGACTTTTCTAGGGGAGGGCAGGCCTATAACAGAGGGAGCAGACTTATTATCTGTGGCTCTGGGGAGCAGAACCTGGAACTTTGGGAACATTTGAGATAAAATCAGGAAAAACTATACAACCAAGCCCTCAGTGGTTCAAGAGATTGCTTCAAGGGGTGGGGATGGTAGCAGGGCTGGTAGGCTGAGGGGAGGTGTCCAGCAGAGGCCACGTGGGGGTCTGGGACAGCTAGAGAAAGCATCATTTCAGAGTCAGGTATAAAACCCTGATTGCTACCAGTGAAATGACCTGGGTCTTCCTCAATTCTAGGATTCCATTGGCCTCAGATTGTCCATCCTGCATACATGGATCTGAACCTCTTGGCTGGCTAGAAACCCATTTGCTCTCCTACTATCCTTGTAGGCCTACCTCTTGGTCCTTCCTCCTTTTTGTGTACCTTTCAGGTTGCTTGTTGGATTTCCTTGCTTCACATTTCCTACAAGATTAATGAGTATGTTTAGGTAATACTTGGAATTTCTCTCCTAAACACATACTATTTGTACATCCACGATTATCTCTTTTGGTCCTCACAAGCCCTATGCAGTGAACATTAGCAACTCCATTGTTAGAGATGGGGAAACTGAGGCTCCAAGATGACGGGACCTTGTTCAAGGTTATGCTACTAGTTGCTAATGGAACCGAGACTAACACCAAAGTCTGCTTGTCTCCAGGGCAAGTTGTTTGTTCACTGGAGTTTTCCAGCCGGAGGAGTATCTTGGCCTCAGGACCCAGATAAGTACTGAAGTGGGAGAGGCCAAGAAAGCCTTAGGTAGCTAGAGGGCTTGAGCAGGAGATGTGCCTGGGATGAATGGAGGAGCCAGTGAGGAGGAAAGAAGGCTGTCTCCCTCTTTTCCACTTTCTTCCTGGCCAGGCTTCAGGAGGACCTGGTATTGCAGTAGCCATTGCTGCCACTGCTGCTCCTGCAAGCGATTCCCTTGCTAGGCCTCTTCTGGGTTTGTAAGGAGTGGGAGAGAAGGCTGCGAAGCCGGGTAGGCAGGGTGGGAGTTCAGCAGCAGAGGCTGCAGCATTGGGGGAGGACAGGCAGAACTGGTACGGGCTGGGCTCCTGGTCCCCGGGCTCCCTCTGGTGGATGAAGAGGGAAAAGTGCGGCCTGGGCCCACTTGCAATTGGTCGGGGCCGACTCTGCCCAGCGACTTTGTTCAGCCCTTCCAACAGCCCTACCGTGTGCATCTGTCACCACGATCCACGTATTACAGCAGAAGAAACTGAGGGATTTGAGAAATGAAGCCTAGCAGAGATCATGGTACTAATAAGACAGACTCCCAGTCCAGTGAACTTCCCCTCCCCTGTGTTGGACATCAGCTGGTCTGTTGGGCCCCATCCCTATCAGCTACCAAGGACTCCCACATCCTCCCACACTGTCTCTTTTGGACAGGTTCCAGGATGCCAGTATCCCTTCCCTCTGCTGTGCTCTGGGTGTGGCCTTCCTAGTGCGGCATAGAGCAAGATGAGTCCTACCTCCCTGTGGTCCTCTGTACATGAGGATTTGGTTTTAGTAGTTGTTGGTCAGATTTTTTTTTTAACCTGGAATGGCCACCCCTCCCCATGATTAGAGAAGAGCTCCACTTTTGTTGTTGATCTTGGCCTGGCCCCCCTGCAGTTCCGGCGCCTGGAATGATTTATGAGCCCTGGGGCCACTGTCATGTGCCCCACACTGAAGAGAGCTGTCTTCCCCACACCTCTTGCATGGCCCCAGCTCTGGCTGTGCCGTAGGTGGTGGTGGGCTGAGGCTGGTATGGTGGCAACTCTCCATCCTCTGCTCCCACCCACCCTACACAGCTGGCTCACTTTTGGGGACAGCAGCTAGAGGGACTGCCTCGGTGTTTCTGACAACCAGGGCGCTGTGTGGTCTACCGCATGGCTGCTGGGCTGTCTCCCTGCCAGGGGCAGGTGGTGGGATGTCAGCATGCTCCCTGCAGGGGCTGAAGCCACTAGGAGGGAGTAAGGGGGGCCAAGGGGAGAGGCTCTGGGAATGTGTCTCCTTCGAGCTCTCGAGTCCTTTCCCATGGGGTCTCTCCTTCCTCCCAAGAGGGAAAACAGTTTGTCTCCCCTTCCCACACCCTTGTGAGCATCATGCTTGTGTGGGAGAAATGATAATGTTGAGTTTAATGAGAACTAAAGGAGTCTTGCTTCTCTGTCTACAGCTGGGGCAAGAACGGGGTCGTTGTCATCCGCAAATGTTCTTGGCCATGTGCTTAGGACAGGAGGGGCTGCCAGGCTTGCAGCGCCCCCTCCCACGGACAGAGACAGGGTTGCGGGTTCAGTCGTGCTGTGAACGACAGTACTCAGGGTAGCATCAGTAGCGAGGGTGGTGAGGAGCAGAGGACAGAGGGATGGGGCAGGCCAGGCCACCTGGGCAGTAGGAGAGGGGGCTTTGGAGAAGGGTGGGTGGTCCCCTGGCGTCTGACAGAAGGGGTTGAGAGAAGCGCAGCAAACCCAGCCTTGCCACTTGTTACCTCCCTTCCTCTATCTTGCCCCTCCCTACCACGGTCTCTGAATTCGCCAGGAGCGTAGGAAAGGCTTGGAACGTGATGAAGAGGCCACATGGGTCCTGAGTGAGTCTCAGCCTTCTGCGTACCAGGCACCACCCTGTGTGGCTTTATGTAATTATAGCTAACTTCTACTGCACTCGTTGTGCACCAGGCACTGTTCTAAGTGCTTTCCATGTAGGAATTCACTCTGTCTTCATGTGAAGCTTGTAATGTAGAGAGTATTATTAACTCCATTTTACAGATGAGGAAACTGAGGCCCAGAAAGGTTGGAAGTGGCAGAACTGTGAAGGAGCTAAAAGGAGCACAGATAGTCGGGCTCCAGGGTCTACGGCATTCTTATCCCCCATGCAGTAGCTCCTCTTCCTCCTTTTCTTTCTCCTCCTCTCCTTCTCTTTCTCCTTCTCCTTCTTCTTTGTGGTACTGGAGATTGAACCCAGGGCCTTCACATTGAGCTATATCCCCAGCCCCTTTTTTATTTTTTATTTTGAGGCAAAGTCTTGCTAAGTCGCTAAATTGTCTAGGCTAGGCTTGAACTCACAATCCTCTTGCCTCAGCCTCCCAGAGTGTTGGGATTACAGGTGTGTGCCACCCATACCTGGCTACAGTACTGCTTCTATTCTCACTTGTTCAGAATCTTTGCCAGGTGGGTGTGACGGTGAAACTCATTTTTCGGATGAGGAAAGGAGACTCAGATGGGGCAGTGACCTGCCTGAGCTTACACGGCTTGATAGAACCCAGAACTGTGTGGCTCCCAAGCCTGTGGTACACGTGGGGTTAAAAGACATGGAAGCCACTCCAGGTGTGGCTCTGGTCCTCCCACAGTGCTCCCAGGACCACTGTTTGAGGCAAGGTACTTTCCCTCTCGTGATCACCTCTCAATTTTTTGCCATATTGTAATAGACCTGCTCGCCTGTTCCAGCAACCTCTGACATGCAGCCAGGCCCCATGCACAGTATGGCGGCTGGGGTTTTATTCTCTCTTTGGCCTGTGGACTTCTCCACCTGCCATGCACAGTCCTTTTAGGATCTGGCCCCAGTTTCCTTTCTCTTCTGGTCTCTTTTCCACAGACCATGCTCTAGCTGCCCTGACCTGCTCGCCCCAGCTTCTAATAGTCTCTGGACCTTGGCTTGTGTTGTTCCCTTCTCCCAGACTACTCTATCCAGTTCCCAGGCTGAACTCAGCTGTCACCTCCACCATGATTATTTGCTGGTCCCTCTGGATGTTCAGTCCTTCTTGATGCTCTGACCCTTACAATGAGCAGTCTGCCCTTTTATAAACCTTCGTGGTTGTTTACATTGTATGTTTCCTCTGCTAGACTGTGAGTCCCTGAAGGGACTTTTACTGAGTGTATGTTATGTGCTAAACCCTGTGCTAGATGCTGGGGGCATGAATGAAGGAACAATTAGCTTGGAAACACACAGCACAGCACATAGTAGCTGCTCAATCAGTAGACGAATGTCTCATTAAGTCCTGGTGAACTAATGACTGGGGTACCTCATATTTTCTTTGTTCCAGAACTCTAGTGGAGAGAAATGACCACTTTAGAATTGTCCTGGCTTTTCGGTGGCTTTTTCTTCCTGCTCCCTGGGATCATTTGGCCTTTATTCGCTCTGCTTCTCACATCCACTAGTCTCCCAATTCATAGAATGACAGAGAAGCAGAGTTGGATGATACTTTATAGACATACAGGCCAATCCGCTCATTGTTCTTTCTCCCTGTCATGCCATGGCTGTGCCGTGCCACGGTCTTGACCCTTGATGCAAAGGCTTCTGTTCTGAATGGAGCAAGGAGGCCCACCTGACCTGGGGGAAGCTGCTCAGTTACCTGTCAAATGTCTCCCTGCGTCTGTCTCTCTCTCTCTCTCTCTCTCTCTCTCTCTCTGTGCCTCTCCCAGGGCCTTGTTCAAGCCAGATATGTGTTCTACCACTCGAGTGGCACTCTCAGCTCCCCACACCTCTCCCTTTTTTATGTAATGATCCAATCTTTGTTGAGCTCAGATCCTGGGCACAGTGTTTTGAGGTGGGAATAAGACTTGGCCCTTCTGGCTTATTCTTCGCTGTATTCCCTGGCAGGATAATAAACACTGGTCATGGAGAAGAATGATGAATAAATGATTTACTTCCTCCTGGAGCAAGATGATTTGCTGGTTATTCTAACTTCCTCACAGCATGTGGTCTCCCTACAAGCACCCATGTTGAAAGCATTTACACAAGGAAACCTATTCCCAAGTGCTTGGTAGCTGAAGCCCCCTAGGATCTTAGTGTTCAAAATGTGGTACCCTGGAAGGATGACTTCGTGTGACCCTAGGCATCGCTATACTTTCAGAGCTTCAGTTTTTTCCCAGGAAGCAATGGGGATAAAAAGTTCTTTTCTGATATGTAAGATTCCTGTTTTCGCCCTCATACCCCTCATAGAAATGTATCAGAAACTTTCCTGGCTTCTCCTCATATTCATTAAGGTTCTGATCGCGATGGAAAGCTGAGGGCGGAGGATGGAAGCTATTAGATGGACTGCCCTGCCCCCTAGAGGCGGAGCGTAGCAAGGAAAACAACAACACGCAGACAGCCGCATCACAGCCTTTCCAAAACAAAGACGACAAGCCCGAGCTACACGGCCGATCAGGATTATTCTCCTAACATTTTAGATATAGATTTGTCACTACTACCACCTGAGAGGTACAGTTTGACTAATATCAAGTGCATTTCTTTGGAGCTATATGATTTTTCTTAATTACGCTATTTTTTATTGACACAAAGTAATTGTGCTGGAGCTATGTGATTTTTATACCTTTTTAAAAAAAGTAACATGACTGCATATTCAGTCTTTATGGTTTCCTACTAGGTCCCAGGGTATCGTATACTGTGCTCACCTGAGTCCAGTGAGTGTTTTCCTCTGCCAAACCACTTTATTATCGGCATGAGATATGGCAGGTGTGACTCTTGCCTAGCATATGTGACACCCTATATTCCACCCCTAGCACCACAGCAAAAAAAAAAAAAAACCTGTCATTTTATCTGTGATGAAAAATGCCTAACTTTGCCCTTCCCTAAAATTTCCTTTGAGAAGTGGGAGACAGCTCATACAACTGCACAGCTGACGTGCTCCCTACTGTAAACAACCCGTCTCATCATGGCTGTCGGGATCAAATAAGATGGCATAGCTGACGTGTTCGGCACACAGGATTATCATTATGTTAATAATAATCACATCGGCTAATTGATTAATATTACTAATGGTAACGTCATAAAGCTCTGTGCTGCAGGAGGGCAGGCAGGAGAGGCCATGTGGGAACTTCCCCCATTTCTCAGAGGTCAATGCAAGGAATCTTGAGCGCCTAGTATGGGCCACATTTTGTACCCCCCAGATAGAGTTCCGTGATGTGAATTATACAGCTCCTGGCTTCAGGGCAGTCGTGGTTGGGTGGAGAAGGTGTTGGAGAAGACAGACGATAGCACTGTGGGGAGCCGTGTGTTGTGCCGAGAGGCGCACAGGGGGCCAACAGTGCCTGAAGGAGGAACGTCTCCCCGTAGGGTTGGGGAAGGCTTCTTGCAGGAGGTGACCCCTGAGCTGCAGCTCAGAGGACAAGTAAAAGTTAGCTGGACAAGAAGGACAGCGTGTGAGTTGCTGGGGATTGGGGGCAGAGGGGAAGTTAAAGCAGAGGGGACAGCATGAACGAATGCGCAGGGTATGCATGGAGGCAAGGGGCACTTTTATCCATTCACTACAAACTGGAGCACCACCTGGGAGACAGGGAGGGTTGGAGAGGAGGCCGGCGAGTTGGCCAGCCTAGATCAGGAGGACGCTTGAATGGTAGAGCATCAGGAGCTTTCTACTATCAGGCATCAGGAGCCAACGTGGGGTTTTGAGCTGGGGGGAGAGGAGAGGTGCTGGTTGTGTAGCACGGAGGACAGTGGAGAGACAGGCATTGGAGCAGTCCCCCTAGAGGGAAGGTTGGAAGGTGGATTGGAGGCCACACGGTGGGGAGGCTGCTTGGGCAGTGGCAGCAAAGATCACCTGGATGGGAAGAAAGGCAGGGATGACACGCTGACAGGTGATGTGGTAGAAGGGAGTGCAGCTCCCTGTGGAGGCTCAGAGGAACAGCTGCCATTCGTGAGCAGCAGGGCTGTAACCAACACAAAAATCAAGAAATTTGGAGCTGGAAGGACTCTGAAAAATCATCCAGCTCAAGGGCTTCACTTTATAGGTGAGAAGACTGAGGTCCAGAGAGACTGCCCTTGTGTAGGATCAGGAAGACCATGAACTGGAGAGAGAGCTCTGGTGAGAAGAGTCATTCTAGTATTAATGCCAGCGTTCAAAGCACCTTGCCTTGAATGTCCGATTTGTGGCCTTGGAATCTGAGGAAGATGGTGGGGATTGTTATCTCTGCAATCTACACACGAGAAAATCAAGGCTCGGGGAGGCTGGTGACTTGCTGGGGAGAAGGCCTCACCTCGAAAGGCTCTTGCTTGCACAGGAGAGAGGCCCTTTTCTCTGTCCCAGCCCCTCAGAAATCAGAGATGCTAGGTCGTGGCTGGGGAGTGAGCCTAAGGCCCCCTGTCTCCTCCGGCCCAGGCCCAGCCTCCTTTCTGCTGGCTTCTCCTTTGGGTGGCTACATTTACCGCCACTGAGGCAGCTCAGAGGCCGTTTCTGTCCTGACAACCAGGCCTGTTACCTCCCTTTTTCTGTTTTCATAAGAAGGGGAGCTGCATCTGTTGGCCCATTGCCCTGGGCAGGGCGTCTCTGACCTGGGTGTCTTTGGGGGCCTCAGAGTATAATGCACAAAGAATGGGTTTTTGAGATGGACAAACTTGAGTTTGACTCTAGACTCTGCCCAACCAGCTGGATGTACTCAGTGCAGCCATTGGACATTTTCCAAACTTTAATTTCCTAACCTTTAAGATGGACTAAAAATACCCATTTCGCAAGAATAACTAAGACAATTTAAATTACATTCCCTGATACCTGTATATACTCAATAAGTGGTCACTTTCCTTCACTTTCATGAGATCTCATGTGGACAATGACTTGGAAAAATCCAGTATTAAAGGGCTGGGGGTGAAGCTCAGTGGTAGAATACTTGCCTAGCATGCTTGGCCCTGGCTTCCATTCCCAATACTAAAAAAAAAAAAAAAACTAATGCTACACAAAGTTTGCTTCCCATGAAAACTGGTATCTTTCCTCCTTCCTAATATGAGGCTGTCATGGCTCATTGTGTTTTCCCTTTTGCCTCAGCTACCAGCTGAAGCACAGCTCTAACACCTTTGTTGATCTCTCTGTCTGAGTTATTGTTTTCCACTTTAATTTCTATTCTGTCCTTAAGTGTGTTCTCAGAGTAAGCAACCTCCAATCCTTTGTGGCTCAGGCAGGTATAAATAACTAAGGGGTGTGAATAGTGGAATGAATGGGAGGCTGGAGGGACTGGACTAGCGGTGGTAAGATCCAAAGAGGACCGACCAGAGGATGTTGCAGGTTGGGCCGGCTGAGAGCGTATCTTTCTGGGTGGCTGTAGGGAACCAAGGGGTTAGTTAAGCTTTACCCACCTATCTTGCTCCTGTTCTAAAAAGAAGCAGAGACTGGAGACCAGGACCTTGTATCTATTACCCGGATCATCACCCTCTCCATTTTGTATGTACAGTGTGGGAGACAGAAGTCCAAAAATAGAGAAGGGGCTCGTTTTTAGAAATTAAATCAAAACAGCTGGGCCTGGTGGCATATGCCAGGTACTCAGGAGGCTGAGGCAGGAAGATCACTTGAGCCCAGGGGTTTGAGGCCAGCCTGGGCAATATAGCAAGACCCTGTCTTAAACCACAACAACAAAACATAAGATGTAAATCAAAGCCATATCTGTATAAAATGTTTTAAACACATATTTTTATTTGTATATATTTATGGAATACAGTGTGATATTTCGATGCATGTATACAATGTTTAATTATTGACTCAGGATAATTAGCATATCATTTCAGACATACATCATTTCTTTGTGTTGGGAACATTCAAAATCCTCTCTACGAGCTATTTTGAAATACTATTAAATGCTGCCGACCATCGTTACCCTACTGTGCCGAAGAACATTAGAAGTTATTCCTCCTATCCACCAGCATCCTTGTACCCATTTACCATCTCCTCTCCCCTGGCTTTCCCCCATGCCCTTCCTAGTCTCTGTGACCACTATTCTACTTACTTCTTTCTATCAGACCAACTTTTTATCTTCAACTTTTTAGCTTCTACATGGAGGTGAGAACATGCAGCGTATGCATACAACGACTTGTGTAGTAAAAAACCAAACTAATAAACTGGAATATATAGAGATGGAGAGGGGAATGGGCGAGGAGGATGAGAAAAGAATTAAGATGTGTCATGTACATGTACCAACTCCCCATAAGGAATGTAATCATTGTGTGCTATGAACATGTACTAATAAAAATAAAAATCTTTTAAAGAAAAAAAAAAACCCAAAGCAAAGTCTTCTTGCTTTCTACTTCCTAGCCCCCAGAGATGACCACTTCTGTCATTTAGTTTTTCTAGTGGCAACTTCTTATCTCTAAATAATTTGCTTCAACAGTTATTTCTCTATCAATTTGAAACATTTCTTCTTGCTTCTATGAAAAATCAGAATTTAGCTTGTTTACAGCACTCGACTCTCTCCCTCTGTCCTAAGTTTTTGATAGTTACATTACTATTTGGCTTCCTCTATTGATTAGTTTTGCAACTTTGTTAGATAGTATTTTAAACTGTGATTTCTTATGCCTCCAATTTTCCTTAGTATGTCTTGACCACTCACTTTGTGAGACATAGCTTTTAGTGCCCCATCCTTCCTTTCCATCTCTCCTTTCCTTCTTCCACCACCTGCCGTCTGTGTTCTGTACTTGTGTATCCAACATGGTTGATTACATTTACATTCTGTTCTGTAAAAATAATCAAGTCTTCAGTGCTTTGTCTAGATAGACTATTTAGGTTGACTGCCAATACACCGTGTTTATGTGATTATGACTGTCACTATTATTCATTGCACAGCCAAATAGTGTACTATAATCACTCCTCATTTCCCACAATTCCACTGTCACAATGTCTGTACTACCAGAAGAATGTTCCTAGTATCAAGGTCAACTGAATTTTCCTTTTTTATGCTCTATCAATTGTTCAAAATCATACTACCTTTTTCTGTGTTTCATATTCGGGCCAGAACATGTGTTTGTGTGTGTGTGTGTGTGTGTATCTTATTTTCTTACTGTTGTGTGGCGTTCCTTGAAACCATAGGATAATCGTAGTGTATCTTCTGGGAATATCATTTTACTTGAAGATTTTTACTAGTGCCTATTACTGAGCTTCAGCGTGGTATTTCATACATGCATCTAACTTTTTTTATTGTATTCATCCTCCCAATCTCCTCCTTTATACCCCCACCTCATCCCCTCAGTCCCTTCCTCATGTCTAATAATGGTGAGAAGAACTTTTAAACTTCATTCTGAAATCTAATATACATGCAGAAAAGTGCTCATATCACAAATGACATGGTCCATTTTTACAACTCAAACACTAATTTAACACTCTGATCAAGGTCTGCCTTTTAATTCATTGTACTTGGTACTCAGGGAGATCTTTCCATTTGAAGGACTGTCTCTTCTTACGTTATTTCTTTGATAATTCCCTCCCCTTCATTTTCTGTTTTCTCTTTCTGGAATTCTTATTAGCTGGGTGTTGAAGATTGTGGACTGACCCTCTAGGCTGCTTACCTTTTCTCTTGTTTTCTATTTTATAGCTTATGAATTGAGTTCATAAAATCTTTCTGAGATGTCTGCATATCCAGTTTCAGTTGACCACTTCCAGCTTTGTTTTGGTGAGCCAGCAGAGAGCAAATTGTTACAGTGGGTACCCTCGCAAGTGCATATATGAAAAGCATTTTGTTGGAGGGACCCCAACATGTTACTAGGTACCTTAATCCATCCCAGATGGTTTAATGCCTGTAGCAAGGAGTGCTCTGATATTTTGCCTAGGGGTGAATGTCAAGCAGCCCGTGCTATGGGTCCTGGGATTGGGCGGCAAAGAAGGAAAGATTTCACGTACACAGCTTCACTTTATCCCCCTATCTTCAGTCCCCGATCACCTACCATTGCCAAGTTTGGAGTGTCTCTGGGCCTCTGATGGCCTGATTGACTCCCCCCCACCAACTGCAACCCCCTGCGTGGTGTCCTTGGCTCTCCCTCAACTCTGAACACTCTTCTGTTTATTTTTTGCTTCCAGAAATTTGTTGAAATCTCTCACCCACCGATGTCACCCTCTTCCACCCTCTTCCCTGATATGAGTTCAGACCGTATTTTATTCCTTCACTTTCATTTTAGTGAGGTCCTGGGACAGAAAGGAGGTAAACATCCTCTTGAGATACAAACTTAAGCTAAAGCTACTTTCAAAGGTGATTGTTCTGCTTTCTCAATCCAGATCGAAGCTGGACACTATTGGTAAAGCCCCAGATAGGCAAGCCTGTCGCATTTTGGCTCCGTGGTGCTGCTGGCCCAAGCTTGGCATGTGCACTCTTCTGCAGTCACGGGAGCCTCAGCTAAGGAGCGACACCTGGGCTCTGCCCCCAGCCTCTCCCTGGAGCCTAGGCCGGCCCTTCTGCCTTTTTGGTGCCCTCGTTGTGACTCGAGAGGCTCTGGGTCTGCCTTGAGCCAGGTTTTTCTAAGAGTGCTCGGGCAGTGGAAGCAGGTGGGCCCGAGATGGGCTGCAGGCACACAAGAGGAAGCTTTGAGGTTGAGCTGAGGCTTCTGCAACAGCAGACTGCTGTAGCTGCTCCCCATTCCACCCACTCCCTTTCCCATCATGGCTGACTCTCCATCCCTCTGCTTCCAACAGAGGGAGGAGAGAAAAGAAAGCTAGAAAGCCATTTCCATATTTCTTTCTCCCAACCCCCATCATAATGCTGAGCTGATCTGGGCTGTAATACCTGTGTCTACCCTCACTTTCATTTTTGGGTGCTGCCCCTTTTCCATGCCAGAGTGACTATCTCTTCTAGAAGAGTGACCTGCATGTTCTTAGTGTGGGGGGCCTTGGGCTGCACTTCGTGGAGGGGAGACAGGAAGCAGATGAGGAAGAGAGGCCAAGCTTGCTGGCTGATGCGGGAGGTGAGGCGCACTTGCCTCTGGTATGACAGAAGGAAACAGCAGCTACGGCGGTTAAAAGCTGTGGTTTTGGAGTCAGACCAACCCAGACTTGAATCTCAGTTCCACTGCTTATTAGCTATATAACTCTGGGTAAATCGCATTGCTCCTCTGAGCCTCAGTTTCTGTGTCTAGACAAAGAGAAGAACAACTGCTTTGTGTGGCTGTTCTGAAGGTAGCACAAGTCCTGGGCCTTTGGAGGAGCATAATAAATAGTAAGTTTATTGCTGTTTGGATCATTATAAGGCAGGGCATGCCAAGGAGCAAATAAAGCCTGCTTGTTTGGTATGATTATATACTGTATAGTATTTGTTTGGGATTGAGCGGAGCATGAGATTGGGGAAGGCATTCTCTGAGGAAGAAGCATTTGACCTTGTTGCTCCTTGGGTCAAGTCCCCCAAGGGCTCCCTAGCAGTTACAGGGTGGAGTTCACCCTCTGTCGCCTTGGCCTTCAAGGCTTTCCTCGTTGCAGTCTCTACCTATCATTTTTCTCCTCAAAATATGAATGTGAAGTGATCTCTGCTTCTTTATTTCCCAAAAGAAACATTGAAAACTTGATAGACAAATCCTTCATTCGAAGTATGAAGCAGTCATTGTCATCGTCATCCTCTTCCTCCTATCGTCTTGGAACTTGTCCTGTGGGTTATGGTAAACAAGGGCTCTGAGAAGCATAATAGCCACCAGAAGGATAGTGAGCCACCAAAACCACTGTGGCCTTCATTTTGTATCCTGGCTACCATCTTTCCCTTTGATGTTGTTTGGGTCCATTGCTGAAAGCAGTTCCAGTATCCATCAAGCTTTCTTACTTGTCCTGTGGTTCACCTACTGATAGTTCTTTTAATAATCTTCTTAAGAACTGGGCATGGTGGTGCATGCCCGTAATCTCAGCACTCAGGAGGCTGAGGCAGGAGGATTGCCATAAGTTTGAGGCCAGCCTGAGCAAAACCCTGCCCCAACCCCCCCTCAAATAATGAGATTTTCTTTCATGTCACCATTACCTCAATCCACCTGTCCTCTGTACCTACTTCTGCTTATTTCTAGGTCTGATTCTTGGCCCAGAAGGCTCCTTAGAATAGAGTCTTCCTCTATCTTGAATCAACTTTCAAAAATTTTTTCTTTTACTTTTCACATTGTCTTGCTTGAACTTGAACGTGAACTTGGGTGTAACTTAAACTTGGGAAACATATTTACCTCTCCCTAGTCCTTTTCTTACTTCCTAGCTGTTACAAGTAGGCCTTCATTCCACTTGTGGGCTAGGGAAGCTCTCGAATGTTCCTTTGGGTGAGGCCAACAGTCTTACTCATCTTTCTAGTCATTCTGTTACATTCTTAACCCTCCACTCAAGTTGGACTGAACTATCTAGAGGTTCCTAAGTATTTTAGGCTTTTTTTTTTCCTTGAGATAGAGTCTCGCTATGTAGTTCAGGCTGGCCTGGAGCTCACTATGTAGCTCAGATTGGCCTCGAATTCACAATGATCCTTCCTGCCTCAGTCTCCCGAGGGCTAGGATTACAGGCATGCAGCATCATGCCCGGCTTTAGGCTTCCTCTTCTTCTTTTTTAAATTTTTTTATCTTGAGGCAAGGTTTCATTAAGTCACTAAATTGCCCACGCTAGGCTCGATTTATGATCATACTGCCTCAGCCTCCCAGAGTGCTTGGGATTGCAGTTGTGTGCCACTATTCCCGGCTGCATTTAAGGCTTTATGCTTTCTTGCCTTACTTTTACCTGTTCCTGCGGCCAAACCCCTTTTTCTCCTTGTCTGTGTGGCAGATGGCCACTTGGCTTTGAAGAGCACCTTCAGTGTGCCTTGCATTGTTCTAGGCACTTAGAAACCATGAGCAAAACAGATACTACCTCTGCCCTAGGGAGCTGACATTTCAGTGTGTGTATGTCAGGTCAGGGACAGAAAAGAAACAAACAAGATACATATGTTAAATAGTGGTAAGTGCTATAGTAAAAATAAAACTAGGCAGGGGATGCAGCATGCAGAAGGCCCAGTCAACCATAGCCAATATTTGCATGACCATTATTAAGCAACCTTTTCTTATTTAAGCATTTTCCAATGTTAGCACACATTTTTTATATACATAATGTTCCCAACAACCACAGGTTAGTGCTGTTATTACCTCCATTATATTAATGAGGTGAAAGTCACATAGTAGTAAGAAGAGACAAGGGTAGGATTTATATCCAGGCCCATCTGACTCAAGCCCTGTGGTCATGACCACTGTGTCACTCAACAGTCCTCTCCAAAATTCTCTGAAGTCAGAATTATCATATCCATTTATGGTGCAGAAACTGAGTTCAGAGAGGAGAATGGACTCACCCAAAGTTACACAAAGAATAGACTTGAACCTAGATGTGTCCAACACTCAAGGTTAGACCCTTCTGCAAACCTGAGGCCTAGGAAATCTCTCGACGTGCCTACGTCCTTAGTTGAAGGCTTTGATTCTCCCTGCTTCACCTCCTCGCTGTGGTTTGTGTAGAACCTTGAGCTATGTATACACACCTCAACTCATTATTCACACTTTGCCTATCTCCCTTTCCTCTATGGCTACCCCTTGGGCCTAGAAGATGGGCCCGGATTATAAGATGACGCAGTCCCTGAAAGTAAGCTCAAGAAATTTAGGCAGGGAATTCTGGGGTCCTGGGTACTTGGAGTATGGTCTAGAAGGGATAGGGCCAAAAACAGTAGCTCCCCGATCCCACAGATACTTTTCTTTGTGGGGAGGGTCCCCTTAAGTGTGGGGCCTGGGCCTCTGCATCTCAGTATAGTCCATGCTATTGTCATTTGCAATCAATCAGTCTCCGAGATCCTAATCCTTTGACTTCTTGAGCTAGGTCCTATTTTGCAAGGAAGGGGATGGAGGGCATCCCATCAGCCTAGACTTCCATGATCTTTGGCCATGGAAGGATGGGGCCTTTACAGCAAGCCATGCCACACACACATATAGTTCTTGGGCCTTGTTTGCAATATTTTGTTCATAGCACTCTCAGGATGCTTATCTTCATTTCTTCGTAGCTTAAAATGTATATTAAATGCGTCCTTCCATTAGAAAATTCAGGAAACCCTGGAAAAGCAAGGAGAAAAACATTATTCGTAATTACAACACACAGTGGCTGCTATTCTGAACATTTGGTGTATTCCTTCCATTCTCTGCATTTTTTATGTAGTTGAAGTGATTTTGCACATACGGTTTTTTCCTTGCTTTTTTCATTTACACATTTCTCCTTGTAATTGCATATTCTTCATTATCATCATATTTAGCAGCAGCAGATATGCCACAATATACTTAGCCATTCTCTGCAGGTAGGGCATGGAAGCGGGGCCCAGATTTTTACTGGTTTAAATCATGCTGCAATGGGCTTTCTTGAACACATGCTTTAAGGGAATTTACAGCTTTTGAGGATTTGACCTTATATGGGAGCAGTTGTATCCAGCTTATTTCGCTTTCTAAATGGTCCTTCTGGCTGGGTCAGATTTGTGTTGTGTGTGTGTGTGTGTGTGTGTGTGGTGCTGGAAATTAGGGCCTCATGTATGCTAGACAAACGCTGTACTGCTGAGCTACACCCCCAGGCCTCTGATTCATTCCTAGAATCATTCATTTATTCATTTATTCCATCACCACATGTTAACACTGTACCTATATGAACCAGACCCCGAGAGCTAGAGTTATAGGCAGGAATCAGACAGCCCCCATACTGCCAGGAACTCCCAATCTGCTGGGGGAATCAGACATAGAAATGGACATTTTCAGAACAGTTTGATCAGGGCTGAGATGGAGGCAAGAAAAGGATACCGTGGGAGAACAGAGGAAGGGCTCCTAGCCCAGCCTGGGGACATGAACAGAAGTTTCCTGGAGGAGGTGGTACCTAAACGAGTCTGGAAGATGAATAAGAGTTGGCTAGAATAAAAAAGGGGAGCTTCCACTTAAACATAATGAGTCGAATAAACTTATTTATCTCAGTTGCTTTCCCAAATCCCACTAAGATAAGGGTAAAGGAATAAAAAAAAGTTAGAAACACATAAGGTCTGGGATGTTGACTAAGGTAAACTCTTTCACTTAGAGAACTCCAGCAGTGCTCAGGATTCAGTGGTACTGTGCATCACAGAAGGCAGGCTGTGGTGTGGACCTGAGAACAGAGGAATGTTGACAGGCTCTTCTTCACCAGCCCCATCCAGTCAGGACTCCTCCTCCTGCCCCATCTCTGCAGGTAGAAGTGGATTCTTTGGAGAAATTGAAGTGAAGAGCCTTTTGACTTGAGGACCGTGGATGCAGTGGAGGATGGTTGAAATGGAGCTGCAAACAAAGGGATCTATAACGTAAAATGGTGGGACCATCCCCTCCCTCCGTTCCCCTACCTCCCGGACACCAAAGTCAGATGCACACAAGAAATTAAAGGATTTTTCTCTGGGGAAACAAAAAGACCCCAGGGGAAAGGCCTCTAAAAGATGACATTTGAGAATCTCCTAACAAAAGAACAAGGTTTCAGCTCAGTAAATCCCTAATGAAACCCATATCCAATTTCTACCTGCACATAAAACTTCAGTGTACCTTTGTAGTGACATGGGAACTGATCACTAAGGATCACCAGCCAAAGACACTTAAATTAGGTGTATTTTATTTTATGTAGACTAAACCTTAATATAATCAATTTTAGAAAACAACAAGTTCTAAGCAGGGTGTGGCAGTACACACTTGTAATCTGAAGCTACTTGGGAGGCTGAGGCAGGAGGATTCAAGTTCAAGGGCAGCCTGGGTAATTTAGTGAGGCTCAGTCTCAAAAAAAAAAAAAAAGAAAAAAGAAAAAAAAAAGCCAGGGATGTAGCTCAATGGTAGAGCACTTGCCTAGCATGTGCAAGGCCCTGGGTTCAATTCCCAGGACTACAAAACCAAACAAAAGACCTCACAGAAAAACCAAGACCAACACCAAAAACCAAGTTCTAGGTAGCCAGAGATTATCAGATAGTCCAAAACAGTATGCAGAAGATCATCGACCTGGAAGACAGATGGAAAAAGCAAACAAACACACAGAAAAAAAGAACTTGGAAGGAACAGGTAATTAAAGGAAGAGAAGACCTGAGAAATTAAGAATAGTGAGACACAGAATAAAAATTTCAGCACACTTAGAAAATAAAAGATGAGGAGATATCCTAGGAAGCAGAATAACAAGATGAAGAAAAGGACAACAGAAGAGAAAATTAGAGGATCAATTGAAGAACTCCACCAAGCAACAATAGGAGCTGCAGAAATAGAAAATGGAGGAAACAGCGGGAAGGAAATTCTCAAAGATATAATACAAGAATATTATGCTGGAGAATCGAAAGAAACAAAAACTCCTGCTGATCATCCAGCAAAATGAATAATACCAAGGCCCATGCCAAGATATGTCACTGTGACATTTCAGAATACTACCAGGGAGTAAAGAGAACCTAAAGCTTCTGGAGGGGGTAAAAAAAAAAATGGGTACAAAGGATCAAGAAAAAGAATGGTGTTTGGACTTCTCAGCAGGAACCCTGGACGCTAGGAAGCCATGGAGCCATTTTCTCAATATTCTGAGGAAAAGAATTCCAGCCTAGAAGCCTGTACTCAGTTGAATTATCAGCCAATAATGAGCGTATGGTAAAGACATTTTTCAGACATGGAAGGTCTGAAGATTTTACGTATTATGCCATCTTTCTCAGGAAGCAATGGAGATCTGCTCCCGCAGAATGAGGACATAAACTTAGAAAAGAAAGCCATAGAATCTAGGGAGTATGGAATCCAGCACAGAAGAGAGGCAAAGGGGATTCCAAGATGAGAAGAGGGGGCTGGGGATTTAGCTCAGTGATTAGAGTGCTTGCCTTGCAAGCACAAGGGCCTGAGTTCAATCCCCGGCACCACCAAAAAAAAAAAAAAAAAAAAAAAAAAAAAAAAAAAAAAAAAAAAAAAAAAAAAAACCAAGATGAGAAGAGAGAATGTCTTAGAGAGAATGTGCATCTGGGCACACCTAGAGAGCAGCCAGTTTAGAAGACAGATGTCTCTAAGGGAAATGTGGCACGGTGGTGCACACCTGTAATTCCAGCACTCTGGGAGGCTGAAGCAGGAGGATTGCAAGTTCATTCTCGGCCTGGGCAATTTAGCACCTTATTGAGACCTTGTCTCAAAATTTTAAAAAGGACTGGGGATGTAGCTCAGTGCAAAGGCCCTGGAGGTCAATTCCTGGTCCTAGAAAAAAAAAAAAAAGTATTGAGAAGAAAATTGTACTTTTGTACTTTTGACAGAATTTGGGGGGAGAAAATTGATCATTTGTGTGAAGAGAACTAAGCAAACAACAACAAAATAGTAGTCAATAACAGGGAGAGTAAGAAGTTACAATCCCCAACACTACAAAAGAAGAAAGTGGCGGGGAAGGACTCAAGGAGCGGGCGCGGCTTCCCGGGCCCACGGCAGCAGTCTCCACACCCGCGGGGCGTCTACACTGGCCAGCCAATGCACATCCAGTGACCAGAACAGCAAGGCCCGCGCGCGGCGGGGGCGGCGGCGGACGCGCAGCCACGGTGACCCCAGTTTTGGATTTACCGCTCGGTGGGGGGGGACCTGGATTTAACTGGCGACTGTTTTGGGGGACGCTGAACGCCATGTTGTGGAAAGTAATCGATAATGTCAAGTACGAAGAGGACTGCGAGGATCGCCACGATGGGAGCAGCGATGGGACCCCGCGCATCCCCCAACTTTCCTCGGGCCGGGCAGCTCCTCTACAGCCGCGCGCCGCCGCTGTCCCACGCTGGGGTCGGCGAGTACCAGCCGCTCTACTTCCTGCCGCCCTATCAGCAGCTGGTGTACTCGCAGTCGGCGGACCCCTACTCACAGCTGGGAGAAGCCTATAACGCCGCCATCAACCCGCTGCACCAGCCGGCGCCCACCAGCAGCCAGCAGCAGAGCCGGCCCGGCCGCCAGGGCCAAGGGGGGGGGGCGGCCTGCCCGCGCACCACGACCGCCCCGCGGGCCTGCTCCCCCACCTCTCGGAGCTGGACGGGGGCTCAGTGAGCTCCCGCAGGGACGCCTACTGCAGCTCAGACCTGCTGCTGCCCCACGTGCACTAGTTGGACGCCACCGGCCTGGCGGACAACCTGGGGCTGCACGACATGGCTCACCAGATGGACGAGGTGCAGAATGTTGATGACCAGCACCTGCTTCTGCATGCTCAGACTATAATTCGCAAAGGTCCCATCTCGATGGCGAAGAACCACCTGACCCCTCCCTGTCAGAAGGACCTGGTGGGAGCCGTGATGAATCCGAACGAGGTCTTCTGCTCTGTCCCCGGGAGACTGTCAGCTCCACATCTAAGTATAAAGTGACCGTGGCTGAAGTCCAGAGGCGACTGCCACCTCCAGAATGCTTGAATGCCTCCCTCCTGGTGGGTGTTCTCAGAAGAGCTAAGTCCAGAAACGGAGGCCGGTCCTTGCGGAAGAAACTGGACAAGATAGGATTGAATATTCCAGCCGGGAGATGCAAGGCCACTCATGTGACCCTCCTGACATCCTTAGTGAAAGGCGAAGCGGTTCACCTGGCCTGCGACTCTATGTATGTCTGTGAAGCCGAGTTCCCCAGCAAGCCCGTGGCCGAATATTTAACCAGACTTCATCTTGGAGGGCGCAATGAGATGGCCAGCAGGAAGAATATGCTTCTGCCTGCACAGCAAGTGTGCAAGGAGCTCACAGACCTCCTCAATCAAGACCGGACCCCCAGTGGGAAGAACAGGCCCACCCCGGTCTTGGAGGCGAACATCCAGAACTGCCTGTCTCATTTCAGCCTGATTACTCACAGCTTTGGCAGCCAGGCCATCTGCGCTACTGTGTCCACCGTGCAGAACTAAATCAAAGAGGCCCTGATTATGATAGACAAGTCCTATATGAACCCTGGAGACCAGAGTCCAGTGGATTCTAACAAGACTCTGGAGAAAATGGAGAAGCTCCACAAGTGAAATGGGGTGAATGGAGGGCGGGAACGTTGGGAAGGGGAAGGACTGCAGGCTCTTTCTCTGGACAGTCTGGGACACCCTCTCACCTGATGAAGAGTTTATTACCTACCTGATCTATGCCTGGGTCACAGCGATTCTGATTTCCCTCCTGGACTCCTTGATTTCTTTTTTTCTTTTCTTTTTTTTTTTTTTTTTTTTTTTTTTTTTTTTGGTGCTGGGGATCAAACTTAGGGCCTTGTGCTTGCAAGGCAAGCACTCTAACCACTGAGCCAAATCCCCAGCCCCTTCACCTTGATTTCTTAAGTGTTGAAGCACTTAACTCTGGACATTGCTGTTGTTACATATTGAGCATTTATACTTTGGAACCCCAATCATCCTTTCCCTCAAAGTGGTGCTACAAGTTTTAAAATCAATAAACTGCCTGGGCCTTACAAGAAACCATGTACTTGGCTGTTGTAATGTCAAATTGATGTGACATGAACAGATGGACAAGCTTACTTTTTCAGTGTTAAAATATAATGGCTGTTTTTTGCATCCACTAAATATTTATCTAAAAACAATTAGTATTTATGTAGATTCTGCAGCGGTCACATCCTCCAGCAGGAGGAGGAGGTTCTGCACTCTTAGCAACTGGTTAACAGGTGGTATCTGGCACACTTAAACCCCAAGTTCCAAGGGGACCTTCTGGTTTGGGAAACTTGTAGAAACAAAGCCTGCTGATTTCGTTAAAAAAAAAAAAGAAGAAGAAGAAGAAGAAGAAGAAGAAGAAGAAGAAGAAGAAGAAGAAGAAGAAGAAGAAGAAGAAGAAGAAGAAGAAGAAGAAAGTTGGGTAGGAAAGGAAATGTAGTTATATAAGATATGATTTATCCATTCCAGGTTGACCCTAATTCACAAATCTGACATTTAAAATGTGCCCAAACCTAAAACTTTGAGTGCTGACATGATGCCACAAGTGGAAAATTCCACACCATGAAACTGTTTCTCGCATAAAATTATTTTAAAAGACTGTTTAAAATTACTTTCAGGCTATGTGTACAAGTTGTAAATAATACATAAGGGAATCTCATGTTTAGACTTGGGTCCTGACCCCATTATATCATTATACCCATTGTGTGTATGCAGATGTTCTAAAATCTGAAAACTATAGAAATACAACACACTTCTGCTCTCAAGCATTCCAGGTCAAGAGTACTCAGCCAGTACAGTGGTAGTATCCACACAGTCGTAGTAATGTAAACCACCACCATTGGTTTAATCCAGACTTTTTCATAGGACCATAACAGTGTAATGAGAGGAAGGCATGTGTGTACCTGTGTAACAACTAGAATGAATGAAAGTGGTTATCACACAGTAACGCATGTAAAACATGTTAACTATCCACGGAGGTGGTAGTATAAGAGACAGCTCTTCTTACAGCAAAGTAGGAGGAACTCGGGACATAGTATAGAAAATTGGCCAGGTGTGGTGGTGCTCGCCTATAATCCCAGCACTTGGGAGGCTGAGGCAGGAGGATTGCCATGAGTTCAAGGACAGCCTCAGCTGTATAGTGAGAGCCTATCTCAAAAACAAACAAACAAAAATCAAGAAATAGAAGGATGCATGTGTTCTTTAGAAACAAAGATGTAAATACTGAAAAGCAGTGAAAAGGGATTGCCTTTGAGAGTGGGAGTTGGAGACGAGGAGGGATAGAGCAAGGAATCTGTGGTTTTTGTTATCACTTTGGTAACTAACCAAGCTTTTGTTATCTATAGACATGTATCGCTTCGGTAACAAAATTTAAAAAGGATTCACAGGATCATGTCAAGAGTGAATTAGTGGTCTAAGTGTGTACGTTAGAAACATGAAAGTCAAGTTAGAAAAAATAACTGAAAGATGTGAAAAAGAGACTGTTGTTTGTATTCAGAGTCTTTCACAGTTTGACTTTAAAAAGACATGTTCATGTGTTCAATAGAGTTAAAAATCATTTAAAGAAACATAAAGAAGGGCAAGCACATTCCAGGTAGCAAATACTAGATGTACTAGAAAGGTGGCTGAGAGGGTGGAGTGAGATGTAGAGCTTAGAGAGGCAGGCAGGGCTTGATCAATGGGAAGTTCCATGGGGGGAATTATTTAAATGATCGAGGCAGGAGAAGAGAACCATGTCAACTGACGCATACTTTAGACCAGTCCGGTAGCAGTAGGTGTGAAAAAGAAGTTTGTCCATCGAAAACACTTGCAGTTAGACAAAGTGCCTTTGGGGAGGGAAGGTGCCTAGCTGCTGCAGGGCTGGTTCTCAACTTTTAGAGAGATCTGCAGGATGCTTGGGCCAGGGAATCTGACTTTTTCTTCAGGACATCCTGGGAGGAGCCCTGGTCACCATGCTCTTCAAGCCTCAAGTCTAATGTTTCAAAAAATCTGCTTCCAACTTCCTTTCTAGAGGATACTATTTTAAAAATTATGTATGTGTATATGTATGTATGTATTTTTGTGGCGGTGGGGATGAAACCCAGCGCCTCGTGCGTGCTAAGCAAGTGCTTCGCCACTGAGCTATTCCCTCCGCCTTGGACACACGATCTTTTAGAAGTGTTATTTAAATACTGGCTTGAGGACAAGTCAGGTGATTCTTCGTATCTCATTTCTGCTGCATTCTGTGTTCAGTTAGCTTAGCTTTCAGAGAACAACTTTATTTGTCTAATTCCAGGTTCTTGGGAAGAGACACCACATTGTTCCCTCAGTTATTGCTTATACGTGGCTTGGGGAATCAAAACAGGAGGCAGGGAATCCAGCTCCGGGGCAAGGGCAGAAACACCAGTTGTGGCAGCTCAGGGATCCCTATCCCTTCCCTTCCCTTCCCTCCTTTCCCCTTCCCTTCCTTTCCCCTTCCCCTGTCCCCCTTCCCTCTTCCCTTCCTTTCCCTTCATGTTTAGACTTGGGTCCCAACCCCATTATATCTCATTGTGTATATACAGATATTCAAAAATCTGAAAAAAATAGGAATCCAACACTCATCCAAATCCCTTCCCTTCTCTTCGCTTCTTTTCCTTGTCCTTCCTTCTCCCTCCTTCTCTTCCTTTCTTTTTGTGGAATTGGGGATTGAACTCATGGCCTTCACACTGAGCTACATCCCCAGCCCTTTTATTTTTTATTTTGAGAGTCTTCTTGCTAAGTTGTCCAGGCTGAGCTCAAACTTGCACATTTCCTGTCCAGTCTTCAGAGTGCTGGGATTACAGATATGTGCCACTGTGCCCAGCTAGGGCCTCCACTCTTTGCAGTCATTCTGCTGTGTTGCTCCTATAAATCCCACAAAAGGTTCAGGAAGTTTTGATATTCTACCATTTACTCTCCCACCTTCCAAGCTGGCTCTTGTACATGGGAGCTGGAACATCAAAATCCTTAGATTACATGCCCAAATTTGGGGCTCACAAAATATAGTCACTATACTCATAGACTTCGATAAGTTACTGTTCTTTTGAGCACCACTACTGATGATGAGAATTGGCTTAGCCAAATCTTTTGAGAATCTTGGGGTGACTAAGTGGCCTTTTGTTAAGAGAAGGCTGTGGGGAGGACCAGGAACTGATGAGGATGACCGGGAAGTGGGCAGGGGTGGGGGGATGCTCTGGTCCCTGGGTCTTTTCTTCTCCATGTGCACAGATGAATCTAGTTGATAAAGAGAGATAAACTTTGGGGTTCTGAAAACACTAAATAAAGACCTGAAGATTGCTAGGAATTTAACTAACATGGCTCCATCATTTTATAGATGAAGAACCAAGGTCCAGAGAGAGGTGACTTGTCCAAGTTCCACTGTCAGTTAGGGTATGAGCCTTAATAGGACCTGGCTTCATTCTTCCAGGCTGCATGGCCTCCCCGAAGAATGGGGGCCAAGCTCCGTGACGTAGAATTAGGTTGACCATTGGGCAGGGCAGTAGCCCCTAAAGAAGGATAAGATAGCACTGTGTTAATGATTATTGTCTATACAGAATGATTAAATGCATAATGAGTAATAGATGGGGCAGGGGCGGGGGAGCTCAGTGGTAGAGCACTTGCCAAGCTGGCTTGAGGCCCCGGATTCTATCCCCGGTGCCACAGAGAAGTGAAAGGTGCCTGAGGTTAAGCCGTACTCCTACATCAAGGCTCGTAAGATGCCCTGTCCCTTCAAACTAGGAGGAAGCAGTCGACAGTGAGAACTGGCTGATACACCCGAACCATGGCTGGAATCTCTTTCCCCCTTCACTGCCACCTTGAGGCCTGTAAGACAGCGTACAGAAATGCGTTGGGAGCAGAAGCGCCTATCTGGGAATCTCAGAGGAAAGAGCAGTGGAAAGAAGGGTCCATCAGCACCTCTGGCTTGATATCGAGGAATGAAGCGGAGGGAACTCGCCCTAACAGTGTGGCTGAGACCAGCGCTGAGTGACTGGTCCAGTGGTGCATGGTGCGGTATGAGCCTGAACTTTGCGGCTCACTACCTGCTCCTCTACTTGTGTGGCCTTAGGCAAGTCATTTCCACCTCTTTGAGTCTCAGTTTCATCGTCTTTAAATTGCACAACTAATTCTCACTTTACAGAGTCAAAGGAGATAATGTGTGAAGGGAGCCTAACACTCCACCTGTTACACAGTAGGTGCTCAATGATCATTTGTGGCAGTGGTGATGATGGTGAAACTGATTATATATCTATGTATTATATAAGTAGATGTGGGCAAGTGGCCAGTTGGTGAGCCCCTTAAGATAAGGCCCTTATCCTGCCAGGTCAGGGCCTGGGATACAGTCCCCTCGATAAATGTGCTCTGAGTTAGGGGCCGGGTGGGTGAGTGGTGAGGAGACCAGCTTGCCTAGGATAGAGGGTTAGTGCGTGGGAGAAAGGCTGAGCGACTTGGCCTCCATTCCGTAGGCAGTTGGGGTGTCCTTGAAGTTAGGCCCTTTAGACCTGGTGCCTGCAAGTAATTGAGCTGGGCCTCAGAAGTGATTTTCCTGCTGCAGAGTGAGATCGAAAGCTTTAATAAGTGTACTAAGGTGCTCCGTAGCTTGACCCTCTGTTCCTTTAGGGGGCTGAAAATGCTAAAGGCTGGAACCACCATCATCAGTTGAGTGTGTGCCATGTACCAAAAAGGCACTCCAGAAAGGGAAGGATTCATGCCAATGTCCCCACCCCTGCTCCTTTTACTAGTGAAAAAACCGAGGTTCCCCATGGTGAGGTGACTTCCCCAGGATTCTGCAGCTAATCGGTAGTTGACTAGAAGTGCCTACTCACGCGACACCCTGGCACTTACCCGCCCCGCCCTGATGGTGAGGGCTCCATTCTCTCTCCTGAGGGCCCCCCCACCCCGTGTCCCTTTGTCACTTGGTGCTCAGTGTAGCTGTAGATGGACCCTCATGCCACCAAGATAACATCTTGGCTGTCCTAGCCAAGAGCAGAGCCTGTGATGTGTTCATCTCTGTGTCCTTTACAGCCAGCCTGGGAGAAGTCTGGGGTGAAGAGGGAGGAAGAAGACAACCAGGGAAAGAGGAGGCGGCTTACCACACTCTCCCACTTCTAAGGTCCCTGGCCCCGCCTTCTCCGCACCGCCGCACCCCCCACCCCACCCCCCCGCCCGGCCCCAACATGCTAGTTCCTTGGGCCTAAACTTCTTTACACAAGCGCATGTGCGCGCGCGCGCACACACACACACACACACACACACACACACACACACACACAAGGGCACTCAACCTGCACCCTCACACATTTTTCCCAAGGAGGGAGTAGCCAGAGGGGAGGGGAGTGGTTCAGATTTGCCTCATTTCCTTGCTTCCCTCAGAGCTGTCCCCGCCCAAGCTCCTCTCTTGCCCCTCCCTCCTTCCTCTCTGAAGAGCCCCTTGGTGAAGAAGGCAGACCAGCAGAGTAGGAAGGAGCCTAGTGGCTGACTCATTTACCCTCGCAGCTTCATCCTTTTCATCTGGAAAATAAGCAGGTTGGACTAAGCAGTTGGCAAAGCCTCTTCTATGCTGTTAATAATACCTGGTATTTGTCTACTGGGTTCCAAAGGGCTTCTCATCCCAACAGCTCTGCAGGGATTGGCCTCGTGTTACAGTTGGGGAGACCAGGGCTCAGACTCCTGAGGCGAAGTGACTTCCCCAGGTCAGGGGGCTGGAAAGTGTTAGAGCTGCTATCCGAGCCTGGGTCTCTCTGCATTTAAAGCTCAGGCTCTGCCCCTTCCCACAGCTGCTGGCCACTTCTCAGGTCGCTCCTGAGAGAGCGGCACTCCTCGCTATGAGCCATCAGGCCCTCATGGTACCTCTTTGACCACACCTCTAACTGCCCATCCCCTGCTTACTGGGCCAGGCACCCTGCCTTCCCGCTACTGCTACTCGCGTCTCACAGCCTGTGCACTTGCTATTCTCCTGCATGGACCAAACACCCTTCCTCCCATTTGCACTGTGTGCATTAGGCCTCATGGCTACTGTGTAGGGCAGGGAGAAAGGAGTAAGACAGCATATGCTGACTGTGTTGGTTTTTCTCTGTTTCCCTTTCAGATCTGATGGTGAGAATTCCAGAACAGTCAGGTCAGTACCTCTTTTCTTTAGTAGTCATTAGGAGATGGGGCAGGGCCTGGGTGGGGGGTCTCTGGTTTGTTACTTTGGGATCCATGGACAGGGGTAGGGACCAATTTCAGGGTTCTTTCCCCATTGGTGTCGGGGGTGGTTTTGGAGTGGAGAGGGACAGCGGGGTGAATGTGGCAGTTGCAGGGAGGGCTCGAAGTCTGTTCTTCAGTCTTTCTGACCCTAGCTGACTCAGGGGTTTGGCTGAACACCGAGAGAACTCATAGGAACTGGCCAGACATGCAGCCCATCTCCAGAGAGGTCAGCTCTGGTCCCAGCACCTTCGCCACCTTCTCCTTCCACGAGAAAGGGGAACAGTGGATTGTGGGCTTTCCCAGCCTGCTGTTCTTGTTCTACCCTAAACCATGCCAGCACTGAGAAATAGGATTTGGATGGACTTGGGATGTGACACATTCTAGACATTAGAAAAGTATATGATGGTGATGAATAAACATTTTTCCTGTGTGCTTGGTTAGAAAGTTTAGAAGGTTAAGTACATTTTAAAGGTGTGATTGGTCAGCCACTTGGGGGAGGCAGGGGTAAAATGGGAGCAGAGACAAGAGCTCTGGCCTCATCCATCAGGAGCCTCTTGAAGGCAGAAGTGTCAAGTACAAGGTGTATATAGAGATGATGAGCCAGGTGTGATGGCGCACGCCTGTAATCCTAGCACTCAGGAGGCTGAGGCAGAAGGATCACCGTGAGTTTGAGGCCAGCCTGGGCTACACAGTGAGTTCAAGGCCAGCCTGAACTACATAGTGAGACCCTGTCTCAAAAAGAGAAAAGAAATGATGAGGGACTCAGAGTAGGGCCCAGTCAGTCTTAGGGTTTGGGCTGGGACTATGGGATGGGCCTCTGCAATGGGATGGGTCCAGGCAGCAGGCACAGGATGGGGACAGTCAGTCCCAGCCAGGGCTGCCACAAGCATATATAACACCTTTTTGAAGAGTAGGACAAAGGTACCCCCTTTCAAGGGCACGCCTTCTGAATGAATCAGCTGGAAAAATTGTCCCTTTCCTCTGGGTCATGTTTACCAGGCTTCCCAGCTTGGCGAGCATAGCTCAGGTTGGGCATCAGCCTTCATTTGTGCCCTCTCGTGTTGTCGTAGCCTGCCCAGCCATATGCAGCAGTATAGGCGCTGTCAGCTAGACAGTGGATATGGGCTAGGGGCAAAGGGTGCCAGCAAACAGAAGTACACAATGAACTGGGTGTGGTGGCACATGCCTGTAATCCCAGCTAGTTGAGTGGCTGAGGCTGGAGGATGGCAAGTTCAAGCCCAGCTTGAGCAACTTAGTGAGACCCTGTCTCAGAAAATAAACAGGACTGGGGCTATAGCTCAGTGACAGAACACTTGCTTAGCATGCATGAGTGAGGCCCTGGGTTCAATCTCGAGTACTTCAGAAAAAAGAAAAAAAGAGGTATCTAATGAGACCCATTCTGTCTTAGCATCCCTGGCAGGGGATCTGGTGTGAACACGCTGATGCCCAGGGCCAAAGTCAGGGCTGTGGGCTGGGTACACACCGAGGCCAGCATTAAGCAGGGGGAGTGTGATGGACAGAGTCAGCCCCGGTGCCAGGCAGGGGTGTATGATGAGACATAATTAGTCCCAGCATGCAGCCAAGGAGCATGGCACAAGCACAGCTTGTCCTAGCACTTAGGAAAGTACTTGTTTAGCAAAAGACATGGATCTCATGTCCCACTGTGGGTTTGGAGAAAGGTAACCTAGATTGACCCTGAGCCCAGGGCCCCTGCAGGCAGCCCTGATGATGTGCCTGCTACTCGTTAAGAACCCAGATTGAAGGCATTTCTAGTTCTCACTTCTCCCAGAAGGGGAGTTCTTGGACCCAATAGCTCAGGGTATTTAATAATGACCATAATCATAAGTCATCTGATGACTTATGTCGGCCTTTTACAATTTATAGAAGTTGTCAGGGACTTTCATTTGTTTGATCCTCCCAGTGACACTGTAGGTGGAACTGGGGCTGGCCTTATCATCATTGTTTTACAGTTGAGGAAACCAAGGCACAGTATGGTTATGGGTTTTGCCTACAGCCACACAACTAATGCATGACTGAGCCAGAATTCAAACCCAGGTCTCAAATCCTGGCAACAAGCCCAGAGCCCTGCCCACACTGTCACCAAGGGAGCTCTTGACAGCCTTGAAGATAATAGTAATCATCCTCATCCTCATCCTAATATTAGTAATCACAGCAATTATCGTTGATTCCTCACATCCTAAGAACTCTGAATATGATCTTATTTAATGCTCACTGCAGCCCTATTAGGCCTGGTTTATTATCCCTGATTTACAGATGAGGAATAGATAGGAGGTTCTGAGAGGGTCAGTGCTTGTCCTAGAGAGGAGCAATGGGCGAGGTGGCTTGTCTCAGATGCATATCCTGGGTTCTCTAGTTCTAAAGCCAGTGTGGATTTTACTCAGATTTACCTCCTGACATCCGTCTGGGCCCACAGTTAAGGAGGCCCTTAGGAGCCTTGAGGATTCAGCAGGCAGGGAAGTAAGGGTCAAACTTGGGCTGTGAGAAAGGCCTGAAGCATAGCACATGTGATGCGAGGTCTTGCAGACATGGTGGGAAGAGCTTTTCACATGGAGCCATTGCTGGACGGGGCCCTCTGAGAGTGTTCTCAGGCCCTACATGTAAATTCTCCAGTCCACTCCAGTTAGGGGTCAGCTCAGCTTCCCAGAGCAGGCAGTGTTTGCTCAGGGCTGTGCAGGCCTGGCTTTGTCTGAGGAGGGCATCCCTAGCGGTAACATCACGTGTATAGGAAAGGGAGGGGTGGGTTTTAAAGACAGGGAATATGGGTTGGGCTAAAACCGAAGAAAAGTTCAGAGTGCTGGTCAGGGCTGGGCCAGAGATACTTTCTATCACTAATGGAGAGCTGAGGAAAGTTGGAGAGGCTAAGCTCTGTAGCACAAAAAAGGACAGAAATTTTGGATCCAGGTTCAGGACTTCATTTTTGATGAGGTTGCTTTCTACTGTAGTTATGTGACTGGACAAATCTGCTTGTCCTTTAGAACCCATTTCCTCATCCAATAAATGTGTGTGTGTGTGTGTGTGTGTGTGTGTGTGCCTCTGTGTGTGCCTCTGTGTGTGTGTGTGTGTGTGTGTGTGTGTAGATGGGATAGGTGAGTAGAAAAAATACCAGGGAGAAGGGCTAGGCCCCGGCTGTTGTGAAAACTGAGCAGCAGGAAGTGGCAGGGCCCAGGCCTGATGGCTTCTAACTTTTGGGTGCCAGAGGAAGTGTGGAGTCTAATTAAAGCTGAGCAGCTGGTGATGGGGGAGGGCCGTGGGCAGAGGTAGGTGCCTGGGATTCTGTAGATCCATGACAAGTTGTCAGACCTAAAGGCACCTTAAACCAAGGTCCAGAGAATAGCCCGTCATGGCTCAAGCTCACAAAGCTATCAGCAGAGCCTGCTTCCTAGCTGTTTGCTCTTTGCAGTCACTTAACTTCTCTGGTCCTTAGTTTCTCACTAGTAAAATGGAAACAATAATTCTGATTTCTGAGTTGACGAGGGAACTTAAAGTAAAACAACGCTCCCGATAAAATGGTGGCTGAACAAATTGTAATGTCCTCTGCCTTCCACTAACCAAATCCGAGGTCAGGTGCCCTAGAGCCAGACTTGAAAAATGGGCAGAAGTGTGGGACTTGAAGACAGATAGCGGCGAGAGGGGCCTGATCGATCCTCCTCACACCAGGAGATGAGGAAGCCCAGGCCCTCAGGCACAGGTGGCCAAGAGGGTCAGGCCGGAACTCGGGCACCCTGGGGGTTAGGCTGGGGTTGCTAGGCACGCAAGGATGAGAGCTGGAGGAGGTGGCCTGTTGCTAGGAAAGAAGGGGGGAGGTGGGAGAGCCACTGACACCCGCAGAGCCAGGGACGTCCCCATGGCAACGGGAGCCACTGCATCAGGAGATGAAGTGGGAGGAGGAGCCACTGCTGGCTGTGTTCCCAGAGGAGGCCTCCCACTCCGGGCCTCAGTGCCCCCATCTGTCCAACTGGAGTTTGGATTAGATAATCTAGAAGATTCTTCTTTGTTTTGACTTCCTGGTAATCTCAGATAGCTGAGACTTCACGACCTTTTTGTGGCTCCCCCATTCACATGTGTAAGATGCTGTCAGTCCCCAGAGCTGCCCCAGCTGTGTCCAGTTCTTCCTTCCCATTCCACATCCTGTTCAGCTCCGCCCTGCTGCCCACCCTGCCTGCACTCTATTCCTTCTGCTTCCTTTGCCTAGGACCTTGTCATTTACTGCCTGCGAAAGGCTCTCTGGCTCTGGGGGCCCAACTCTGGTCCTGCTCACTCTGGGCAGCCTGCCCTGGCCACCCTCATCCACCCTGGCTGCTTCTTCCTTCCTAGGCTTCTCTAGCCCCAAAGGCCCGAGCCCTTCCTGCTATCCTTAGGAATCACTGCTGAATTTTATTGAGCCACTTCTAAGAGCCAGACCACATAGGATACCTGACAGGCTCAGATCTTTACAGTAAATTTATGATGTCATATTGTGAATCCCCATTTCACATATGACAGTACTCTGGGAGCTTATGGGACTTGCCTGAGGTCCGGCAGGAACTGTGTGGTGGAATCCAGTTTGGAACTTGGTTCTGTAATTGCTGCTGCCCCAGGCCTGAGGTGGGGTCTGATGGATCATCATGGTCAGCAACAGCAATAGCATTTGCTGTGTGTTGGCTAAAGCTGCTGTATGCCAGGCACCATGCTGGGCACTTTACTTATTTTCATTTCATCTTCACAGTGATCCTATAGGTAATATATTCTTGTCATTTGACAGATGAGGAAACCAAGGCTTAGAGAGCTAAAATAAGTTACCCCATAGTAGAATGAAGGTAATAATCCAGACCATGAGATCAGTGGTCACCACACTCACCCAGGGTTAACCCAACCATATTCCCGAAGCACATTCCCTGCATGGCAGGCTTGTATGAGGTGACGCATTGTGGGGACAGAAGCAGGCAACTGGGGTCCCTTCCTGTGGGGCGCTCCCAGTCTGGGGTTGCCGCAGCCACAGATGAGACAACTCTGGCAAGCCTAGATGGGAATGTAATAGCAAGGTAGATGGCTGGTGTGTGAGGACAGGGTCAAGGGGAGTCGAGCTGGGTTCTGACAGCTGAATGGAGGAGAAGGAGGGAAATGGAAGGAGCTGGGGTAATTTTCCCAAGGGATGTACCTTTCTAGGAAGCTCCAGAGGGCCAAGCAGGGGCAAAAGGTCCCTCTTCCTTTCCCTTCCTTTTTGTGTTCTCCTGCTCTGACCTGGCCCAGCCCCAGGAAGTGGGTGACCCCTAAGCTGGCTGAATGCCTGGTTGACACCAAAATAAACTTGCCTTCCCTCTCTTACCCTCCCCTTGCCTCTGTCCCCTCTGTCCTGGCTTTAATTAGCAGCCCCGGGGATGAGTCACTTGGCAGCTGGGGCGGGAGTCTGCGCAGAGCCCAGTCAAACTCTGACTCCTGCCCTGAGCCTTACGGGCAGTGCCACTGTGTTTGGTGTGTGGGTGTGTGGAGGGAGGCTCCGCGTCAGTGTGATCGTGAAGAGTGCAGGGCAGTGTTGCCTGCTGGCACATGGCTGTGCTCATCGAAGTGGCTGTCTGGTGGCTGCTGCATTTGTGTCTGTGTGTCACTGAATGTCAGTGTGTGTGAGTGCATGGCTGTAGTGTGTTGCCGTGGTAGCAAGTGTCAGGAAATAAGGAAACCTTTTGGGTGAACAAACACAAACACCATATAATTGCATTCATCTCTCCCAGCATAAGCCTTCTTTATGCGTTTCTGCTTATGCAAGCCCTGCGCTTATATATTCCTAATTTTCACTTGTCTTAGTCTGGGTACATTTTGTTGTAGGGAACAGAAGCCCAAGCAAACTAGCTCAAGAATAAGGAGAGGGGTGGACTAGCGTGAGGCTACATCTTACAGAATCTAAAAGCAGTAAATGAAGTATAGCCAGGCCTCCCGCCAGCTGGAAGCAGGATCAGGAAGTCAAGGACTAAGATGACTCTTGCTTTCCTGGGCACATATCTCATCTCTCACACCTTGCCTGGTTCCTGCCATTTCTTTTTCACTGACTCTTCTCCCTGGACTGGCTTCCTCTGCTGTTACACAGCCTAGTGTGGCCACCAACCTGGAAGCTATGTGACCTTCCAGCTTTTGGTCCACCCCTGTCTGACTACAGTGATTCCGTCCAGCCTGTGATAACACAAGAAGCAAGGGGCCATGGGTAGAAGTCATCCTCTTAGAAGTGGGTAAGGGTAGAAAGGTAAAATACTCAGCACTTAGCATTTCTTCAACTGTAAGCACAGTTTTTATGCGCATACAAATGAGCTCAGAGCCTGAGGGGTGTTCTGTTCAGAGGGCCGTGAATGTAAGTTTGCCCATCGTCAAGTTTTGGTACCTGGTTGATTACAAGACGACCTTTACTTACTACTGTGTTTTCAGGTTACACGCTCCCCGCCTCCACCCCCAGTCATGGGGATTGAACCCCAGACCTCTGCACTGAGCTACATCCCCAGGCTTTTTTTATTTTTATTTTAAGACGGTCTCACTAAGTTGCCCAGGCTAGGCTCGAACTTGCCATCTTCCTGCCTTAACTCCCTAGAGTGCTGGGATTATAGGTGTGGACCACCATGCCCAGCTAGATTCCATGTCAAAACATGCTGTTTTATCTAAAACTCCCCCCACTTTTTTTGGTTCTGGGAGTTGAACCCAGGTCCTCGCTCATGCTAAGCAAACGTTCGACCACTGCTACTCTCCCCCCCTTATTTTAATGCTGAAACACCTTTTAAAGTTCAATTACCATGGCTACCAGTTTGCGCTGATTTTCATAGCCTCAGAACAATTGGCGTAGTGCTTCTGATGGTACAGTTGCTACCAAGTTCTTAGTTGCTTCAGGAGTTTTTCTATTTTATTAGTGCGGTGGCTGAATTTATAGTTATTTGTAGAATATAATTACAAGTACACATTATCAATATTATCAGCTTGACGCTTGAACTTACTTTTCCATTAATACAAACCCTGCAGTTTTTCCATTAATTACAGAGGGAATTAATGACCCCTTAGACGAGTTTTCACCTCCAAGTAAAGAGTTAGGAACCAGCCATTCCAGTAATGCTTGCTCTCCAGACGAAGGGCAATGCCCGCAGCTCTCGCCTCGCGCCCTCTGCCTGAGACCAGTCTTTTTGCCACCTATGCAGGCCTCCTGTGTCTGGCGTGGCACATAACAGATGCTGTTATTTTTAAGAAAAAAATGGCCCTTTTATTATTACCGGAAAAGCCAGTTCTGTATATAAGTGGTAAATTTAAGTGGGAGGGGATGATCCCAGGCTCAGGACAGAGTTGTCTTCAATTCCTCCTCCTCCCCCTTTGTTTTTATTGTTCCAAATATTAATCATCGCTTTGCTTCAGAAAATGTCTACTGTATTTCAGGGAGTACTTGACACACATTATCTTTTTTTTTTTTGAGACAGGGTCTCACTATGCAGTTCAGGCTGGCCTTGAACTCACCATGTAGCCCAGGCGGGCCTTGAACTCGAGGCAATCCTCCTGCCTCAGCCTCCCAAGTGCTGGAACTTCAGACATGTACACCACCAGGCCCAGCTTCACACATTATCTTTAATCCTTGTTGCCCTCCTGGCAAATAGAGGTGATTTATAGATGGGGAAAGAGACACCTTAGAGAGGTAAAGTGACTAGCCTGAAGTCATCCATCCGTCCATCCATCCATCCATACCTTCATTCCTTCATTCAAGGACAATGAGTTGAGTACCTACAAAGTGCCAAGTTGACACACTGCAATTAATAGGATGGTGAATAATAGAGTGATGGGCCCTGCTCCAGTGGAGCCCACGGCCTGGTCAGGAAAAAGACAATTATAAGGGAAGTATAGGTTGCCATGAAGCACCGCGGAAGTATGCCTAACCCAGCCTCCCAGCCTGAGGTCAGGAAGGCTTCTCCAAGCTAAAGTCCAAGCTGAGACTTAGAGGATGAGTGGAAGTGAGCCTGGGAAGGGGCTAGAAGAGGTAGGGGGAGGCAAAGTGGACACTGCTGCGGGCCAGGCATGTGGGAAGGACGTTTGGCACCTGCATTTGTGAGGAGCTGAAGCCATTTGTGCAATGAGATGGGGCTGTCCTGAGAAAGGGTCTGGAAAGGGGGCAGAAGTACACTGGCAGGCTGGAACTGAGTGGGCCCAGAGAAAAGTTGCTGCAGGACAAAGCAGCAGAGTTTCCATGCTTTCTGGGCTCTTGGCGACAGAGGCTTGTTTGGCCCCAGGGCGCCTCCCACGTGGGCCTGGTCAGCATCAGTGCGGGAGTCCAGCGTGCGGGAGTCCAGCGTGCGGGAGTCCAGTGGCCTCAGTGTCAATCGGCCCGTCTTGCAGCCTCCACCTCTGTGAACACGGCCTCCCACCAACAGGAGACCGGGGCCCTGTGCTGGGAGCCGGTGACACCGAGATGAGCAAGACACTGCCCTGTTCCTTACAGAACTCTGGGCCAAGAAAGGGCCACAACAGTAACTGTAAACAGTGTCAAGAGAAGCTGGCTGAGAGAAGAGCAGGGTGGAAGGACATCAAGGATTGACCCATCCTGTCTGGGTGGGGTCACAGTCGTTTCTGTGAGGGCATCACTTCTGGCTGAGATTTGAAGAACAAAGGGGAGCTGGCCAGGCAGGAGGTGACTGCGGGGGCCCAGAGGGAAGATACAGGTGACGGTGAGGCATGGGGTAGAACTGCAAGCACTTCTGTCTGGGGCGGGGGGTTCGATGATAGGGGAAGACAGACCAGCTGGAGGTGGGAGATGGGCTAGTGCATGGAAGGTGGATGCCGGCCGCTAGCTCACTCTCTAGGCACTTTAGTGCATGAAATTATATATAAGAAGAAGCTTCCTTACTGTTGGGATCACAGACCCATCTGAAGATCCAGTGAAAGCTAGAAATTAATATTCTTTCATACAAGTGTATGGGCTTCAGAGATACCCCTTTCATGCCTATCTATGAGCTACGGGCTTCCAAAATGCTTTGAGCATAAAGAAAGAAACCCTTATTGTGGCCCTCAAGGCTTGGCGTGATAGGCGCTGCCTGCATCTCCAGCATCGCTTCTCTCCACTTTGCATTTTTTCACTCAGCCACATTGGCCCTATGCAGTTCCTGGAAATAGTACCTCAGGGCCTTTGTCCAGGTTCTTTGGTCTTCTAGAATGCTCTCCCCTTGCTCAGCTGAATTCTCTTAGTAGGTGAATGGCCATCTCCTCTCACTTGGGTATAAGCTCACGAGAGTAGGGCTTTGTCTGCTCTTAGTCACTGCTGTATCCGGCTCCTGGTGCACAGTTTCTGTTGGAGTGAATGAAGGAGCCACTCACCGGCACCCTAGGGCTGGGTCATGCTCCTCGCCTTTAGTTCTCTTTTCCCTTTAGCTCCTGGTGGGCCGTCCCACGTCTTTACACAACATGCTCAGATATATATGAATTCTCAAAGTGGCTCCAGATTAAGGGGGTTTTTCTAGAGTTCTTCTTCCCAAAACAAACAGGCTTCCCACAGGTCTCCCTGCCTCACAAGGAGAAGGGTTGGACTCTCAGGCTCAAATCAAGACTCTTGGCCATGTGCATCCTGCGGGTACCTGTGAGGTGTCAGTTGCTGCTCATCTTCTACAGATAGACTTGCCCCCAGCTCTACTGGGCACCAAAGTGTAAATTCTTTGCCTCTTCGGGTCACACAGCATTAGCCCCAGAACCAGGACTAGAATTTCTTTCTCTTGACTCCTGCAAGGCCAAAAGCAAGGTCTGGGCCAGAGGTGCACCCCGTAAGGTGATAACTGCAAATGGGCTCGAGGGGAAGCTGTGTGGGAGCTGGGAGAATTGCTCAGGGAGAGTAAACAGAGTGGGGCGGAGGGCAGAGACCTGAGGGCCAGGGCTTTAGGGAGTAGGCAGAGGGAGAGGATGCCAACCTCGTGGTGGTCTGGAGGGCCTCTCTCTCAGCAGCTTTGGCTTTCTTGCGAGGAGCTTGCTGCCCTGGCAGGGAGGCAGGAAGACTGGCCTGTTGCCTGTCAGCTCCTATTCCTTCTAGATCACTGGGCCCCTGACCCCTCCCAGAGCCACCTTCTGCTCAGAACAGCCAGGGGCCTGGGCTCTGGGACTTGAAAGGACAGGGGTACTCTGAACTGGAAGCGTGGTACTCTTTATGAGCCCCGCATCCTTCAGACCTGAACACGTCTCTCCTGTCTCCAGTGCCCCTTGAGTAGAGGACAGAGAGATTACTGTTGCAGGAGGCAGAAGTCAGAGCATCTGGATCCTATTCTGAACTGAACCTTACGAACTTTAGTGAGAGTCTGCTCCTCTCCGGGCCACAGTTGCTCCATCTCTAGAATCAGGCTGAGCAGTCTCCTTGGAGGAACGGCCCCTTGATTATGAGTGGCACGTTTTCTGATTTGGGCTTTTTTCTTCAGAGAGCATTTTTCTTGGCCAGTCTAGAAAACAGCGCAGAAAAAAGTGCAAGCTTTTGGCAGTGGTAAGGAATATTGGCCGGGGCCGCACCTTGATATTCCCAGATGGGTAATTTGAATTTTACTTGCTGTGGAGTGTCCCAGAACACCTCCTAAACATAGTCTGTAACTGTGCTGAAAATGAGCATGTCTGGGAAAATCTTCTATTGAAAGGTTTCTTTGTTCATGAAGCAGTGATGTGGCTGAGGGGACAGATTCCAGATTTGGGAATGGCCAAACCAGGTCCTAATCTTGGGGCTCTGCTGCTAGTACCGAACCTCTTTCCATGTCAGTTTTCTCCTCAGGAGAAGAGGCCTAGTGACACAAATTTGTCAGGGTGCTTTGGGAGATTAGATTCTAGTGGAGGTGCACAGGGGACCCAGCCAGAGGTTTGGCCCTGAGGAGTAACTGTGGGCTCTAGAGCTGCTTCCTCTTAAGAGGAGTTCCCAGCCCTCCTGGGGGAGCAGGGAAGGAGCAAAGTTTCCAGTTGCAGCCTGGCCCGCAGCCCAGCAGGCCTGGCCCCGCCCCCTCGGTTCCTCCTTCAAGGGAAGGGGTGGGGAGGAGGAGGTGGTGACACGGTGGAGGTACCCACAGGCCGGGGGGCCTGCCCTTGGGACAGGTCCCGACCCATGGAGCCCCCCGGGAGGAGCAGCAGGTAGGAACCCGCGCCCCACAGCCTGACCCCTCCCTTCCTGCCCAGGCCTGGAACCGGTCTGAGCTGCTGATTCAGCAGCCTCCTGGCTTCCTGGTTCCTGACTCCCTCTGGGACTTTCGGAGGCCTTTGGCTTCGGGGAGGGAGCTGGCTTGAGTGGGTGAGCCCATGGCATCTGGGTGCCCAGCTCCGTAAGGACCCTGGGGCCCCGAAGCGTCTGTGGCCTGGGAGGAGTAAGCTTGGCAGCTGCCCTGGCGCACCAGGCTGGCGCGCACAGCACTGCAGGGCCAAGTTGCTCCAGCTGCTGAGATTCCCTGGTAGCAGCGTTCCAGCAGCCCGGGAGTCTCTGAGTCTCAGATTCAGTGAGATAGCGAGTGCAGGACGTGGGCGGGTGACTGGCACCTAGGTGGCACTTGAGAAACAGTCGCTGTAATGATGACAATTACTCCAGAGTCTCGGATGAGAAATCACAAAGATTCTCTGTAAAGTTTTAAGATTTGGGCATTTTCAAATTTGCAGCAAGCGAGAGAGTGGGCCCACATGACCTGCAGCCCTGTCTCCTCCTGACTGTTACTTGGGCTCTGGAATGGGCGAATGGCTGGGCCCTACCATGACCTGCCTCCAGGCGCTTGTGAGGAACAGGCAGTTGCCGACCTGGAGGGGTGGACTCCACTTCCAGCTGGTCCTGGCTCTGGCCAGCCTAGCGAGACCCCAGCAGCTGCACCGTGCTGAGTAGTGCAGGGACAGCCCTCAGCCTCACTCCTTGCTGTTCCCCCCACCCCTCTCCAATCCCTGGACTTTAATCCTGGGAAGCAGGAGGTAGAGGGGCCTTTGGACCCTTAACAGGGGTGGGGAGGGGTCAACAGGGGTGGTGGTGGTGTGGGCCCTGGCTTGGAGTGGGGGGGGTGCAGCACTGGCCTCGGAAGCAAAAGATTCCTGCTTACTTGAGCCGTGGGAGCACATGTCTGTAATCCCAGCACTCAGGAGGCTGAGGCAGGAGGATCACCATGAGTTCAAGGCCAGCCTGGGCTACATAGTGAGTTCAAGGCCAGCCTGGACTACATAGGGAGACCCTGTCTCAAAAAAGAAAAAGACTAAAAGACTCCTGCTTGGAACCACCCTGTCCTCTGCCTTGCCCGGGCTCCACCCACCCAGTCAGCCCTGAGTCCTCTCCTGTCACCAAGACCACTGAGACCTTGTCAGTCTCCTCCTCCCTCAACCCTCCTCTGCTCTGGCTTTCTCTGCCTCTCCCTACCTGTCCTTTCTCTGTGTCTTTTGTCTCGCCCTTTCTCTGTCTTCCTCTTTCTTTGTCTTTCCTGTCTCTTTCGGTTTCTCTCTCTCTCCCTCTGCTCCTTCAGTGTCTCCTCCCCTCCCCTGCCTCGGTTCTTCCCCCTCGTTGGGGCCACAGCCCCTCCTCCCTCCATCCTTTCTCCCTTCCTGTGAGGGGTCTTCTATGAGAGGAGCTCCCTGCAAACACTTTTCCCCTTGCTCTCTCATCCGCGCTTTCTCCTCCCCTTCTCCCTACCCATGTGGCGTCTGGTGTGAGGAGGGCTCCTTTACTCTTTCCTTGCTGTGGTGTCCCAGC
>PVJO010001116.1:59956-188100 GCA_004026905.1 Hystrix cristata
CCTCTCTCTCTCTCTCTCTCTCTCTCTCTCTCTCTCTCTCTGTCTCTTGCTGTCTCTCAGGTCCACAGCGTCTCATACTCTACACCAGTATTGCTGTCCTACTCAGGTCCTTGACTCCATGAAGCTTACCCCCTCAGGCAGGCTGGCAGAGAGCAGGTAAGAGCTAGACCCATTCCTCCCCGATCCCCTGCCCTTCCAGATCACTGTGCAGTATCATTGCCAGCCCCTCCCCCATGTCCCTTAGCCCCTAGTGTGACTGTGGAATGGGTGTCTGAGTGTCTGAGGAGAGTGCTTGGGAGAACAGGTCAGGAAACCAAAGAGGATCTTTGGAATCTATTTGTAGTTTATCCTTCCCTGGAGACTGCACCCAAAAGCAGGAGCGTTTGGTCCTAGAATATGTGACATTTGAGCTGTTCTTAAGGGTGAATAGGAGTTTGCCAGTTAGATAGACTGGGAAAAGGTGTTCAGGCAGAGAGATGAATCTGTCCACACCTTCAGAGAATATTATTTCCAAGTTAATTAGAAAACATGTTTTCTAATTAAAATGCAACAAAAGGAAGTATGAACTACAACATCAAAAAGGCTAGGCCCTACCCACATTTAAAAGTTCCAGCACCGGGGAGGCTGAGGCAGGAGGATCACTGAGTTCAAGGCCAGCTTGGGCTACATTGTGAGTTTAAGGCCCATCTGAACTATATAGTGAGACCCTGTCTCAACGCTTTTGAGACCTCCTCCGCTAAAAAAAATCCTTGTATTAAAGAAGAAAGAAGAATGGAATTTATAGAATTTACCTAGAATAAATGTCATCAGTAAGAGTACTGTATATCAAAACCTGTGGGATATGGCCATAGCAGTTCCAAAGGAAAATTTATAGTCTTCAGTGGTTTTATTAGAGAACAAGACAGGTTAAATTAAATGAACTACTGTATTCCACTCAAGAAACTAGAAAAAAACAAACAAAGAAAACAGAATAATTACTATAGAAAGCAGAAATTAATGAAATAGGAAACAAATGATTTGATAAAGTAGTAGATAGCTTTTGAAAAGATCAGCAAACTAGGTAGACTATCCTCTGGCAGATATGACTGAGAAAAAAGTGCGAAAATGTAAGTAAAATAAGGGCCTAAATCAAATAAGACGGTAAGGAAATGAGAAAAAGTTGTGAGAAAATGCTTTTATATCAATAAAAATGAAAACCTAGATGAAGTATGGTTTTTTAAGGAAAATATAAATTACCAAAATGGCCTAAGAAAGGGCAGAAACCCTGAATAGAATAGAAAAGGAAAGAGGCTGGGGATTTAGCTCAGTGGTAGAGTGCTTGTCTAGCAAGCAAAAGGCCCTGAGTTCGATCCCTGGCACAAAAAAAAAAAAGAAAAGAAAAGAAAAGAAAAAAGAAAAGAATAGAAAAGGAAAGAATAAATTGAAAAGATGGTCAAAGTTTTCTCTCTCAAACATAGTACCTAATCCAATTGGTATTCTGGCAATCATGGTACCATAGAAGTTCTTTTGAATTTGGTAAGATCAATTAGTAGAAGATGGAGAGCTTTCCAGTTCATCCTATGAGACTAGGAACTGGCCAGGCATGGTGGTGCATGCCTGTAGCCCAGCTACTCAGGATGAGGATGGCTTGAGCCCAAGGGTTCAAGGCCAGCCTGGGCAACATAGCAAGACCCCTGTCTCAAAAAGAAAACAAACAGGGCTGGAGGTGTAGCTCAGTGACAGAGTGCTCGTCTAGCATGCACAAGGCCCTGGGTTCAGTCCCTAGCCCTGAGGGAAAAAAAGGACAAATAACTGGGTAGGTTTAGACAAAAAACAAAAAACTCAAACTGTAGCCTAACCTCACATGTTAACAGAGCAGCAAATATTTTAAAAGCTATCAAATGGAATCTGTCAGTGTATTAGAATGTATCTTGACAAATGACGATTTCCCAGGAGTGCAAGGATTGCTCAACACTAGGAAAGCTGTTATTGTAATTTACTACATTAAGAGATTAAAGAGAAAAGATCATCCAATCATTTTTATAAATGCTGAAAAATAGTTTGATAAAATTACACATCTGTTCTCTTGCTACAGTGCAGTAATTTGTTACCCAGCAATAGAAAACTAATAGAGAAAACTAGGAATCAGCGAAAACTTGCTTAACTTGGTAAAGAATTTTTATCAGAAACCAAGTACGGTCATCTAATATAACCGTGAAGCACTAAATACATTTCAGAAAAGAAAATAAGAATGATTTCTATCACCGTTATTTAGCCAATAATTTTTTTCTGGACATTTTGTTTTGTTTTTTTAAGATAAAGTCTCGCTGTGTTGGCCAGGTTGACCTCAAACCTGTGTTCCTTCTGCCTCAGCCTCCTAGAGTATCTGGGATTATGTTACAGGTGTGTGCCACTGTGCCAGGCTTTCTGGAGGTTTTAATCAATGGGATTTTAAAAAGAAAAAGGTGGTGTAAATATTAGAGTCAGACTAGATGTGGTCTCACACACATGTAACCCCAGTACTCTGGGCGGCTGAGGCAAGAGGATTGCAAGTTCGAGCCCAGCTTGGGCACCTTAGCAACTTAGTGAGACTTTGTCTCAAAATTAAACATTTAAGGGGTTGGGGATTTAGTTCAAGTGGTAGAGTGCTTGCCTAGCAAGCACAAGGCCCTGAGTTCAATCCCCAGCACCCCCCAAAAAAAATTAAACATTAAAAAAAATGGCCAGGTATGTAGTTCAGTGCGCAGGCCCTGTATTCAATCCCTAGCAGTGCAAAAAAAAAAAAAAAGTCAGAATTAGTATTATCTGAAGATAATATTGCCAATTTAGACAATCGGAGAGATGGATCCTCATGAAAATATATGAGGCCATTGGGCAGTCTTTAGAGTGTCCAGATGGCCCCTCCATGACACCTCTCCATCTTCCCGATAGGTGACCACTGGCCTGCTCCTTTGGTTACTTTTCCTATCTTTACCATATGTTGTTTCTTTACTAAACAGTATTTGTTTAGTTTTGTATCCTTTGGCGTTTGAACAAACAAGTCCTATTGGAATTACAGTGAAAAAATAGATAATTAAATAGAATAAAATGAAAATTGTTACAACTAATAAGAAAATTGAATGAAATAAATATGCACCCAAACGATTAGCTTCTCTGAATACCAGCAATAACTAATTAAAAGACATGGTAGAGCTGAATGTGGTAGCACATGCCTGTAATCCCAGCTACTCAGGAGGCTGAGGCAGGAGGATCGCAAGTTTGAGGTCAGCCTGGGCAACTTAGCAAGACCCTGTCTCAAAATAAAAAATAAAGAGGGCTGAAGACGTAGCTCAATGGTAGAGGGCTTACTGAAGGCCCAGTACCACACATAACAACAGCAGCCAAAAGCAGAACAACCAAAAAACCCTACAGAGTTTCCAGGAATTTATAAGAAATACGAAATTCTTTTCTATAGAAAACTATAAAAATTTCAGTGAAGGCTGTAAGAAGATGAATATATATCAAGGGTCAGATCCTATTCATGGACACCAAGGCTCAATATGGCTTAAAACAAAAAGATATTTTACCCCCAATTACCTCAAAAAGTTCAATACATTTCACATTAAAATTTCAGTGGGGCTAGGTGTGGTGATTTGGAAAGTGCAAGTTTGAGGCCAGCCTAGGCAATCTGATGAGACCCTGTCTTGAAATCAAAAACAGAAAGGGATGGAGTAGGCTCAGTGGTAGAGTGCCCCTAGGTTTGATCCCTAGTACCACCATACCATCAACACCAAAAACAAACAAACAAACAAACCAAAAACCAATAAATAAAGAAAGGAGAAAGGAAAAAATAAAGCAAAAACCAATAAATAAAGAAAGGAGAAAGGAAAAAATAAAGCAAAAGAAAAAAAGGGTATTTTATTTGTGAATTTGACAATTACATTTTAAAGTTCGTTTGGAAGAGTATAAGCCCATAAATTACTAAGAAAAATTTGAAAGATAAGAATAATGAAGAGGACTTGCCCTATTAAATTAAAAAAAACTCACCATAAAGTTGCAGAAATTACAAATTTTATATCCTCACAGAAATAGAGGAATGCATAAGTGGAACGAAATAGTTTAGAAACAACCTCATATGTTGGCATGGGAAATTAACTTATGATGAAAAAGACACTTCAAATCAGTGGGGAGTCAGTAATTGGGATGTGACTATTGGCTACCCATTTGGAAAAAATTAAATTGAATCCCTACCTCATACAAAAACAAATACAAAAAAATACAATTGTAAAAGTACCAGAAGAAAATATGGAATATGCTTATATTAAAACTCAGAAACCAAACAAACTATGGTGATGCACACTTGTAATCCCAGCTACTCTATAGGTGCAGGCAGGAGGATTGTTTGAGCTCAGGAGTTTGAGGCCAGCCTAGGCAACATAGGGAGACCCTGCCTCGAAAAACACCAATCAACAACAAACAAACAAAAACAGAAACCATAAAACAGAATAATTTTGGTGACATTAAAATTTAAAACTATGCTGGGTGTGGTGGCAAGTACCTGAAATCCCAGTACTCAGGAGGCTGAGGAAGGAGGCTCACAAGTTCAAAGCCAACCTGGGCTACATAATGAGACCCTGTCTCAAAAAAAAAATTAAATTTCTGTATGTATGTGAAGAAAGATACTCTACACAAAGTTAAAACATAGAGGTTGGAGATTTAGCTTTAGTGGTAGAGTGCTTGCCTGGCAAACGCAAGGCCCTGAGTTTAATCCCCAGCACCCCCCAAAGAAACCCAAAGTTAAAACATAAATAATAGACCAGGAGATAGTATCTTTGCTACACAGACATCAGGCAAAATGTTAGTATTTCTGTCTATATCATCTTCCAGAAATCAATTAGAAAAAGACGTACAACCCATTTAAAGTTGAGAAATAACATGATTTGACAATTCAGGGAAGAACTAGAAAGTTACCTAATGAATGAGAAATGATGCTTAAGCTTCCTAACAGTTAATGAAAGGTAATTAAAAAATAATGAAGCACCACTTTTAGGGAACAAAATTAAAAAGATTTTGGAAGCTTGTGGAGAAACAACCTCTCCGATAGCTTGATTGGAATGCACATTGGTGCAATTTTTTAATGGGGCCAATTTGTCAGTCACCGCAGGAATCTTAAATGTGCATATTCCTCCAAGCCGAGAACTGTATCTTGGAGCTAAATTTCTCTAAGGCTTCATCCAAGAGGAACCCCAACTTGGCCGGCCAGAGGCTTTTTCTAAAACCCCCCAACCCAAACTGCAAACATAGGCCATATTGTACAACTCTATCAAGAATGTCACTCTCAACCAACTCTTAATTGAAAGGCTGCGTGATATATGCTTCTCAAAATAAAGACAGGATTGTATGAGTAGAAATAATTCTTGTTTCTAACTAGTCTGTAAAAGTGTTAAAGCAATAGAAATAACTTTTATCTATACTTTACATAAAATGTGCATTTCTTTAGTCCCACAGTTCAGCTTTTAGGAATCTATCCTTCAATAGTGCTTCCAGACATATGCAAAGATACTCAGTGTAGCTTAGCGAAAAATTGAAACAACCTAAATATTCTTCAGCAGGGAACAGCTTTTAGTCAATGATATATCCACACTATGGATTATTTTGTAGTGGATTTGCATATGTCATCACCAGATCTTCAAAACTTGTTGCATGAAAAAAGCAAGTTGCAGAACAGGGCCGATAGTACATATAATATATACGACCCAATTTTTGTAATAACAACAAACTGTAACAACAACAAGAACATGTTATACAAACCCTTTCGTAATTTCAAAAACTGCTGGCCTTTTACCTTGGTCCCGTGTCCCCGCTTTTACTAACTCACTTCCCTTCCCCTTTATGCCCTTTTCCTGTACCCAACTATTCAGATCTTGCTTTTCTTTTGAATAACTACCTCAAATGCCACCTTATTGACTCAGTTAACATTTTGTCTTGCCTGCTTTGGGTTAGGTGTTATGCTGAAGTTTGGTGGGATACTGGAATAAATTACATTTTGTCCTACTGTCAGAGAGTGTGAGTCTAGAAGGAAAAGATGTGGAGACATTGATCGCATAGTGTGGTTTGGGATGGGGCAGAAGTAGACTCAGAAGCTGCCAGAGGAGGGGCATTTAACCCCATCTAGGAGCAAGGGAAGCCTTCCTACAGGAGGGGTATTTGTACTGAGGCTTAGAGGAATAATAGCTTTCCTTCACTCCCCTCCCCCACCAGAAATGGTCTTATCCACTCTGGCTCTTCCAAGCAGGATGACTTCATGGGGAAAGAAATAGTTGAGTCAGTGTCTTCATTCAAGTGCAGGTTCTTCCACTTACCAACTCTGTGACTTTGGGCAAGTCGTTTAGCTTCTGAGCCTCAGCTTCCTCATCTGTGTAATGGGGCTAATCCCTACTTACCTCTCAGGGCTGTTTTCAGAATTGTAAATGATCCATGTAAATCTCCTGAATGACTGTCAACTCTGAAAGAGCAGAGACCATCCATGTCTTCTTTGACTCCTAGCTAAGTGTGCAGCACTGGATTAGACTTAAAAACTGTATATGTCTGAGGATGGTTCTGGAACAAAGGCTAGGCCTGACCATAGGAGGGCTTTGGGCTGAGGAGGTTGAGAGTAGTACGTGGGGATGGAAGGGTGTATATCATAAGAAAAGAGAGCCAAATGCCTGGTTTTGACATGAATAATATGGGAAGAAAGATCAGAGTAGGTGGTGTTGGAAAATGGACCCTAGGTCAGGAGGTCTGGCCTTTGTTCTTGGTCTTGTTTTGTTTTTTTCTGCCGATGCCATTTCCTAATCTGCAGTCCAAAGCAGTGAGGTTTGGTGGGCCCCAATGTGCCATAGCATCCAGGGCACTTTCGATTCCGTATCTAGTTGGATGATCTTGACCAACTCACCTCTTACATCTCTGAGCCTCTTTGTTAAAAGGAACGGAATACCGCCAACATGGGGGGGGTTATTAACTGAAGAGTGGATGAGATCAGCTAGCTCAGTCCATTCAGAACCCCCCACTAAGTGCCTGGCACTTCTTGGGCACTGAATGTAAAGGAGCTGTTATTAGGATTTATTCAGGAGACACTGTTGGAGGGAGGACTGCTATGGACAGGGCCTGTGCTGGGGAATGGTTCTCATCCTCCATGAAGTCTCTGTCGGTTGGGAGACACTGGAAAGGGTGACGACAGAGGAGAGCATGGCGGCAGTGGGGTGGCAGGAATGAAGCCCAGAGAAAGGAATCTGGTCCAGTGCAGGTCAACTTAGACTACAAGCTCAAGTTTAGAGAATAACTAAGAGTTAGGGATAGAAGGGTGACGTGGGGAAGAGCATCCCAGGCAGAAGAAATAGCACGTGCAGAAGAACCTGGGGTTACTGGGCAGAGCCACAGCTTCTTAACCCAGAGCTCATGGGTCCCGGCTAGGCTGCAGGAGACCCATCGACCTCCTGAGACTGGATGCAAAATGTTGCATCAGTATATTTGTGTGCAATTTTTTTTGAGGCGGTGACAGTTGATGACTTTCATGAACTATTCCAAAAAAGATTGTTTTCCCCCAAAAAAGGTTGAGAACCAGTGTCGTTGGTGGCAAAGTGTCATGTGAATAAATTCTAAATAGGAGAGTAGTTTAGCAAAATTCATGTTTTAGAAACATCATATTCTCAGTCAGTGTGAGAAATGGGTTGTATGCATAGAGAGCAGCTGGAAGGCCAAACTTGGGATACTGGCATCAAAGAGATGAATTCGAGCATGACTCCAGGGGGAACCATTCATACAAAGACATTTTAATTTCAAATTATAGACTCTAAACTCTTTGGGAGTTACTGATGAGACAGGTTCAATATTATTGTCAGGTGATGCAAACTGTTGCAGATATGAAAAGGGTGCAGGGGAAAGGAGGGGACAAGGATAAGAGACATTAACAGAAGGCCAGTGGGACAAAAGTGTAGGGTAACAGTGCAAGAGGAAATGGAAGCCTCTATGAATGCTTACTCGCATCCTAAGTCCTTGGTCTCAGACATAATTACTAACTTCCATCCTAATTCTGGTTGTTAGAGGTCCCAGGTAAACCTAGAGACACTTGTTTCTATCAGGAAATCCTAAAGGATTTTTTCTGGGTGTGTGGGGGACTTCTGGTTTATGAGTCAGGCAGAGTTTCCTGATGAAAGTATCATTTGAGGGAGTCACTCAAGGTCCATAAAGATTTGAAGAACTGAAGATAAAGCCTGCTGGTGCTGTGAGGGTCCATACAGAACCCGGAGATGAGAAAGGGCAAAACGAAGCCCTGGAGGTGGCAGAGGTTAGATATGCCTGGAGCAGCTGTGTGGGATGTTCAGGCTTGGTGTTTTTTTCTTTGGGTAGACAGCAGGGGAGCCATGAGCAGTTCTTGAGTAGGGAAAGTGGCATGATCAAATTAGCATTTTAGAAGGAAGGGAGACTAGGGAGGGGGCTGTTGGAGCAATCCCAGAGAGAGAGGAGGAAGGCAGAGAGAGAGAGAGAGAGAGACACAGAGACAAAGACAGAGACAGAGACTGAGAGAATATGTAAAGAAGTGGCAGTGGAGACAGAGCAGAGGAGAGGGACCTAGAAGTGACTGGGTACAAGAGAGAACCAGAATCAGAGACTGAGGGGATAATGGGGGATAGGGAGGAGGTAGAGATGACTGAAGATGGAGTTAATTAATAGTAAACTGGAGTGTTCACACCTAGCGATGGATCCATTCATTCAGTGAGTATTTATGAAGGGCACTGTGCTAGGCACTAGAGATGTAGTGCTGAACAAAACAGATGCCTGCCCTGGTGGATCTTCCAGTGGGTGAGACAAATAGTAAATAAATAAGCAAATGTATGTAAGTGTCTGGTGCCCATGAGTGCTATGAAGACAAATAGTAAGGGGACAGAGAATATTGGGGTGTCCTTTTAAGAGGAAGACCCTGACTGGTGAGGTAGTAGTTGAGCAGAGACTTAAAGGAGGTAAGGGAGTGAGCCATGCACCTACCTGGGAGATAGTATGAAGTGCAAAGATCCTGTGGCAGTAGTGTGCTTGGTATATTCAAGGAACAGCAGGGGGACTGGTGCACGGGAGGAAGAAAGTTTGAACAAGGGGTGAAAGGAGTAGAAGATGAGGTAGCAGCAGCCAGATTACATGCTGACTCTTAGAGCTATTTAGCAGGTAGAATCGGCAGGATTTACAGTGACTGACTTGCCGAGGGAGCAGACAGGATCTAGGGTGACCCCGTGTCACTAAGATAGGAAATACAGGAAGCTAGGTTTGCCATGGTAAGACGCTGAGGTAGCAATCCCGCTGAGATCTGAAGGACCCAATGACCATCCTGGTGGAGCTGTCCGTCAAGCTTCAGGCTTGGTAGGGCAGGGGCCCAGGACACGGCTCCATGCTGGACAGAGAGCTACACCTGAAGGTATGAAGCAGAATGGCATCAGTGAAAGAGAGGGCCAGAGCAGAACCAGGGAAGGGGCACCATCATGTAAGGAATGGGCAGAGAAAGAGATGAGAGATGGTGGGGTGGGGTGGGGGGGAGCCCGAGAAGTAGGAGGGAAACCAGCTGGGAGTGGGCTCCCTGAAGCAGAGGAAGGAAGGGGCCGTGCAGAGAAGGGCCTTATTAAGGAGTGTCAAATGTTGCAGTGGGGTGGGGTGGGGGAGTAAATTGAGGGTGGAAGAGAGTCTATTGGCTTTAACTATCAGGAGGGCCTGGGCGACCTTTCTAAGAACAGCTTCCATGCAGTGGTGGGCGCATGAGGCAGATTGCAGTGGGCTGAAGAACTTGTGGGAGGTACCGAAGCAGAGATGGCCAGTGTAGACGAATTTCTCAAGAAGCTTAGCTGTGAAGAAGAGAGAGGGACAGAGGGGGATGTGGGGGCAGAGAGAGGGTTTTTATTCCCAGATGGGAGAGACTTGAGCTTCTATAAATGAGGATAGGAAGGAGGCAACAGAGGGGGAGAGGTTGAAAATATGGGAGGGAGAGGGGTTGGTTGTTGTGGAGGGACCGGCTCCAGAGCCCGGGTGGAGAGACTGGCCTTAAATAGTACCAGGGCCCTGTCTTTCTCGCAGAGAAGGAAAGCAGTGCTGGTGGAGATATAGGGGTGTCAAGGGGATTGGGGACAGAAACTCTTCAGGAAAGTTCGGAGCAACTGACAGAGAACCCCGAACGAGGGCATCATGCTGGAGTGAGGAGGAAGCAATGCATTCTTGTGGCTGGGAGTCAGGGAGGACTTCCTGCAGGAAGCAGTATTTGAGCCAGGTCATTAAATCCGGACAGGATGTCAGTAGGCAAAGATCTGTGCAGAAGAAAGACTATTTGAAGGAGAAGAAGCAGAATCTTTGGAGGCACAGAGGTGTGAAACGGCTGGGCGAGCTGATGCAATAACGAACCAGCTAGCTTGCTGGAGGGTGGGCATGAGTGAGTAGGATAACGCTGCCACCAATAAGGACAGATGTAATGATAGTTTCCATGTTCTAGGCACCCAGCCTACCCTGTGGCAGGTGCTTTAACGTACTCGAATTTATTTACCCCCACCACACCCGACAGGACAGGTATTTCCTTATTTTACAGATAAGGAAAATGAGTCCCAGACTGGTGAAGAAATGGATCCAAGACCAGTCAGCTAGTAGGTGGTGGGGCTGGTACTGCAACCCAAGTCCATCTGACTGTGATCTGTCTGAGGCCATATGATGGAGGAGCCTTGAATGCCAACCTGAAGAGTCTGAACTTTAGCCAGGAGGCAATCAAGAGCCAGGATGAGTGTCTGAGCAGAAGAGACCGGTGCTCAAAGGTGGACTTTAGGAAGGCAAATGTAGTCCAGGAAGGTAGGAAGGAGAAATCAGAAGGCGACTGCAATGCCAGGAGGAGAGAGGAGTGAGTAGTGGGACTGGACTATCATTTGTTCCTCACGACAGCCCTGAGAGGTGTGGAGTTTCCTTCTGTCTTTATAGATGAGGAATCGGAGACTCAGATGTCCAGGCCCCGAGCCCTGGTTCATGTGATTTGGCTGACTCAGCGAGTGTGTGGAACAATGTGTCAGAGAGAGCTCTGAGTCTGAGAAGGGTGTGTGTGCATGGGCGCGTATGTTTGTCTGTCTGTCGGATGGACAGCAGTGCCTTCCCCTGCCTGTCTGCTTTCCTCTCCATTTCTTCCCGAACCTTCCATTTCCTGTATGCCATACTTACTGTACCCCCTGAGCCGAGAAGCCTGGGGAATGGGGCATGGCTGTCACCAGAGAATCAGCCTTTTCACTTCCAAGGTGCCTGGTCCCCTCCCAGCCCTACTGTATGTCCGTCCACCCCATGACACGGTAGTAGCCCAGCTCCAGTGATTGTCAATGTTCGGTCTGGCTCATCCTGGTACTGCTCAGCAGCACCCCAGGACCACACTTAGGCTTGCACTGACTATCTCTGCAGTGGCTGCTCCTGTGTGGGCAGACAGCCACCCTGGGGATTAGATTCAGTTCATGAGCAGTTAACAGTGGTCCCCACCATGTTCCCATTGATATTGTTTTCCAGGCACTTGATAGATGTTCCAGGCCTGGCAGCAGTTCTGGAGGGTTCACATCAGGAGCCCCACTTTACAGACAAGGCAACTGAGGTTTCGAGAGGGGTAATAACATGCCTGTGGGCACGTGGCCCAGAAGCACTTGTACAGCTGGACTTTAAAGCTGGGTCTTTTTGCTTCCAAAGCTGTGGGCTTTCCACTCTCCATTTCTAAGCACCTCCTATTTTCCTGACCTTGAGTCTTTGGAAAATACAAAGTCTTTGTCTTTCAAAGGCAGGGTAGATTTCTAGACATAGTGCCAAGTTCATCCAGAGGTCCCAGTAGGATCCAGTGTGAGACCCGAAGCTCAGGAACTCTGGGTTCAAATCCTGATTCTATCACATGTCCAGCTGTGTGACCTGAGGCAAATTACCTAGCCTCTCTTAGCTTCAGTTCCCTCATCTCTAAAATTCTACTTTGCAGAATTGTTGCAGAGGTTAAATGAGATGATGTGTGCAAAGTGCCAGCATAAAGCAGATTGTTATTATTTATATTAAAATGATGGTTGGACACCTGTCAGTGTCAGAAACGGAGTTTATATGCTCTGGGGGAGACCTTCAGACTGAGCCCAGGCTGGGTGCGGGAGAGGGCTTCCCAGGAGGGGACCAGCCACGGGCTCCTTGGAGACGAAGTTGGGTGTAGCCCTAGATAATCCATCGTGCTGGCCTCCCTGTCCGGACCCCCATCCCAGCCCCGCCACCCGGTTCCAGCCCTTCATGTGTCTCCCCTGCTCTGCAAACTAATGCCTCTACCTCTCTCTGTCACCCGCCGCCTGTGGCCTCTACCCTGCCCTTCCTGGCCCCAGGGAAGAGGAGGAGGAGGAGGAGACTGAGGAAGAGGAAGAGGAAGACGCTCACCAGTTCTGCTGTCCGGCCTCCGAGTGCAGTAGTCCCTCCTCTCGGTAACTGAGAGGACAAGGGCCATTTTCTATGCAGAAGCAAAAGCCTTAACCAGCCCCACCCACCCCTGCGGATCCCCCATGGGACCCTCTCCCCTGCTTCAGGAACCAGATGGGCAAGCATCATCCCCCTTCTCTCCCCTACTTCCTTCTTGAAATTCCCACCCCTCCCACTGCTGTCTCCCCTGGGCTCCAGCCCCTGAATTAAAAACAGCTGGAGCCCTAGATCTGCCTAAAATGTGGGAGAAGCAGAGCTTGGAGCTTGGAGCTTGGAAGCCAGACCTTCCTGCACCCGCACTCCCACTTCCCAGGCACCCTGGAGCCTGCCACTCCTGGAGAGGTCTCCCAATGACATCCCAAGGACCTACCTCTGTCCTCTGTGAGCACAAACAGAGATGCAGGGTGCCCAGGGCTCAGAGGACCAGACCACCTAGTTCCCCGTCATTCGTTCCCTTGCTGTGGCCGTAGCCGCCATTTTCTCCACTGCTTAAAGGCCTTGCCTCATGCCCCCTGCCACTCCCATAGTGCTCTGTAAGTATGATCAGGAGGAAAAGGCCTTTCAGAGTGTGTGTTGCTGTGTACAAAAGAATTTCCATCAATAAAAGCTGATCTCTTCTCTCTGTCTGATGTATGTTCCACCCCACCCCACTCTCCTCTCCCCATCCACAGAAGGGCCTTGCCTTCTTTCCTATGCAGGGGTGGGAACAGGGGCTGGGAGAGAGTAGGCTTTGATTTGCGGTATGGTCACCACCCAAGAAGCACTCAATAAATAAATGAATAAATGGCTTCCAATTTGGGCACGCCTGCTGTCTTCTTTAGCCCATTAGCCCGAGGCAGTATGAGCTGGCTAACCTTAGACATGTCCCTTGACCTCTCTGATATACCCATCTGGAAAATGGGAAGGGGTTTGGACCAGAGAGTCTCTGAGAGCTCTTCCAGCTCTGACATTCTGTGAATTTGAGGCACTACAATTTGAAGAACAATGATTATGTGCAGTTAAGATATGATGATTCTGGGACAAATTCCATGCGATTTTGGGATTTCTGTTTCTACAGTGCTGTGATGTTTGGATTCTCCAATCCTGTGACTTTAAGAGTTCATGGTTCTACCATTTAAAAAAATTCTGATGATAGTCGGGCATGGTGGTGCATGCCTGTAATTCCAGCTACTTGGGAGGCTGAGGCAGGATAATCACAAGTTCAAGGCCAGTCTGGGCAATTTAGTGAGAGCCTGTCCCAAAATAAAATTTTTTAAAAATTTGGATGCTGTGATTTTATTATTCTGAGATGTTAAGATTCCTTGATCCTATACTTTCAAGTTTCTGATTCTGTCTTTAGGGATCTCTGAATCTGAGAGGGAGCCATTTCCCCCAGATACAGTGACCCTAAATATTCTTTGCATCTAGCTAGATCCTAGGACCCCTTGATGGCTGCACCAAGAGAGCGGATGATGTCCTTTATCTATTTTCTCTGTGTTAGGGGTGCAGCCAAGAGACCCCAAAGTGGGCTCAGACCCCAACTTTCCCTCTCTGAGCCTTAGATATACCTGAGTTTACCTTCTGGTTTCTACTGTTATCTCTGCAACCTTCAGCAAGCCTTTCTTCCCTTGAGCGTTATTTTCCTCCTGAGTACAGTGAGAATCTATCTACCTCTCTGGGTTGTCATGAAGATTAGCAGGAAAGAATGCGGGATAGGGGCTGGTGCACACTTTGTGATTGGTGGCTCTTGTTTTGATTAAGGCCCAGGTGGGAGTTCCCCCTTTCCTTTTTGTCCTCCTTCTGCTCAGCAGGTTGAACCTGTAGTTCCTCCAGAACCCTACCTCATCCCCCACTCATTGCTTCGCCCACTCAACTCAGCTACTCATTCGCTCGTTCGTTATTTATCTCCTCTCTTCCTCCCTTCTTCCCCACCCCCTCTTCTTCTGTGTTTTATTTATTCTTTCAGAAAGGATTGCTTGAGAGCCTACTTGGTGCAAGGCCTCAAGCTAAATACTGTAAAGGATCAAAAGTAAGACACTGGCTGTGTTCTCCATGAGTTCCCCATCTGTTAGGGGAGGTGAGAAATGTTTTGGGTGTGGGGCAAAAATGATTGAGCAACGGGGTTGGGGATTTAGCTCAGTGGTAGAGTGCTTGCCTAGCAAGCGCAAGCAAGGCCCTGAACTCAATCCCCAGCCCCCCCACCAAAAAAAGATTGAGCAGAAGTGACTTTACTAATGAGCACAGTATGTCCTTGGCCTGAAAGAGGAGGGAGATGTTAAGGTGGCTGGGGCATGTGGAGCATGTCCAGAAGAGCTTGCTCGAGGAAGAAGGACAAGAGTTGATTTTTGCAGGCTGGGAAAGATTTTGCGGGGAGGTGAGGGGCTGAGAAGGCATTGCCGGGAGACAGGGACTGCATGGAGGAAAACTCGGTGGAGGGCTACAGGGTCAAGTTGGGGGATGGTGAAAAAATTGCTTTCCAGTGTATGTGAATCTAGGCGACCTGTGGCAGGGAGTAGGAAATCATTCTACCCTTTATTTGAGTGAAGACAGAAGGAAGTTGAGGGGTGGGGGCTACTAAATGAAGGGAGAGGTCAAGTCAAGATCAGATATACATCCTGGGAGCGGTGACAATAGAAACTCTTGTGTAGGCAACTCAATTGTCTGAATGGGGCATAGGGCCCATATGGTGAGAAGAAGGCAGGTTTATATCAGCTGTGAGAGAAGTAACTCTCCATGTGTCCACGCTTCCGTGCACATGTCCTTTCACGAGGCTGCACAGGTCTCACAGTAGCAAGAGACTGTGTGAACTGCTGGGTTTCTGAGGGAATGTGATTATATGAGACTGGCTGTGAGGAACTGACAGTGTGAAGTTGCTTGTGTGGGGTGGTGATTTTCTGTGCCTTGTCTTTCCTGTGTGTGTCTGGTGGATGTAATCACAAAGTTGAGTGTGAGTGGCTTTTAAGTATGTGGGGCTATGACTTTTAGGCCAACAGATGTCAGGCAGGATGGTCACACACATACAAACACACATGACTTCTACTTGTGGTCTTAGGAGACCCAAGTAGTTGCTGAGCAATGGATGTGTGCTGGGCCCTGACCTGGACATGGTGGGTCCACAGAGGTGAACTGTACCAGGCCACTGCCCTTGTAAAACAGGCATGGGAGTGGAGAGTAGGAGATAGACATTTGAGAAGACAATCAGTTACAAGTTAGCTGGTGGTAAGAGCTACCATGATATGGGTGTGCGCAGGACAGAGCAGGTGGTGGCTGACCCTGTCTATTCTGTGAGGGGAGAAGTGAATCAGAACTGACTTTGCAGGAGGCCCTGTCTATTTGGGGTTAAGGCAAGATGACAATGAACATGCCAAGGCCAATCCGGTCCAGGGTGAGGGGGAGAGTGAGGGCGTTCTGGGCAGAACAAAGCAAGTGTATCAGCATAGCCTGGAAATGTGGGTAAGTTTGCCATGGTCCAAGAATTGTAAAGAGCCTGCTGTTGGTGATATTTTGGATTTTATGAGGCAGGATGGGAAGGAGCAAGTGTTGGTTCTGAGGCTCAGAGTGGGATACTGGCCTAGAAGGTGGAAGATTCTTATCCTGGGGGATCCCGGGGAAGTCACTTTGACTGTCTGGGCCTCAACTTGTATCTGTGGAATGGGATGGTTCTTAAAGCCTAATTCATAAAGTCTTCACCAGGTCTGTGGGTCTACTACCCTTGGCTAGCCAAATTCACAGCCACTGAAATCACGAGCTTCTTACATCTAACTTCAGTCTTTCCTGCTTCCTTCTGGGTGGCTTCCTCACTCAACCGCTGCACAAATACTTAGCCAGTGCCTGGCCCCTTGTGTGCCACTGTGGGAAGGCCCCCCGGACAGATGGTGAATCCAAGGACTCTACCTTGGAAGGGTTGCCCAGTGCCTGGAGCAGGAAGGGCATGAGCTTTGTGTTCAGATACACTTTTGTTTTGCCGTCCTGGGGAATGGAACCCAGGACCTCACCCATACTAGGCAAGTGCTCTACCACTAAGCTATGCCTCCAGCCACACGTGTTCAAGTATACTTTTGTTTGAATACCAGCTCTGGAAGTACTCCATCTCTCTCAGTACCTCAGTTTTATTTTCTGTGTTATGTCCTTCAGAGAGAACAACCCAGACCTTGCACAATTGCTAGGCCTAACAAAAAAGAGGCACTCAGTAAATGACAGCTCTTATTTTTAAGGCCATAAAGAAGCAGAACCACGATTCAAACCAAGATCTTCGTGCTTTCAAAGCCTGTGTTTGCCCACTGTCTACCCAGTCAACCCTTTAGCTAGCCTCCTTGTCTCCTGGCAGCCCCTGTGCCAAGCCAGGCTGGGCTCAGGTTGGAATCCCTGTGGCACTGGGATTGGGCAGCAGAAACAGCTTGCAGAAGAAGAGCTGTTGGAGGAGAGGTGACTGCTGTCCCTCCAACCCCTCCCCCCCGTACCGCCACCCACCGCTGGCTCCGATCTCCTTACCCAGTCTTCTTCCACAGCCCAAAACCCCTGGCTCCATCACGGTGCTCTGACCTCCTTGTCTTGTTTTCTTGTCTCTCACTTCCTGTCCCCCCTTCCAGGCTAAGTTGTCATGGGGATAGTCCTCAGCATCCCTTGCTTCCTCTTGCCCTCATCTTATGGTATCCATGGCAACAGCCCCCATTCATTACCATGGCAACTGCATCCTGATCCTGTCCCCTGCCGGCTGCCTGGCTCTGGGCAGTGCCAATAAAAGGAAGGGGAAGAGAAGACTTCCCATTAGAAGCTGCATCCAGGGAGGGTCAGTGCCCCTCACTACAGGCAGACAAGTACCAAATCCCTAGGGAACATTCATTCTGTTTGTCCCCGTCTCATAGCCTTGGTTTATCAGGTTCAGTCGCTCCTCGCCTCTCTCAGCTCCTCCTAGGCAAGGCCAGTCTGCCAGTGTCCACCCCCTGGGAAGCCTTCAGGGCAGCAGGAGGGCCGGCACAGGCTTTGGGGTCTGAATCTCCATTCTGCCACGTGCTAGCTCTGAGACCTTTGGCAGTCACTTTCCCTCTGGGAGCCTTTTTTCTTCCTCTGGAAAACAAGAATCCTAATTCTTACCTCAAGTTTGCCATGCAGATTAAATAATATGTGGAAAATGCCTGACACAGGGAAGGTGCGCAGTAAGTGCGAGTTTATTTTTACTCTGCTCAGCCACCCCCAAGCAGAAGGGATCTCTCTCCCGCACTCCCCCAGCACTTCCTCTGTTCCCAGCCCTGATAACGTTCCGCTTCATACTGTGGTTATTTGTGTAACATGGCTTATATCCCCCTCTGCAGAGGATGCACTCATTTCTCCCACAGAAGAGCCTGGCAGACAGTGTACACGGGCACTAGGGCATGTGTGTGTGTGCGTGTGTGTGTGTGTATGCATGCACGTGCTTTGCTCCTATCTGGGGGGAATCCAGAAAGAGAAGGGTCTCCCAGGCCCTTTCTGAAGTCTGGGAATCCAAAGAAGGAATTGCATTTGTTCCAGCCCTGCACAGATGACAGGCCGAGGTATAGACAAGGAAGATGATATACTCAGGCCCATACAACTGGTATATGTGCTGCCGAAGCGAGCATTCACACAACTGGTAAATGGCATCCAAGACCTGAATCTAGGCCTGCCCAGTTTCTTATTCTACAGTGTGTATTCTGTGTGTGGGGGAATGAGAGACAATTTTCCATGTGGTCAGCCTTCTCTAAGTGTTTGGGGGGAGCTCTGAGGAGGAATTCTACATCCCCAGCTCCCATTTCTTCAGCAGTGTATGTGATGTCAGAAGCAACCCCTCAAGCACTCTTCCTTGTTTTGTTTTGTTTTGGCCAGGCCCTCTCATGGGATGCTGTGCTGACCTCCTAATATCCCTGCCACTGTTCCTTTGCAACCAAAATGGGGTGAGCTCTCAAAGGAAGAACTGCCCTCAAGTGGAGAGTTGGGAGCAGCACAGAGCCAGGAGCAGGGAGAGGCGATGAGACGTCATGAGGAGACAGCCTGAGCCAGGCAATAGCACATGCCTGTAGTCCCAGGAGGATCGCAGTGTGTGATGTCAGAAGTTCAAACCTAGCCTAAGCAACTTACTGAGACTCTGTCTCAAAATAAAAAATAAATGGGGATAAAACTCAGTGATAAAGCACTCGCCTAGCATGCACAAGGCCCTGAGTTCAATCCACAGTAGTGAAAGAGAAAGAAAGCAAGCAAGCAAGCCGGCCGGCCAGCCTAGGATCTAGGTTTTGCATCCTGGCTTTCTCACTTCAGAGCTGTGTGACCCTGAGTAAGTTTACATCACCTGTCTGAGCCTCAGTGTCCTTATCTATGAAACGAGGCTAATGCTACCTGCCTTAGTAAGTTGCAAGAGTTCAGTGAGCTAATTAGTGCCCTGGGCCTAGGGCTAGAAGTAACTACAGAGCACTACAGTAGCAAGAGGAAGGGTCTGTAAGCCAGCCTGTGTGGAGGAGGGAACAGGCATGGAAGGGCACACTTGAGTTAAATGTTGAAGAGTGAGCAAGAGGTAGCCAGGCTGGGGTAATGGGGCAAAGGTCAGGTCAAGAGAGCCACCCATGGCCATAGTGAGAAAGCTGGAAGTTATCCTATGGATGGTGATTCCTATAAAGCCTAAGTTACGGCACATCCGTCCTCTCTTGCCTTCAATGAAAACAAAAGCCAGTTTTTATTATGGGCTCAGTGTCCTTCACAATTTGGTTCTCATTACCTCTTTGATCTGTTTTCTGTCTCTCTCCCATTATTCACTCTGTTTGGGTTTCACCGGCCTCTTCACTGTCCCTCAGATGTGCCAAGCACGGTTCCACCTCAGGGCCGCAGCACTGGCTGTACCCTTCGTACTCTCGCTCTAGGCAGCCACACAGCTCACTCCTTCGTTGCCGTCAAGGTTCTGCTTGCGTGCCATTTCCTGAAAAAAAAAAAAAAGCCTTCCCTGATTACTACATCTAAAGCAGCACTTTTTTTTAGTATAAAAAACAGCACTTTTTAGCACTCTCTTTTCTTTTCCTTCCTAGTACTTATCCCTATCTGGAATTACAAGCTTGTTTGTTTGTTTGTTTATAGTCTGTTTCTCCCACGACAGTATCACATCCCTAAGGGAACGCTCTTGTGAGTCTTGCTTGCTTTTATATCTCTAGCACCTGGCACCTGCAGAGAAGGTGCTCAGTTAGTGTTCGCTGTGGATTGTGGGGAGCCCTGTGAGGGTTTCCATAGGAGAGTGAAGTGGTCAGAGTCACACTTGGAAAGCTCTCTCTGGCTACAGGACGGAGAACACACTGGAGACTATGGTACGAGTTCACGCGAGAGCTTTCTTACAGCACTCGCCTAACGACATTGGCTGACTCCTTCAGGTCTGGAGCTTATATTGAGCGCCTACTCTGGTCCATGCTCTGTGCTCTGTGTTAGCTAGGAGATTACCAGATTCTCTTCCTGTGCTGGGATTTTGGGAGTCATGTTACACAAATAGCTGTCACGCTTTGCCAAAGCTGATCTGTGCCATAAAAAGAAGGACAGCCATGTGCTGTGTGTGGGAGCTCTGAACAGGATCAGCAATGGTTTCAGGCTGGCGGCGAGTTTCAGGAGGTCTTCTTAGTGGTGGTATATGCCTCGAATCTTGACGGAACCAGGATGTGGGGGATTTCTCAGATTGCACATGGCAGAGGTGATGGGGATTGCATTGCAGGTGAAAGGTAGTGTATGACCAGTTTTGGAGGTGGGAAGCTGAGGAGCATTTGGGAGAAAACAGGATCTGGGCCAGGGTGGGTGGAGTAGAGGGCTGGCAGCCAATCCTGCAGTATGGCTTGATGTTTGAGATCGTGGGCTCTGGAGTCAGTCAGACTGCCTGACTTTGAATCCTGACTGGACCACCAGTAGCTGTGTGACCATCTATATGCTACTTAACCTTTCTGGGCCTCAGTTTCTTTATGTGTAAATTGAAGATAAGTAACAATACCTACCTCATGTGGTTGTTTGGAGGAGTGACCAAGTTATCGATAAGCATGAGGTGATAAAAATAGTGCCAAATGTGTTAAGTGCTCTGTATGCATTGTCTGTTTTATCTTGGAGAGGCCTCGAGTGCCAGAACGAGGAACTTGGGCGATGGAAGCTACGGGTGGTTCATAATTAGAGGAGACAGTTGATTACAGCTAGGCTTGAGCTGTGTGGGAGGGGAGAGGTTTGAGAGGTGCATGTGTAGGGGATCATGATGTCCTGAGCGAGAAGAGAGGAACATTTTCGATGGGGCGGGGGGGTGATCTGACCCATAGAGGGTGACATCAGGAGCCCCTGAGGCCCAGGATGGGAGAGCATGGGGAGGAGGGTGGTCCCCTCGTCTGTTTCTGCTTTGTCCAGGGCAGTATTGGAGAGTGCTTTGCAGTGTCGTGGATTAAAACTTGGGAGGGTAGAGGATGAGCAGTGGGTGGGTAGAAGTTCTCACCAGGGCAGAGCCCCGTTCCACCGCAGCCCAGCCTCATGGCTGCAGCCTCCTTACCATACCCAGTCCCCAGCGTAGAGTGCTCTGCTCTGCTGTGAGGCTGGCCTGCTGTGGCACTTCAAGCTCCCACCCTGGTAGGGAACCCCCTTTTACCCACCCTACCTGGCTTTTGCCAAGCAGAGGCTGGGAAGTGGCTCCTTAACCCTTTCACCAGCCAAGACCTCTCCAACCTTGGGCCCCCCAAAACCAGACCATTGTCTGAGCCCAGCCACCCCCACCCATGCCTCACCTGCCTGCTCCTCCCCTCTGGAGCCCTCCTGAGTTCTCCCTACCTCTGTGGCTCCTCGCCGTGCCTGCCTGCTCGCTCGGCTTAGGGCGCCCGGGCTCCGTCGACACCTGGGTTCCCTGGCAGCATGGTTGCCATGGCACCGTGGGAGCAGGTCTGACAGAAAAACAGCTCTGAGTAACCGGGCAGGCCAGCCCAGGGCCCAGCTCCTGCCACCCTTCGGTCTCCAGACTCCTGCCCGGTTCCCCACCTGAGCCAGGAGGCTATGAGGAGAAAAAGGAAGCTGCCCCGCAGGGCAGCTCTTTACCTGTGAGGATGCTAGATGGGAGGCACCTCCCACTATTAGGAGCCCAAGCCCTAGCCCTGCCCTTGGAGCAGCTGGGGAACCCTGGGTACTGGCCAGGTTGGGACTCCAGGCCGCCAAGGGTGGGGGTGACAGACAGGGACAGGGTTAGGCAGGCAGGGGAGATCTTGGGTGGGCAGGGCATAGGGGTGGGTTTCAGGCTCTAGGGGACAGGGCTGGGGGGATGGCATTCCAAGTGAACTGGTCCAGGGTAGTGCTGGAGATGGCACTGGGAGGAAAACCACAGTGTCACAGACACTATGTTGGGGACAGGTCCATAAAGGGATGGAGCCAGGAGGGGAAGAGGTCTGGAGTGGAGGGAACTAGCCCATCAGGGGGAAGGAGAGTTTGAGGTTCCAGCAGTTAGGTGGCAGGAACTGTTAGAAAAAGAGAGCTGGAGAGGACGGGACTGGGAGGAGGCTGGTCTAAAGGTAAGGCTGTGCAGGAACCAGGCTGTGAGGGGTGAGCAGAACTGGAGACCACCGCATGAGAAGGCAGAGCTTGTGGGAAAGGTATCCAAAAGGACTGAGACCTCTATGGGAGAGGCTGAAGGGAAGTGAGGATAGGGCTGTGAAAGCAGAGGGTGGCGCTTGAAGGGAAGGGACTGTGGGGACAGTGAGGAGACAGCTGGAGGCTAGGACTGCCCTATGGCTTTTAAGCGTTGGGGTCTCTATGGCGGGGGTGGGGGGGGGCGCGACTCCGTTTCAGTCCAGCTCAGCAGCTCTCTCTCCTGTTCTCAAATCCTGGCTCATCTAATCTCATCCCCACAGTGTGGAGGGTGATGCCCCAGGCAGTGACCTCAGCACAGCGGTTGATAGCCCTGGGAGCCAACCCCCCTACCGGCTGAGCCAGCTGCCCCCCACCAGCAGCCACATGGGGGGCCCTCCTGCTGGGGTGGGCCTTCCCTGGGCTCAGCGGGCACGCCTCCAGCCAGCCAGTGTCGCCCTGAGGAAGCAGGAGGAAGAGGAGATAAAGCGCTCCAAGGCCCTGTCGGACAGCTACGAACTCTCCACAGATCTGCAGGATAAGAAGGTACAGAAGGGATGACTCCTGGGTTGTGGATGGGAGTGGGGCGCAAGACAGAGCCAAGGAAGAGATTGGGATGTGGCACGAGAGAGAGGGACAGTGAAACTGGACTTGGAGAATATACTCTAGGACCCTTCCACACTTCTGAAGGCTCATTCATTCACCACCCATCCAGAATCTTGTATTCACTCAGCAAACATTATGGAGCTCCATGCCTGGGTCCTAGAGAGATGAACATGCATGAGACCTCTACCCAGTCTTCAAAAACAGTCTACTGGAGGAAGGACACATATAAGTTGACAATTTCACATATGACACAATATATTATTTAGCTAAATAACAACAAAGGGGAGGACAAAATACTACATTTAGAAATAAAGAAACCTGGAAGGACGTGTACTGTACCAAAATGTTAATTATGGTTATTGCCTAGGAACAGCGGTGGTGAACCTACGCCACGTGTGCCACAGCCGCTGTATCATTGAAAGCTCTAAATGGTCCGCCATCACTGGCCTAGGTGTTTGGGCTTTAGGCGAGCCAGCCAACTTTCCTTCCTTCCTTCCTTCCTTCCTTCCTCCCTCCCTTTCTTCTTCCACCTTCCTCCTCTTCCTCTCATTCTCTCTCTTTTTTCTTCTTTCCTGCAACTTCTTGCTCTCCATTTACTTCTTCCTTTCTTTCCTTTTTTGGCTTCTCTAGGGTTTTTGCTGTTTTTGAATAATCGACATATATTGCTTGTAAATTAAAAAACAACAACAATATAGCCCAGTCCCACGTGACCAGGGCTGTCTGAGATTCAAGCGAGAATACAGCACTGAGCACACAGCCTGGCACATTTGGGCGACTGTCAGCAGCGAGCTGTGACCCAGGGCCACGAGGCTGTGGTGACTTTCTGACCTGTTCCCTTCGGTTGTCCCCTGCTAGGTGGAAATGCTGGAGAGGAAGTATGGGGGCTCCTTCCTGAGCCGCAGGGCTGCCAGGACCATCCAGACAGCCTTCCGCCAGTACCGCATGAACAAGAACTTCGAGCGGCTACGGAGCTCAGCCTCGGAGAGCCGCATGTCCCGCCGCATCATCCTTTCTAACATGCGGATGCAGTTCTCTTTCGAGGAGTACGAGAAGGCACAGAACCCTGCGTACTTCGAGGGCAAGCCTGCCTCGCTGGACGAGGGTGCCATGGCTGGTGCCCGGAGCCACCGGCTTGAACGGGGACTCCCCTATGGAGGCTCCTGTGGTGGGGGCATCGATGGCGGTGGAAGCTCTGTCACCACATCTGGAGAGTTTTCTAATGACATCACAGAGCTCGAAGACTCCTTCTCCAAACAGGTCAGGACCCTCAAAAGGGCCTTTCTTCCCCATCCCCAGGCTCTGGCTGCTCCTACTGCTTTTCACCTATATTCCAAACTGAAAGAAGTTGTGCTATTGAGCATTTCAAAACAATAGGTAGCTGTGGTCTAAATTGGGACTGTGAAGCCAGGCATGGTGGCTCACGCCTATAATCCCAGCACTTGGGAGGCTGAGGCAGGAGGATCGCCACAAGGTCAAGGCCAGCCTGGGCTACACAGTTAAGTTCAAGACCAGTCTGAACGACATGGTGACACCCTGCCTCAAAAAACAAAAAAGCAAAACAAAACAAAATAAATTGGGACTGTGAGGGTGATGAGACCCTGTCTCAAAAAAAAAATCAGAAATAGAAATGTGGGTGTATAGAAAAAAATAAGAAAATAAAAGTTCTCACTGGTGTAACTAACAGGCAATGAGCTCCTCCTTGGTGCTTCCTACTGTCTATGTCTCAGAACAAATCTGTGAGCTAAAGATTATTATCCCCATTTTACAGAGGAGAACACTGGCCCTGGCCCTCATTCCTCAGGATCTCCCAGTCTGGCAGGAAATAGCAGACATATGATGCATTACTATTTCCTGAAATAGGGTGTGCTCAGAGCCATGAGAAAAGATTCTGGAAGGACCAGAGAAGGCTTCTTGGAGAAAATAGCATTGGAATTGGATCTTACCAGACTGAGAAGATGAAGCAAGTTAGAAAGAGTTGAGGGTGTTGCTTGCATAGGCATTGGCATCAACAAAAGCATGAAAGGGTGGGAATGTCACTGGCTGCAAGCCGGGTGGGAGATCGGTCTAGACTCAGAGTGCGTCAGCATACCTCCTGCCCAGGCTTACAAAGCCCCGTCCTGCCATTTCCCAGCTGTATGACGTTGGGCAGTTGACCCTCACTGATGCATCGTCAGGAAGATAGGCTTTTTTGTGGTGCTGGGGATTGAACGCAGGGCCTCGCACATGCTCAGCAAGCACTCTGCCATTAAGCTACACACCGTGCAAGAGAAAGTCCTCTTTTTAGAGATGTTTTGAAGATTCAGTTCGACTAGGTAGCAAGTAAAAGCACCCAGGGTAGGTCGTAGCTCCTAAGTACATGTCAGTTTTCTTCCTGAAACCAAGGAAGTACTTGGTAGAAATTGTTGAATGAATATAGAAATAAATGAATCTTTATAAGAAAAGAAATCACTCTGCTTTAAATGCTATGACCTTTCCCTGCCATTAGCCTGGGCATGCTTCTTTGGAGCTAGTAAAGAGGTGGAGGAGAGGAAAGAAGTATCAGAGAGACCTATATCATTCATCTGTTCAGACACACAACAAAGATTTGATTAAACATTTCTTCTGCATCAAGCAGTGTGTCGAGCCAAGTTCTAAAAGAGAAATTAGGCCTGCACCATCCTTCCAGGGAATACTGAGGACTAGAGAGTCACGGCCTGGTGGAGAGATGGAGGAGCCAGGCCTGGCCTCCAGCCCTCAGCGCTATCCAAGTCTGATGAGGAGATGGATTACTTATCTGTTGCAGCACAGCAAACTATCCTCAAACTTAGGCACTTCAGACTGATCTTAGAGGCTGAGCTTAAACAATAGACATTATTTTGTGCCATTTCTGAGGGCCAAGAACCTGAGAGGAGCTTAGCTGGAGGGAGGGCTCTGGGCTCAGGGTCTCTCGTGAGGCTGTGGTCAAGCTGTGGGGTAGAAGACTGCGCTGGGGCTGACAGGTCTCCTCCCAAGCTTCCTCGCTTGGCTGTTGGCAGGAGGTTTCATTTCCTCACCGTGTGGGCCTGATGGAGAAAGTACAAGCCTGGGAGAATACTAAAGACTGACGCTGCAGTTTTTTACAACCTATTCCCAGAAATAACATACCTTCACTTCTACCATATTCCATGGGTCACAGAGACCAACTCTGGTACAATGTGGTACCTGACGGTATGAATAGCTCCAACACCAGGCACCAGGGACCATTAGGGGCCAGTTTGAAAACTGGATACCACCACAGGGAGGCAGAGTTCCTAGGTGTGGCCCAGATTCTCAAGGCTGAATATTATGAGTTTCCTAAGCAAGAATCATCCAGAGTCCTGGGAGCCCAGAGGAAGCTAAGATTCTGGCTTTTCCGGGGTTAGGGGTGGGGAAGGGTGGGATGTCTGAGGCAAGAGGTAGTACTTGCCTTGGGAAGGAGATATGTATTGGAGCATCTGAGGTGGGAAAGGACTTGGTGGTCATTGGTCCCAGCTCCCGAGAGCTCACAATGGCTCCCTGAGAGTTATTTTTTAATAGACTGTAAAGAACCTGTAGGGGTGGGGAAGGGGACTCTCCTTGCTGGGCTGACCCACCAAGATTAGCCCCCCTTCTTCCCCTCTTTCCCTTCTTCCCACCCTTCCATATTGTTCCCTCCATCTTTCCTTCTTTCTCTTCCTTTCCCCGATCCTCTTCCCCTCTGTGCAGGTGAAGTCTCTGGCTGAATCCATCGACGAGGCCCTGAACTGCCACCCATCAGGGCCAATGTCTGAGGAGCCGGGGTCAGCCCAACTGGAGAAGCGAGAGTCAAAGGAACAGCAAGAGGACAGCTCAGCCACGTCCTTCAGTGACCTTCCCCTCTACCTAGATGACCCAGTTCCTCCACCGTCCCCTGAGAGACTGCCCAGCACAGAACCCCCACCCCAAGGCCGGCCTGAGTTCTGGGCACCAGCCCCCCTCCCCCCAGTTCCTCCACCAGTGCCATCAGGGACCCGGGAAGACAGTAGCCGTGAGGAAGGCACCCGCCGGGGGCCTGGCTGCTTGGAATGCCGGGATTTCCGGCTGCGGGCCGCCCACCTTCCCCTGCTTACCATTGAGCCTCCCAGCGACAGCTCCGTGGACCTGAGTGATCGCTCAGATCGCGGCTCTGTCCATCGCCAGCTGGTGTATGAGGCTGATGGCTGCAGCCCCCACGGGACCCTAAAGCACAAGGGACCACCAGGCAGGGCCCCAATCCCACACCGCCACTACCCAGTCCCCGAGGGCCCAGCCCCAGCCCCACCTGGACCCCTGCCACCAGCCCCCAACAGTGGCACTGGGCCCAGTGGTGTGGCAGGGAGTCGGAGGTTGGGAAAGTGTGAGGCAGCAGGTGAGAACTCTGATGGTGGAGATAACGAGAGCCTGGAGAGCTCCAGCAATTCCAACGAGACCATCAACTGCAGCTCCGGCTCCTCTTCTCGGGACAGCCTGAGGGAGCCTCCAGCCGCTGGCCTGTGCAAGCAGACTTACCAGAGGGAGACAAGGCACAGCTGGGACTCACCAGCCTTCAACAACGACGTGGTACAACGGCGGCATTACAGAATTGGCCTCAACCTCTTCAATAAGTATGTGTTCCGTGTTCTAGCCTCCTCACCCCTTTCTACCCTGCTGTAGGCATTTGGTCCTCAGGACTGAGCTCCAGGCAGTGACCCTGGTTCTGTGCCATCCTCGTTTTTGGCGGAATGGTATTTCTCCCCAGTTATTTAGGGAACGGGCTTGGCAGCAGGGTGGCAGAGCAGAGAGACACCCCCACTCCGAACATACCTAAGATTGGGTACTAGTGCTGCCACTGACTGGCTATGTGATCTTGAGTGAGATGTTCCCACCGAATGGATTCTGAGCCTTGTCTTCCCCCCTTTACAGCAGAGAAGTGATCTGGGGTACAAAGAGCCCTAGTCTGGGAAACAAGAGACCAGGCCCCCTGGTCTGCTTTGGCCGCTTGTCGTGAAGCCCTAGGCAATGTGTGTTCCTTCCTCAGCCTCAGCCATTTATTGACAAGCAGGATGTGCTTGAGGTGTTGGGAGGCAGGGCCATGTGCAGATCTACTCAACTACTCAGTGTTAACACTGTGCTCTTTGTAGTGCCTGGTCGTGAGCCAGGTGCTTAGCAATAGGGTAGGAGTGTGGTATTTGATTACAAAATAATTAGGAAACATTAGATGTAATTAGAAAACATTAGATGTAATGGAAGGAATTAGATGTAAATGCCTTGCATCTTCATAGCCTATTAAACACTGCCACCTATGTTTAATTCTCGCAATAACTCAGCAAAGTGAATAATAATGTCTGTTTTATGGATAAGGAACTGAGGCTTGGAAGTAAAGGGGATTTTCCAAATCACACACTTGGGAAGTAATAGATCTGAGACTCCTAGAATACCAAAGTCTCTTCCAGATTTTAGCCCCATGGGTTGGGGATTTAGCTCAACTGGCAGTGAAGCATAAGGCCCTGAGTTCAATCCCCAGCACCACCCCCCTCCAAAATTTAATCTATGTCAAATAGAACTTCACACTAACATCTTAGTAGTAATTGTTTTATATCATCAAATTTAGCCTTGTGAAGTACTAGTGTTCTGGGGCTCTGAATACGAGATAGCTCCAACCTTTCTAGCTCTGTGGAAACCTAGGGAGCACCTTGCCTGTAAAAATTCTCACAGAGGCTGGGTGATACCTGCCTGGGTGGAATGTGGGACATGGAACAGAGTAACCTCTTCTCTACCCTGAAGGTGTGTGACTCAGAAACAGTCCTGGCCTGGAGCTCAAGGATTCCTCTGGCCTTGCTAGGAATATCAACGCTCCTGGCATAAAGCAGGGTCTCGTTTGATGCTAATTTTCTTCCAACTCTGGTGTGCCTTTTGAGGCTCTGTCAAATGGACAAGTAGTTTTCTGTTCCTGGACCTCGGTTTTCTCATCCATACCATGAAGGGATTGGATCATATTAGAGATTCGACATCCGTGGTTCTTCGAGACCATGGTTAGATGGGCCCAAAATTAGTTCTAGAAACAGGACAGAGGGAAGACAGTCACCTCATCTACCTCCTCTCTTTCTGCAGGAAGCCAGAGAAGGGTATCCAGTATTTGATCGAACGAGGCTTCCTGTCAGACACACCAGTGGGAGTTGCTCACTTCATCCTGGAACGGAAAGGCCTGAGCCGGCAGATGATAGGGGAATTCCTAGGGAACCGGCAGAAGCAGTTCAACAGAGATGTGTTGGAGTGAGGACCCTAGCATGGGGCAGGCGGACCAGGGATTCCTGGAAAAGGAAGGCAGGAAGGGAAAAAAGGGCAGCCTGTCCTTTTTTCTCCGATAAACTTTGCAAAATGGAATGAACAGACCTTCCTGCTCCCATACCCTTCTGCCCAAAGGGGTCTGATCTCTCTTGACCCTGTCCCTAAAATGTTCTGGGTGACCCTGGGCAGGATATGCTCATACTATACCTGCTTTCGGCCTCAGTTTTCCCATTTCTGGACTGAGTTAACTGATGGAAAGGTCCCTCGATAACCACGTATATCTCATGGACTCTCTGGGATGGATTCATTTCCAACATACCATCCTCATATGTTCTTATTCAGACCACAGGTCCCGATTTTGGAAGTGTATCAGTGGGGGTATTGGTCCACTTGAGTAGGGGAGGGTAGATCAGAGGTTTTTCTGTGGGGGAACTGAGAATGCTACACCTCCTTCTTTATTCCTCAGTTGTGTAGTGGATGAGATGGACTTCTCCTCCATGGATCTGGATGATGCACTCCGGAAGTTCCAATCACATATCCGGGTTCAGGGTGAGGCCCAGAAAGTGGAGCGACTGATCGAAGCTTTCAGGTGTGCCTGCTTCCCACTCCTGAAACTGTCCCTCTGTACTTTGGGGGCCCATGGAGTAAGTGTCTACAAGGCACTTCTTTGAACCCCATATTATTCTCACCGTAAGAGAGAAATAATAAATCCAATCTTGCAATGCACTTGTGATGATCAGAGGTAGTGTATATAACATGTCTAGCTCAGCGTCTGGGACATGGGCATTTAGTAAGTGACAGCATCAGCAATAAAAGCAAGCATTCATGGCACTGGAGGTGTAGCTCAGTGGCAGGGCACTTACCTAACATGTGTAAGGACCAGGGTTGTTCCACTGCAAAAAGAGAAAGGGGGGGTTGGGTGGGGCAGAGCAAGGAGAGGAGAGGAGAGGAGGAGAGGAGAGGAGAGGAGAGGAGAGGAGAGGAGAAGAGAAGAGAAGAGAAGAGAAGAGAAGAGAAGAGAAGAGAAGAGAAAGAAGAGAGAAGAGAAGAGAAAGAAGAGAGAAGAGAAGAGAAAGGAAGAGAAGAGAAGAGAAGAGAAGAGAAGAGAAGAGAAGAGCTAAAGCTAACATTCATGTAAGACTAACTAGGTATCATTTGTGAAGCTGGGCATTTTACATGGTTATTTCACCAAATATTCAAAACCTCCCAATGAGGTAGGTGCTTCTATCATTCCTGTTTTGTACCCATTTTGTGGATGAGAAATCTGAACTTTAGAGACTTTAAGTAACTTGCCTAGGATCATGCAGTAAGAATGGAACCGGAATTTGACTCCATGGTCTACCCATGCCCTTAACCATCATACTCCACTATACATACTTTAGGATCAGATAGACCTGTGTCAGAATCCTGCTCTACGCCTTTGGTATATTTAGAGGAGAAAACAAGTTACTGAGAACACGTTTCCTATGATGGGAGATGGATTTGCTTTATAGTCAGAAAGATGTGAGTTTTCATCCTGCCTTAACCATTTACAAGCTCTGTTCCCTTGAGCAAGTTACCACACCACTTGGAGCCTCAGTCACTTCATCTGTACAATGGGACTCCTAATAGCTACCTTGAGGGCTGAGGGCATAGCTCAATGATAGAGCATGTGGCTAGCATACTTGAGAACCTAGGTTTGATTCCCAGCACACAAAAAACATGAAGAACAAGAAGAGGAGGAGGAAGAGGAGGAGGAGGAAGAAGAAGGGGAAGAAGAAGAAGGAGAAGAAGAAGAAGGAGAAAAAGAAGAAGAGGAAGAAGAACGAGGAGGAGGAGGAGGAGACGAAGAAGAAGAAAAAATGGCTACCTTGTAGAACTGTGATAGGCTTACATGAGAAAAATTTATTTAAATCCCCTAGGAAATCTCCATAAAAGGTAAGACCGATTTTGACCTGCTTGTCTTGGAGAAACTCAAGACAGTGGACCTAGAGGACTAAGGGTATATTTCTTGGAAGAAAGGGATGGTGGCGCCAGGCTGGGTGGGTGGGGGGTAGGTGGAGATCGCTGGTGCCTGAGTCTGGCCTTGGCCCCTCCTATCCTGCAGCCAGCGGTATTGTGTCTGCAATCCAGCCCTGGTGCGCCAGTTCCGGAACCCAGACACCATCTTCATCCTTGCTTTTGCCATCATCCTCCTCAATACCGACATGTACAGTCCCAGCGTCAAGGCTGAACGGAAGATGAAGCTAGATGACTTCATCAAGAACCTGAGAGGTGAGGTGACCAGACTTCCCCACTGGGTTTTCCTTCCTTTCACATGGGCCGGGAAAGTGGGTAGGGTGGAGGAGTAGGGAAGAATGAGGGAGAGATACCTGCTGTTTTTGGAAATTAAACGTAGTGTTGTCACTTTCTGTCAAGTCTGGATGTTCCCAGGGCATTCGCCTGTTAATTGACTCAGACAGTCATTTGCTGGGCTGGGGATGCAGCTCAGTGGTAGAGCCCTTGCATAGCATGTGTAAGGCCCTGGCTTTGCACCCAGTACACACACACACACACACATACACACACACTAGCAGTTTGCTCATGTACTCATCCACACACCAAATACTTACTGAAGTTCTTCTTTGTACCAAGCTTGTAAATCCTGGGATTATAGCAGTGAACATGATAGATAAAAATCCGGTTCTTCACTCAGTCATTCACTTATCTGTTCATTGCTTCCTCCTTCCTCGTCTTCTTTATTTATGCCCATAAAGACTCAGTTATTTTAGGTACCCTTTCCACCATACATGTATTCATTTATTCATTCAGCCAACCAACTAGCCAGCTAGTGGATACTTCCGGAGTACTTAATGTATGCCAGGTTCTCTAACGGGTGCCGAGGACAATAGAGGGGTCTGCCACAGTCCCTGCTCTGAGAGGGCTCCCCACATGTGGGAGAGACTGACTTGTAGTGCACAGATAACCAACAGAAGACAGAGCAAACACTGACAGCAGAGGCCAGCGTGCAGTCAGAGCTCAAAGGAGGGAGAGCCCAACTCCAACTGGCTTCCCACAGAATTTCTTACTAAGGTGAGCCCTGAAGGTGTGGGTAAGGCAGCAGAATAGAGATAGGGGAGGGCTTGCCTAGCAGGAGGAACAGCAAAGGTACCGAGGGAAGAAAATATAAAATCGCTTAGGGAACAGTGAAGATGAGCACCGCTGATTGTTTGGAAGGTCAAATGGAACCACTATGGGAGGGCCTTGAATGCCAGATGAAAGATATCATTTGTTCTTTTTTCCTTGGTTTACTGTATGGATGTCAAGCCCTGTCTCTCACCAAAGAGCAGCCTACTGAAAATGGCACAGATGCTGAGATTATTTCCATGGAAATGAAATAGCAAAATGGAGTAAAGGAGAAAAAAAACCTGGAACAAGACAAAGTTGCAGGCCATCGGGTCTGCACAGTTGACAGGCTTTGAGTTCTCTGACAGCTAAGGTGAAAAAAGCGGCAAGAAATGTTCCCGTAGCACCGTCCAAGGAGAAGTTGTTGCATTTCCAAAGGAGACATCTTTTTCCCTAGCAGAAGGCTTAGCCAAGTGAGGGGGTTTCATTCAGCAGACAGTCAGGAAAGGAGAAGGGCATTAGATCAGAGGCCATCCGGAGCTGTCTCTCTCTGCGCATGCGTACAGTTAGGCCTCCATTTCTGTGGGTTCCACATCTGTGAATTCCACCAACCACACATCAAAACTTTTTGAAAAAAGTTCATTCGTGCCGAGCACATACAGACTTTTTCTTGTCATTATTCCCTAAAAAATAAGTATAACAACTGCTTACGCAACATTTACATTATATCAGGTGTTACAAGTCATCTAGAGATGATTTAAAGCATATGGAGGATGTGCATAAATTATACACAGGTTCTTCACCATGTTATATAAGGGACTTCAACATCCTCAGATTTTGGTATTGATGTGGGATCCTGGAACCAATTTCCCATGGATATGGAGGGACCAGTGTGTGTGTGTGTGTGTGTGTGTGCATGTGTGTGTGTGTGTGTGTGTGTGTGTGTGTGTGTGTGTCTGTGTCCTCTGATTATTGAAGCAAATAATAAGCAAACAAATGAGTGAAAGTAATACATACTCATTTCAGAAATTTTGGGAGCTATGGATATTGGTCAGTGGTAGGGTGCATGCTTAGCCTGCATGGGGCCCTGGGTTTGATCCCCAGCATTGGCAAAAAAAAATTTTTTTCAAGTATTTGCCGGATACAGTGGCACACACCTGTAATCCTAGCACTCAGGAAGCTGAGGCAGGAGGATTTCCATGAGCTCAAGGCCAGCCTGAACTATATAGTAAGACCCTGTTTCAAAAAGAAAAAAGAAAGAAAAGAAAATATAGAAAATTTATTTTAATTAAACCCGAATTCTGCCCCCTAGAGGCAACCACACTTAGTACAGTAAGTCCCTGATTAAGGAAAATTTGAGTTGCAAACTTTCACAGATATGAACAGACCTCACATTGCAAGCATTTGTAGTTGTGAACAAATCGAGGAAGTAGCTCACATGTCTGCTGGACATTGTCACAGCTGTGCTGCTGTGTGCTCACTGTGCAGTGCGATGGGGACATGCTGTATTTGTGCGTGTGTGTTTTTATACTTTACATTGTGTATTTGTGTCAAAGGTGTGTAAGATTCACTTAGGAATGAATCCTACTCAAGAATGTTCTCCCCAAACAGAACTCATTTGTCAGTCAGGGACTTACTGTATTTGGGTGTAGTCTATTCTTTTTTTCCCCATTCATATGTAGCTTTTTATAGTTAAGATCATGCTATCCATGTAACTTATCTTTTTCACTTGCTACAAGAATTTTCTCATGTTATTGAAATTGTTTTGTAAATATCAAGTTTTCAGTAGCTGTGTATCACTGTACTAAGCAGATGTACTATCTTTTACCTATTTCTCTATTGTTCGGTTGTTTCAGAGTTTTCCCATAAATAGGACTTACTGAATATTCTTGGATCTATTTCTTACACATATTTCTGAGTAATTCCTCAGGCCAGATTCCTAGGAGCGGAATCACTGGGTCTGAACATTTAGGCTCTTGCCAAATCACCTTCCAGCCTAGTTATGTTACTATACATCACCACTTCCCTGTACTCTTATTAATTGGACATTATTTAAAATTATTTTTGCTAAGTAAAAAGGCAAAAAATACCTATTTTAATTCCAGAATGTTCTGAGTTGTTTAGACAAAATCCCTACCGTGGAGAAGAAAGCACCTGGCTGTTCTGTTGAAAGGCACCTTCCCTGCCCTGATCCTGGATGAGGGACCGAAGGTGCTCGCGGATCCTTGGTCCTGACTATGATCATGGCCCGTCCCTGGGTGTGGAGTATTGTAGAGAACCCCTACCATCCACTCCCCTGTGATACTCCCCTCCATGCAGGTGTTGACAATGGTGAAGACATCCCCAGAGACCTCTTGGTAGGCATCTACCAGCGCATCCAGGGGCGCGAACTGCGAACCAATGATGACCATGTGTCCCAGGTGCAGGCCGTGGAGCGCATGATTGTTGGCAAGAAACCGGTAAGTGCCTTGGGAGGCTGCAGAGGCTCTGGTCTGCTCCAACACTGAGTGGTAAGTCACTGCCCGTCTCAGAGCGCCAGGTTCCCCTTACCTGCAACGTGGAACGGGTGACAATGCGTTCCTCAGGAGGTCATGGCACAGATTGTGAGAGACACCCCATATGATAAGTCTAGCACATTGCAGGGCCCATAAAAGGTGCTGTATAAGTATTGGCATCCTTTCCATCTCTGATTTTGCCTAGCCATCCTAAGTGAGGTGCCAAGTTAATATTAGCTGAGAAGCAAAGCAAGAATACACTTTGGTCAACAAACATTGATGAAAGCCTTTCCACTGAGCCCAGCATCTCACTGGGCATCAGAGACATAGATATCAGGCATGGTCTCTGTCCTTGGAGACACTCAGAGGCCAATGGGGTTGCCAAACAAAGACACAGGTAATTCTGCCTTTGCTCTAGTTTAGGGGAGCAGAAAGGAGGGGGAGGCCGTTTTCAACCTCGGGAAATCAGGGAAGGCTTCTTGGAAGAGATCGTTTTGGAATTGGGATTAGAAGGAGGGGTGAAAGGCAGCCATCGGGAGCTGGGAAGGAAAGGCATTGCAGACAGAGGGCGCTGCAGGGACAAAGGCAAGGTGGCAAAAAGCTTCAGCCTTAGTTGCTTATACTCTGTGTCAGAGTGATGCATGCGTATCAGAGGTACGCTTCCTCTTGCAGTTGAATGCTAAAGTGCTGGAGGCCTGAAGCTGATTGGCTGGCCTTGCTGACACCCATTTCTCCATTTCTGTCCAGGTCCTGTCTCTTCCTCACCGCCGACTGGTCTGCTGTTGCCAGCTCTATGAGGTGCCAGATCCAAACCGCCCCCAGAGGCTAGGGCTGCATCAGCGGGAGGTCTTCCTCTTCAACGATCTCCTTGTGGTATGGGCACTGTGAGGGGAGGTGGGAGGGAGACGGCCAGCCTGGCTGCTGGGTTTGCGGTGAACCGCACAGACACTGGTGTGTGGAGTGGCAGGCGACATGCTCTGCTGTGCCATCTGCATGGTCTCAGGCAAGGCACACTCCTTCCCTGGCCCTCCTGTTCCTCACGGGTCCATTTGGAGGATCTCAAAGCCACACAAGGGCAGAGAATGTGAGGGCCAGGGGATATGCATACGCACAGTCTGGAAAGTGGTAGGCAATGGCCCTGTCCACCTCAGTAGCCTGGGGAGTTGGGTGGAAAGGGGTGAACCTGTGACTTAGAGTCAGTCTGAAACCTTGGTGTGGTCCTGCTGCTGGAAGTGATTCTTAAAACCAAGCTCATCAATCAGCACAGAGATGTTCGTCTTTCAGGGATGGGACTTGTAGGACTGTAGATCAGAAGGGACTTTCAGCATCTCTTGGGCAGGAAACACCTGCCTAGATAGCTTCTCTGACTGCAGAGACGGAAAGCTGACCTCCTCCAAGGCAGCCAGTTGCCCATCAGGCAGCTCCGACCGCTTGGATCAGTGCCCCTGTGGGTTTCCTCTGACAGTCGTCACTTGACCCGTGGGGTTCACAACAGTGAGTGTTCTTCCTTTGCTCCAAGATGGCTCTTCAGGAATTTGAGGACAGTGATCCTGACCCTCCTTGGCCTTCCCTCCTGAGATCAGGGTTTCTCAGTCTCGGCCTTGTTGACACTTGGATGATTCTTGGGGTCGAGGGGAGGAGCTGTGCATTGGAGAATGTTTAGCAAGACCTTGGTCTCTACCTATTAGATGCCAGTAGCACCCTTCAACCAAAACTGTTCTCCACAAAAAAGTGAAAAACAGAAGGAGGGAGAGGAGGACAATGGGAGAGAGGGAGAAAGGGGGAGAAGGAGGGAGAGAGAGAGAGAGGAAGATGGGGAGAGAGAAAGAGAACAAATGAAAGAGCACCTTCTCTAGACAGTATTCAGTAGCCTCTGAGAGCAAAATCACCCCAGTTGAGAATCGTTGCTTTAGACAAAGCACTTCTGATATTCTCTCTGAGCCTTAATTTCCTGCTATGTGAGATGGGGCTGACTCGTATCTCCTAGGGTTGCCATGAGAATGAGATAAGAGGTCATGTGTGGAATAGCCTTCCCTGGAGGCATGTCTGGTCCACACGGATGCCGAGGCAATGTTAGACACCCCTCGTGTAGTGACACCTGTGCGTGTCCAGCTCCATGCTAGGCCCTAGGTACTCTGTGGTGACTCAGACTCAGTTCCTGTTCCAAGGGCGCTCACAGTCAAAAGGGCTTTGCATCACTGCCCTATAACCACGCTGAAATCAAAACAGTGGCCGTGTGTGTGTGTGTGTGTGTGTGTGTATGTGTGTGCATGTGTGACACTGGGGATTGAACCTAGGGCCTCACACATGCTAAATAAACACTCTACCACTGAGCTACATCCCCAGCCCTTTTTAAGATTTTATTTTGAGACAGAATCTCACTAAATTGCCCAGGCTGGCCTCAAACTTACAACTTGCAATCCTCCTGCCTCAGCCTCCCAAGTGGCTGAGATTACAGGTGTGCACCATCACACCAGGCAAAACAGTTGCTTTTAAGAGATACTCACAGGGGATGAGGGTGTAGCTCAGTGGTAGAGTACTTGCCTAACATGCATGAGGCCCTTGTTTCCATCTCCAGAATAGCAAAAAAAAAAAAAAAATTACTTGCAGACTGTGTGAACCTATGTTAATGGAGAGTCCAGAGTGGCCAACCACTCAGTAAAGATCATGAGTTTTAAGAGAAAGACTTGTTAACCCTTCTTGTATGCAGGGCAATCCCATTATGTGCTGGCTCTGGAGGGTGAAGGCTGGCTGGGCAAGAGAACCTGAAAACCAGACTCCTGCTCTCCAGGCCAGCAGGGGGCGATCATTTACTAGAGGACTACCACTAAAGCCTGACTAGGGAAAGGTCCTGACCCAGCACGGTGGAAGCTCAGAAAAAGGAAACAGAAATCTGTGTGAGCCAGGCGTGGGGGTGCACTCCTATAATCCCAGCTACTCTGGAAGCCGAAACAAGAGGATTGAAAGTTTGAGGCTAGCTTGGACAATTTAGCAAGACCCTGTCTCAAAATAAAAAAGGGCCGGGCGCAGTAGCACATGCCTGTAATCTCAACACTCTGGAGGCTGAGGCAGGAGGATTGCCGTGAGTTCGAGGCCAGCCTGGGGTACATAGTGAGTTCAAAGCCATCCTGAATTACATAGCAAGACCCTGTCTCAAAAAACCAAAAAATCAAAAAAATCAAAAAGTGCTGGGGGCTGGGGATTTAACCCAGTGGTTAGAGTGCTTGCCTCACAAGCACAAGGCCCTGAGTTCGATTCCCAGCACCACCCCCCCCAAAAAAGTGCTGGGGATGTAGCTCAGGGCAAAGGCTCTGCGATCAATCTCCAGAATCACAAAATGGCAAAGCAAAACAAAGATCTCTGCGTGAGGTGTTAGAACAGGCTTCCTGGAGGGAGCAGCCTTCAGTTAGTTCCTGTAAAAACTGCAAATGCTTGTTGTGTATCATCACGACATCAGGAACTTGCATTTTCTTCCATATGTTCCTTTCTGTTCCTCAAGCTTCAGTTCTCTCCTACCTGTGGGGTTGTGTGTTTGTGTGTATATATGTCTGTTAGAAGGGGCGGGAGGGTAGGGTGGTTATCAGAAATAGTGTCACATGGAAATTCCCCACCCCAAACCCTGCCTCTTGTCTTTTTCCCGCCCCGCCAAAGGTCACCAAAATTTTCCAGAAGAAGAAGATCTTGGTGACGTACAGCTTTCGTCAGTCCTTTCCCCTGGTGGAAATGCACATGCAGCTCTTCCAGAATTCATGTGAGTTCCTTCTTGGACCCCAGCATTTCAAGGCCATGGCCCCCATGCTCATTCTTCATCCATATCGACCTCCAGATTTTGGGTCCTTTACAACTGGGCCGAGGGCTCCAAAGTACTTCCTTGGTCCCGGGATGAAGGGCAGGCAAGGGTATAGTGTGACTCGAGTCCAGCCCTTGGGGAGCAGGGAACCACAGTGTGTGAACTGGTGGACTGAAGTGTTGCTGATTGTGCTGTGCTCTGAAGGACTGAACCAGAAGGAGCGTGGTCGGGTGGCATTTGGGAAGCAGAATCATTGTGAGTAGAGGCACAAAGGAAACAACCTCCAGAAAACAGTGCAGAATTCAGTTTGTCTTTACATCCTGGAATATAAACAAGTAAAGGACCACAACTACCGGGAGTTTGGGGGCAATGGGGAGCTGCTGAAGATGCTTGAGCAGAGATGCTTGAACAGAGAGAGAGAGAAAGTTTGACATCAGAGAAATCATTTCCAAGCTGGGCACAGTGGCACGCACCTGTAGTCCCAGCAGTCAGAAGGCTGAGGCAGGAGGATCACTTAGCCTAGGAATTCAAGACCAGCCTGGGTAACGTAACAAGACTCTGTCTCACAAGAAACAAAGCAATGACAAAACCCACGAAAAACTTAGAAACAATTTCCCAACTGACCCACCTTGCTTTGATCCTGAGAGGCACCCAATCTCTCCTGTCCCCTCCCTTTGCCCATAGATTACCAGTTTGGGATCAAGTTGCTGTCTGCAGTACCTGGTGGGGAGCGAAAAGTCCTCATCATCTTCAATGCCCCCAGCCTCCAGGACCGGCTGCGCTTCACATCCGACCTTCGTGAGTCCATTGCCGAGGTGCAAGAGATGGAGAAGTACCGTGTGGAGTGTGAGTAGCTTAGCCACGTCTCCTTCCCCATCTCCTGCTACAGTGCCTTGCAGATACCAAGAGTCCTGTCTTCTGAGAATCTCAGGGTTGAGGGGTGGCTGGTCCAGCCTTCCTACCCTCATTCCAGGGACCCTTCAGTCTCTTCTTGAATATCTTTGGTGACAAGAGGCTCATTACCTCTCAATCTTAGATTATTATTCCAAGCCCTAAAAGTCTGTGCCTACGGCTCTCACGCCCATCCTCCAGTTGTGAGCCAACTCTTCCTTCTATTGAAAGGCAGAAGGGAGAAACATCAGGGTGTGAGAGGTAGGAGTGTAGTTTCAGATCCCAGGTGCACTACTTGTTATCTGGCTAAACTGGGTAGAGTTGCCTGAACCCCAGTATCTTCCTACATGAAATTAGAATAATGAAATCTCCTCCAGAGAGTTTGGCGATTAAACGAGGTAGCTGAAGTGTTCTAGTACATCCTAGGTGTTCAACAAATATCACCCCCTGTCCCGCTCTCTCCCCTTCTCTCCCCACATGTCAGTTCCTGGGTTGAGTCCCAGCAACCTATCCTCCCAGCCCCGGGGCTGCACAAGTCATTTTGATTTTCCATAGTGGATGAAAGTGATTACATCTCATTCTGATGCCCTCCAAGTTTTCTCTTCTCCAGGCTAAGCAGTCACAGTTAAGTAACATGGTGCTAAGGAGAAAGATGGAAGAAGAAAAGAGAGAGAGACAGGGAGAGGCAGAGACAGACACACAGAAAGAAGAGCAGAGAGGGGAGGGGAGAGACAGAGAGAGGGAGAAGAGGGGAGAGACAGAGAGGCAGTAGACAGCTCCTCGGCGAGGCCCTCACAGTCCCAGGGTCTACTCCACTCCTCAACAAGGGTCAGAAGTTTCCGGCCCCCCGTCTCCTCAGAGACCCCAGGGAAATGCAGAGCAAGAAGTTAGCATCCCAACACAATAAAAGACAATTAGATGAGCAGTTCCATGAGCTCCGTGGAAAGGTGGGGATAAAAGGAGGCCGGAAGAGCCCAAGCTGTGGAATCAGGCAGATGTGCTTCCAGAATGTTGGCTCCACCGTTTCTAGCTATATGCCTCCGGGCACGCTCTATGACTTCTCGGGTTCTCGGTTCCTTCCTCTGCACAATGTGAATGATGTTAATAATGTGGACTGAGAGGGATCAGGTATGTGTAGTGACCAGCATACTGACTAACACATACTGGAGGATTAGATTCCTGTCAGTTTTCTGGGCTGTGCTCCTGGGAGCCTCTCTGCTGTGGAGCAAGGTACTTGGGAACAGAGAAAACTCTGGAGAGATCACTCTTCACTGTAGGCTGGAAGGGCTTTCCTGTCTGGGACTGTGAGCCTTCTGCCATGCGCTCTTTTTCAAAGCTCAGGGATACTGGGGGAAACCTGACTGCGAGAGGGCAGAGGAGGGTGGGGGAGTACAAAGGGTGAAAGGAAGGGAAAAGGAGCAGGCAAGCTGAGGGGGAGGAGGGCAAGACAGAGCAGGAGGAGGTGGCGCAAGGCGGGCTGGGCACCAGAGGAGCTTCAGAGATGAAGCTACACTTGGAAGACACGTGCCGGCCACCCAGGGGCAGGATGGGAGGCTTGCAGGCCGCAGGGAGGAAGGAAAGGGCCTGTGCAGGGCCGGATCTCACTACTGTTCCTGACCTCTGCTCCCTGTCTCCCCCACTGCCACCCAGCGGAGCTGGAGAAGCAGAAGGGTATGATGCGGCCTAACACCTCACAGCCTGGAGGAACGAAGGACTCAGTGAATGGGACACTGCCCCGCAGTAGCCTGGAGGACACTTATGGGGCAGGCGACGGGCTCAAACGGGGTGCACTCAGCAGTTCCCTGAGAGACCTCTCCGATGCAGGTAAGTCTTTCGGGCCCCTGCCCTGGCTGGGGAGACACAGGACCAGGTGTCTTCTTGGCCTCCTGTCACTGGCCTCCAGCCTTCCCCCCAACCTGCTGCACACACGCACCCTGCCTTCACCGAGAGCCCTGGGTACTGTGCCGCAGGGGCCTGGTAGCCAGGTCAGAGCAGGTGGAGCCCAGGGTACGGGCCAGGGACTGTGAAGTGGGGCCCCCGGCCTCAGCCCCTCTCTCACTGCTCTGCCTCTCCTCCTCTTCTCCCTCTTCTGTCTTTCCTGTACTGCCTCTCCTCCTTCTCCATCTTTCCCTCCTCTCTCCTCCTTTTCCACCTCTCCTCCTCCCCGCCTCCCCCTCTTCAATGGGGGAAAGGGATAATGGGGTGTCTGTCCCCGGGAGGGCCCAGGCCTGGCGCCCAGCTCTGGAGCCCAGCAGGGTGGGGAGGGGGGGTTGCCGCTCTGACGCTGCGCTCCTTGCTTGTGGGTGCAGGGAAGCGGGGGCGGCGTAACAGCGTGGGATCGCTGGACAGCACCATCGAAGTAAGTGCCAGCTCCTGCCCTACTTGTCCTCTGCATGAGCCCTGCCCTGGCCATGGAGCCCCAGAGGAGGAGGGGACCTGTTGCTTCCCTGTCTTCCCTGCTGGGAACTGTGTGGCTGCCTCTCCCAGCCAACCGCTCTCTCCATCTGTCCTCAGCTCTGTCTGTCCTCACTCTGCCTGTCTCTCAGTCTGTCTTCCACTTCCCTGTGCCCCCTCTCAACCCCAGGGCCAGCTCTGAGTAGGGATGTCCTTGGACTTGGGCCATGAGAAGCTCTCACCTCCAAGTCCGGCTCTTTGACCCTGAGCGAGTCGCTCTGCCTCTTGGGGGCGATCGTTTTCCTGGCCTGCAAATGGGCCTGAGGAAGAGGTCCTAGTAATTCTTCCTCTGCGCGCTGAGGCTCAGCTGAGCTAGTGGATGTGACAGCAGAGCTTTGCAGCTGGGGAGCTTCATATACAAGAACAGGACTGCTGTTTGGTTTTCGTTATCACTTGGGGGTCCCCTGTCTCCCCAGCTCCAGCTCTCAGGGATAGGGATGGAGTTTAGGGTTGGGGGTTTAGGGTGTCTAGACTGGCCTGACTTCCCCCCTCCCCCCTTCCAGGGGTCTGTTATTAGCAGTCCACGCCCTCACCAGAGGATGCCACCTCCACCCCCACCCCCGCCGCCAGAGGAGTACAAGAGCCAGAGGCCAGTCTCCAACTCCTCATCCTTCCTGGGCTCCCTATTTGGAAGCAAGCGGGGCAAGGGGCCCTTCCAGATGCCACCACCGCCAACAGGCCAGGCCTCTGCCTCCTCTTCATCTGCTTCCTCCACCCACCACCACCACCACCACCACCACCATGGTCATAGCCATGGTGGCCTGGGGGTGCTGCCCGATGGGCAATCCAAGCTCCAGGCCCTGCATGCCCAGTATTGCCAAGGACCAGGCCCAGCCCCGCCACCCTACCTCCCACCCCAGCAACCCCCTCTACCCCCACCTCCTCAGCAACCCCCACCCTTGCCCCAGCTGGGATCCATTCCACCACCACCCGCCTCAGCACCCCCTGTGGGGCCACATCGCCACTTCCACGCCCATGGTCCGGTCCCAGGGCCCCAGCACTATACCTTGGGCCGGCCAGGAAGGGCTCCCAGACGGGGGGCTGGAGGACACCCTCAGTTTGCCCCACATGGCCGTCACCCCCTGCACCAGCCCACATCCCCGTTGCCCCTGTACAGTCCTGCCCCCCAGCACCCTCCTGCCCACAAACAGGGCCCCAAGCACTTCATCTTCAGTCACCACCCACAGATGATGCCAGCAGCAGGCGGGGCAGGGGGCCCTGGGTCCCGGCCACCAGGGGCCTCCTACTCCCACCCCCACCACCCCCAGTCACCATTGTCACCGCACTCACCCATCCCACCCCACCCTTCCTACCCACCCCTTCCCCCACCCTCACCCCACACCCCGCACTCACCCCTGCCGCCCACCTCCCCCCATGGCCCGCTGCACGCCTCTGGGCCCTCTGGCACAGCCAACCCCCCCAGTGCAAACCCCAAGGCCAAGCCAAGCCGGATCAGCACCGTGGTCTGATGGATGGAAGCAAGCCAGCTGGGGAACAGGAAGGTCTGGGGAATCTACAGGAGAGGGACCTTGCCCCTCTGTCTTCCTCAGTTTTTACAAAATATATATACACATAGCAATGTTCTCCTCTCCACTTCCTCCCTGCCTCAGAACTCCTGCTTCAACCCCCAGCATTTGCCATGGGGTTTCCTTCCAGATCCAAGGGCCCTTGCCACTTGCAGCCTGGACTTAAGGGCGCTCCAGTGCTGGGGAGTGGCGAGGGCCTTTCAGAGATCCTCATCCTCTTTTTCCTGTCTTCCTGTCCCTTCCTCCCCTCTTCCCTGGAGGTCTAGCTCAGGGGCCTCAGACCTCCAGGCCAACGTGAGCTCCCTTGCAGCTCTGGCTGGTGGAGAAGAGCAGGCATCCGGAGCTGTAGGGGTGAAGGCTTCCCCAGAGCTCCTCTGGCCGTGTGGGGCTGGGAGAGAGCTCTGTATAGTTTTGGCCAAACCTCAGCTGGCTTGGCCCTCTCTCTGACCTCAGGGCCCGGCCACACACCTCCATGTGTCTTTCTGCCTGCCGGAGGACACAGACTGTCAATGCACTTAGTGGGTGGGACCCCGCTTGTGCTGGCCCCACATGGGGCAGTGCTTCCTCTCTCGAGCCAGTCTACACCCTCTCTCCAGTAGGCCCCAGCCCAGACCTCTTCAGCTTCAGGAACTTGCCTCGCCCTGCAATGTTCTTATCCTGATCAAAGTCCAGACAGGTTTGGGGGGGCTCAGGTCTGGGATGAGAAGGGCACTGCCCTCCCTCACCCATATTGCATGCCCCTCCAATTCCCTTCCACCTCTCCCACCTACCACTGAAGACAATGCACTTTACAGATATTGCCCACACACACCTCGCTGGGGCAGGGCACCCAGCATCCGCCCTGGGGAGAGGCTCCCAGAGGGCCATCCTGAGCCCAAGATGTCCTTCCTGAGGCAGAGATTGAAGCCATCAGAGCCGGGGCTGGGAGCCAGAATGCCCAAGTCCTTCTGTCCGTCAAAATCTCTGCTGCCTCTCCAGCCCTTTTGCAGCCCTGTTTATTTATTATAAATATATTTTTTACGAGCCCCAGCTCCTCTTCTTGCCCTGCACATCCAGCTCCTTCCTCAGCTCCTGCCTCCCTCTCCTCTCTCCACTGTGGGCTGCAGTACAGACAGACAGACCCTGGCTGTACTAAGGGCCAGGACCCCTGGGGCTTGGGGGTTGGGAAGGGTGGTGGTGGGAGGGGCTGTATGGAGAGGAGCTGGGGTTCAGGCATTGTCTTTTTTCTTCCTTGTATATAAGAATGTATATTTGATGCCTCATAAAAGACCTTGTGCTCACCTCCCGCCTCTGCCTCCTACTTATGCCCCCCTTCCCCACTGTGCAGCCCACGGAGAGAGAGGCTTATCCCTGGGGAGGTGATGCGTTAATGGTAGAAGTTCAGGCAACTGGGTGGGTGAGATACTTTGGTTGGGTGGGAGGTGGAGAGAGGGAGGTTTTCCTGTCTCATTTCAGACACAGTCTGTGTGACAGTGGCAAGAATGTGGGCTTTGTAGTTGATCCGTTTCACATACTGGGGTTCTCACTTCCTAGGCATGTGACCTTTGGGGAGTTACCCTGAGTCTCAGTTTCCTCAGTTTACAATTTGAGATGATCAGCCATTGCCACATGGAGTTGTGATTATTACATGAGGTAATGAATGCCAAGCAGCCAGGATGGAGTAGGCGCTCATCAAGTTAGTTCCTTTGTCTTCCTTTCACAGGTTGGATATTTCTACACTTGTGGCCTCCATTCTCATCCTTCCTGTAGCTGGCCTAGTTTTGGTTGAAGCCTCTGCCCCTTGCCCTCCGTACAATGGTTGGCAGCATTTTTGTCCTTGGTGGGGGTAGTTACTTGGACCAGGAAAGTACAGGGCTAGATACATCATAAGACCTCTGTGTATGTTTTTAGCATCTAATATAAGGAATAGCTGGACTGCTTTTAATTTGTATAGGAGAGGATAGGCCACACAGCAAGTCAAGATGGGGTTTCTCTTTCCCCTGCACCAAGCTGCTTCCCTATGAAACGAGCCTGTTTCTGGCACTGCTGATTAATACCCCAGCTCTAAGCCTAGCACAGGAAGGATGGGGCAGAGCACTGGCTCTTAGTGACAGTCCACAGAGTCCCCACAAGCAGCATTTAGTCAATGTTTTTGCTGCTTTCCTAGAATCCGGAATGAATTCTAAGAAGGAATAGTTTGTATGGCCCTACGCATTAGCAGATTGGACCAATATGTTTGTTTTCTTCTTCATACACACATTTAAAGGCATCCCAGGGAAGATAACTAGCAAAAGCAGCTGTTGGGGTTATCTAAGTGTTTGATGCCTCCTCACAGACCAGACCTAAACATTTGAATAGCTCAGATACAGAGGGTCCTATGTTAAGTCTGATCAGCAGTTTTCGGTTTTCTCCCTGGCAAGCCAACCTGGACTACCTTCAATTGCTGCCCTTTCTCCCGCCTTTGGCTCGAGGCTGGTTGCATCTTCCCAAAGCTCCGTGTTTAGCACCCAGATCTTGGCCCAGTGACTTGGCCATGCTACCCTTGGCAAGTCATGCAGCCCTTCAGAGCCTGGTTTGATGGGGATAACAGTCTTGCAAAACAGTTTTTCCCAGATGTTCATGGAGTGCCTACCTCCTGCCAGACATACGGTCAGCAGAAACAAGTCCAAACTGCTGTTCTTGACACTGTGAAACCTCAGTGGGGAGACCCAGCCAATCTCTATGTGGTCCCCTCATTCCTCACTCAGATTCGGGCCATCTACCTGCTGTTCCTTGAAAATTCTTGTGTGTACTTTCCAACTCCAGTATTTTTGCTGTATCATTTCCCCCGGCCGGATGTGCTCCCCACAGTATCCCTGATGGACGTTTTTCCACTCTCGCAAGGTGAATTTCAAAGACCACCCCCTTCACAACATGTGCCCCTGATCATATTCTGAGATCCCTGATGGCATCATCTATCTTCCCCACCAGGCCACAAGTGGCTTGAGAGTGATACTGATCTACATCATATTCATCCACAGTATTGCCTAGTGCAATGCCTGGCACAGCACAGATGTCACTAAAATTTCATTGATCAAATGAATGAAGTCGTAGAGTTATGTATCTTTGTATCAGCTGATTTATTGAGAGATAATGACCTGCGTACCAAACTTTTGAGCCCCCCGGGACTGCTTCCTGCTGCCTTCAGCTCTTGTTAATTTTCCCTCCTCCTAACCCTCATTGCAGTCCCAGGTCTGGGCTGTCCCTGCCTCCATTCTCCTTGTCAGGAGTCTCCTGTTCAGACTGTGAATGGGGTAGTCATCTCACCTCCCAGTTTCTCTGAGGACCTGAAGACAAGAAACCCACTGGCTGTTCTCATATCAAAGGTGCTACTGCCAATCTCTTTGGGGGTGCAGATGAGAAGAGAAAACACATAACAAAGGACAAAGATCCTAGGATCTCTCAGAGTTCTTATCTTTGTAGACCAGTGCTTTCCAGTGGTCATTCTGTGCTGATGGAAAGGTTCCATACCTGTGCTGTCCAGTATGTAACCAGTAGTCACATGTGGCGGTGTAGCTAGTGTAACTGAGGGATTGATTTTTTAAAAAGATTTTAAACCACATGCAGTGGTAACCATACTGGACAGTGTGAGACAGTTTCAGAAGTGGACAGCCTGGTGAGAGATAAAGTCAGTATGATAAGTACAGCTCTGGAAGGAAGCAGCGGGTGTGTGGGAGCATAAAGAACTCAACTTGAGGGTCAAGGGGTCAGGGAAGGTTTTAGGGAACTGCCCCTCCAGCTGAGTCTTGAAGGGTGAACAGCAATTAGCCCAGTAAAGGAGGGCACTGGCTAGAAGGGCCAGTACATCCAAAGGTGTGGGAAGGCCTGAGAGAATACAAATGTTAGTGGCATAGTGAGGAAGGGAGGAGAGAGTGGGGCTTTGGCAGTGGGCACAACATATACCGAAGTACAGAGGCAGACAGGCCTCCTCTGCCCATCCTGTTGCTATGTTGCCAACAGGTTTTCTCACCCCGACCTCAGCAGCAGCTAAAGACCAGGTAATAAGCTGGACTATATAGTGTCTCCACTGCAAAGTTACTATTTTTCCCTTTATAATGAATGAGTATGTTGTGGAGACATACACTGAGATTATGTAAACATCCTGCTACTCCTCAAATTCAACCCTCCAGTTTTAGCATTCATTGATGATTCTTGCTTGAAACAGTTACTATGGCTGAGGTTGGCAAATAGTGATCTTCAAATGTCATCATTCTTTCAACATGTATTAGCTGACTTTCCACTAAAAGGGAAGGCTTTCCCTTCTCCTACACTTATTTATTTATATCCTCAGGGACTCGTGGTTCTCTACTTTAATGGATGAGTTATATATAAACCATTAACATCATTCTTTATTTTGATGTTCAAAATGCCCCAGATTTAGCCAGCAGGAAATCCTCCAAGCTGGCTCTTGAGTCCTTTGGCACGTCTCCATCTTTGAGTACTTCCTGCTTTTCTGGCACCGCAGGATACTTCGGACCCATCTTTTACTTTCTCACTCCCAACCCTGGAATTGGTCATTTTTTTCCAAGGAGCATCGATTTTTTTCAAGCAAAGAATGACATTTACAAATCAAGATTTGGATACTAGGAGTTATATTTTAAGACTTTTCTCTTTTATTTGGAAAAAGTTCAAGTAGCCATTGATGATTTTCTAATTCCATCATTTCGTCTGTGTTTATTATTTAGCATTCTACTTTAAGGAAGAGCTTTTCCTTTCCCTTCATTTATTTATATCAATGTGGATTCAAGGTTTTTTAAAATTTTAATCAGTTTAGTCAATTATAATATGCTACTATCACAATTCATTTTGAATTTATGATTTTATTGATAAATAGAAGCACATAATATACATCTATATTTCTTTCTGCCTCTGTCTCAGCTCTTTCTGATAAACCATGAGTTCACACAGATACCTTGAGGAAATTCGTTTAATAGTCCAGCCTAGAAGCCTGGGTGTGATGGCACATGCCTGCAGTCCCAGCTACTGAGGAGGCTGAGCTGGGAGAATTGCTTGAGCCCAGGGGTTTGAGGCTAGCCTGGGCAAAATAGTGAGATTCTTAGACCCTACTATCTTGAGAAAAAAAAAAAGTCCAAGTTGGGGCCAGTGGTACACTCCTGCAATCCCAGCACTGAGGGAGGCTGAGGCAGAAGGATCACAAGTTTGAGTCTCACCTGGCAATTTAGTGAGAACCTGTCTCAAAAGAAAAAAGAAAAGAAAAAAGGTCTGGGGTAGTTTAGTGGTAGAGCGCCCCTAGATTTGATCCCCAGCACTACCCAAAAAAGAAAAGAAAAGAAAAGTTCAGGCTAGAGATAGTAAATGGCTCACAAGCAGAGTGAAAGAAGGTAAGGAAGGGGGAAGGATTCCAGAGCTCTTTAGGAGTTAAAACTGACAGCTCATACCTACTTACTGGAGAACTGAAAGAGATCCTATTTTACAAATCAAAAAAGTGAGAGATAAGAATGCACAGTGGTAGAGTGCATTCTTAGCATGCACAGGGTGTGGCTCAGTGGTTGAGTGTGTTCTGAGCATGCACGATGTCTGGAGCATGCATCTCCAGCACCAAAAGGGGAGAAGGGGGTGACGAAGTCATTCTCATCAAGTTCATCCACAAAACATGGATGGGGTGAGTGTGGTCGTGAACTCAGCCAAGACTTCTAGTCACTGCCCCACAACTCTGTGCCAGACCCTCTTTCCAGGTATGTAGGTGAGGTGAAGCCAGCCCCTAGCCCAGGGTGAACTCCTGGATGCTTTCCAATTCTGAAGCTTGCAGTGCCCAGACTCTGGTTGGTCCCCAGCAAGATCTGAAGCTTGGGAAGGACCTCGTTTCCTAAACACGTTACTGTGCAGGCAACACTAAGATTTTCACAAGCAGAATTGTCCAGCAGTCAGACAGCCCGGGGTTTGGGTTCTGGCTCCATCACTTACTAGCCATGTGACTTGGGTATGTTTATGCTTTCCTGAGCTTTAATCTCCTCATCTGGAAGACAGGGATAATAATACATTCTTCATAGGAGTTGGCCCTTGATGAATTGCAGTCATCATTATGTCTAATTTTCCAAGTAACATTGTGAGGAAGGGAACACTTAGCTTCATTTTATAAATGAGAAAACCAAGGCTCAGGGAGGTGAGGTACTCAAAAGATCTCAATAGGTTAATGTCTACTCCAAAAAAGCATGTCTGTCTTGGTTACCATCATATTCCCAGTGCCCACAAAAATGCCTGGTGCATAGAAGGGAATTTAATAAATACCTGGTGAATAATGAGTCTCACTGGCTTGAATGACTCTACGGAATTTCTGTTTGCCCTTCCAGGATGAGGATATGTCTGGGCTAAGGACCTCAGAGAAGGGGGCACAAAGCCTGGGCACAGCTGAGACCCAAAATCTGGTCTCCTGGTTCCTGATTCATGTTCTTTGCCCTTCGCTGAACTGCCTCCAAGCGAAAAGGCTGAATTTCCTTCAGTTTAGGATTGGCACACTCTCCAACCTTCTTCATTATTCTCACCCTTCTCCTGCCCAGCTTTATTCCTGGTGACTGCAAGTGACAGGAAAAGTATTTGACCAGGAGTCAACAATTCCCTGTGTAACACTGAGCGAGTTGTTGAATCTTTCTGGAACTTGGTTCCTCATCTACAGTATGGGTAAATTGGCCTTCATCTTTTCCAAGACTGTTGCAAAGACGAAGGGAAATACTGGTATGAATCAGAGCTATGCGAGCTATTAGATGCTTATCAATATGAGAATTTAGTGATATTACTATGATTAGCATCATTTCGCTTGGCTTTCTGTTTCCTGTTCAGACAGTTGTTCACCTGGATCATTCATCATTTCTGGCAGGGAGGGGCTGAGTTTTCCCAACATCTAGAAAACTAGAAAGGAGATGTCACTTACTATCTGTATTGCTTGGCACCATTTTCCTCATGAACCAAGCGGGGATAAAGATCTTGAATGTTCAAGGTAATATAAAGATACAGGTGATTTGAAAAAAAAAATGAAAACAGTAGCATAATGCCTGGCACAAAGGAGGTTCTTAATAAGTTGTGACATTCGTTGTTGACTCTCAGAAACAACAACAGCCCCCAAAGACTGAGGGCCTGCTAATTCCAGGTACTGTACAACAATCCTCCAAGGTAGGTATTATCATCCCCTGATCAGTTTCAGAAGTTGGAACTTACCCATGGTCACATGAGTAGAAAATGGCAGAGCTGGTAGGATAGGAAGGCGGGCCTGTCTGACCCCCTGAGCATCTACCTGTGTGCCCTGCTCCCTCAGCTAGGATGTCCTCAGCTCAGTCCCAAAGCAGGTAGAATCTACCTAACTGGCACATAGTATGTAATTAGGAAGTTAACTGGATGAAGAAATGACACTCTCACCCCCCTCAAACACATTCAAGCTTGTGGTGATGCTTAATGTATACAGGAAATGTTTGCAAAGATTATATATTATTTTCAGTCAACATATACTAAGTCTGCTCAAAACTATACACTCGTTTTTTCTTTTGTTCATTCAATATTTACTGCTTATCATTCCAGGTGATAAGGATGTATAAAGTCATATGGTCCCTGCCCTTAAGAAGTTCATAGTCTGTGGGGAAACACAAAATAAGCACTTAATTGGCATGTGTGCAAGTACTCAAATATGTGCACAGTGGGTGTTCAAACTATAGGCAGAAGGTCCACACCTAATGAATAATAGAGATGATGCCCAAATGCAGTAGAAGCTTGATGTATGTGGACAAAGTACTGTTTTGATACTCAAAGTAGTTGCAATAAACCTATTCAGAAACTGCCAATATACCCCCAACAGGAGTAGATGTACACACAGTAGGCATTAAAATGCATGAGATAAGGGCTATATACAATAAATACAATGAATGTACACAGATGTTTGAGTAGCAGACCACTGTAGGTTTACAAATCAGCAAACGGGGCTGGGAATTAAGAGCCATTGGAGAGTGCTTATCTAGCATGCAAGAGGCCTGGGTTCCATTACCAGTACTGAAGGGGTGGGAGTGGTGGTAGGGCACATACACTCGGGCTTGTTTTGCAGGTTACGTGTCACAAATGTGTGCACAGTTACAGTGCATACAGAACAGTTGGAAGTATTCATTAAAATACTGCCAGTGACTTTTAGGGGGTAAGAATGGAAACCCCATTTTTTGAGAGACCCTACGTAACCTTGGACTCTACGTAATCTTGGGTCTATTTAGGACCCAAAATTTTAAAAATTCATATTCCCTGGGGGGCCGGCAGCCTACTCCCTTCCTCTTTTCAAAGCCCCAGAGATGTCAGGGCGCAGAGCCGGGAACCTAGAAAGTCTTTTCCCACCTGCGGGTCTGCGAAAGGGTTCCTTCTAATTCAGACACCCAAAGCCGCCTCGCGTGGTCCACACAGAAAAGACAGTGAAAAGGGACAGAGAACATTAGGGCGGGGCTGAAGACTTGCTTCAGATCTGCTGGGTGAGTGGGTGGGTGTGAGGGCTGCCTGTGTGAATCCACCACCCACGGAAGCCAGCGCCTCTTCCGGTCTCTCTCCAAAATGCGCATGCGCACCACTGGCCTTTAAACGTGCACCGCCGGTCCATCCGGAAAGAGGATCCGGTAAACAAATTACAACCTTGCTCCTCCGCCGCGGAGGTGAACTATTTTCTCTCGGTCGGAAAGGTAATTTCGAGTAACTGCTTCTAAATAGGGAACCCATGCCAACCGATTTAGCTCAGTCTCCACGGGATAAAGGCTTTCTGGGGTTTAGCCTGACGCAAGGTATTCGAGGCTCGGAAGGACAACGCGCGGAGGGATTCGGTTTGTTGTGGTGAGGGGAGGGGGAGACGCTGACAAACTAAGATGGCGGCGACGGCGTTGAAGGCCGCAGCGGTTGGGAGGTAACTGGTGGCGAAGGCGAAGGCAGCGGTAGTTGGGAGGCGGCGGCAGAGTTCTGAAAGAACTGAGCAGAACGAAGAGGGGATAGCAGTAGCATCAGCCTGAGACTCTCAGAGCGCGGCATCCACACGCCCCCCTCGGCCCTTGGCGGGCGGCGGTCGCCCAGTTTAGGGCCTAGTCTCCGAGCAGTGCCTCGGTTTCCAACAGCGGCGGCGCCATGAGCCCGTAAGGGCGGTCCGAGCCCTCCTGATTCCTGGCCCAGTCCTCGGGCCCACCATGGAGCCGGGGTCCGACGACTTCCTACCGCCGCCGGAGTGCCCGGTGTTCGAGCCTAGCTGGGCCGAGTTCCGAGACCCTCTTGGCTACATCGCGAAAATCAGGCCCATCGCCGAGAAGTCGGGCATTTGCAAGATCCGCCCACCCGCGGTAAGGCCCGGGGCGGATGGTTGCCGGCGGCGAGGCCGGGGATGTAGGATAGGGTGAAGTCTGGGGCGGAGGGCAGCTGGGGGTGTGGGAGATGGAATGGCTGGGACCGTTGTGGACGCGGTACGAATCGAAGAAAAGGTGCTGGGGCCTGGGGTCTTCTCGTGTGAGGCAAGCAAATGGCCAACGGTCTAAGACTCACCTTCGTTCCCGCTTTTTAGAATTACTTTTGGTTAAAGACAAGGATGCCTTGTGGGCGGGGAAGAGTGCAAAGAGAGGCACCCCGAGCATTCTTTACTTACTCCAGACCATCCAGGTCAAGGTTTCACTAAGTAAGGCCCTCCATCTGCTGTCTTCATTTCCCTTAAGGCAGGCAGCATAGTGTAGTGGAAAGATCACATCTCTGAAGACAGACAGACCTTGAGTATAAAACTCCACTTTCAAGCTTAGCAGGTGTGTGACCTTGGGCACGTAAAGTAATCTCTGAGTCCATGAAATGGGTCCCAGGAATGGTTTTTTCTAGGACTGGATTAAACTAGGTAGCGTCTGTGTATAGTAGGCACTTGGTACGTGGTAATTACTCTGACTGTAAAGGTGTTTGATGTGGTCATTGGTTTGCTTCTATCTGGGTGACTCATATTTACTCACACCCTGCCAGGCCAATTCATCTATGATAATATCCTGGCTTGGTGGACCAGTCAGGAAATCAGTCTCACAGGGAATGCTTTTATCTGGCTTCTGTGAGATGAGTTCAGAGAATTGTCCTCCTTTTCCAGTTGAAGGCAATGTCAGGGCCTTTCCTGCACCCCCTGCCCCCAAACACACACTTGATTTCTCTTTAGAGACTTTGGACCAGTTGGTAGTGGGATGTGAATCCTTCTCAGAAGATTTCTACTCTGCTCTGGCCCAGGATGTAGGAAGTCCCCGAGGGTAAGGCTTTCTTGCCTGCCTGCTCACCATCAGAATAGAACTGTGGAAGCCTGCCCCCTTTGAAATGCTTGATTCCCAGATGTCAGCAACAAAAACTGTTTTTTTCCTCTTAGGCTTGGGTAGGCCAGAAGTTCCCCAAGGTCTAGGACAGGCTGCTGCCTTGCTAACATGAAGGAGAAATGATGATGTATTTTATTCAGTAACCACTTGGGATTTCAATGGCAAGAATTGAGTTCGGCTGGAACAGGGTGTTTTTGAGTGGGTTTCTCAGGATGGGGATCCTCATTCCCACCCGAGGAGGGCACCACAGGGCTCCTTATTCCAACTTGGTACTTTTGGTACTCGGCCATGGATCTAGGCTGGTTTCAAATGGATCCTCTGGGAGGTGTTGGGTAAGCTAATTTCTTCCTTGTTGGAGCCTAGCCACAGGTCTCAGAGGTCCCATGGTGCATGGTGAGGGAGTGGCAATGGGTAGTGAGAAGTCAGGAAGGCTCACTGAAGGGAGAGGCTGGAATCCTGGGCAGCCCTAGGGAGGTACTCCCTGAAGTGGTGGGGCATATATGTGGGAAAGGGGCATAACTGACCTAGAGGATAGTTGAGGCCTGAATTTCCTTTTTTCTACCTTGGTTTGGGTGACCAGGAAGGGGATGAGTGACAAGTACCTGTGTGTGGGCAACAGAGAACTGTCCTTTGTTAGGCTTTTTTTTTTCCTTACCTCAACAACATGCTTCTCTCTAATCCAAGAGGCCTGGCTGTGTTTGTTTGTTTTATTTTTCCTAGGGCTGCTCCTAGACTACCTTTAGATAGGTAGTCGACTTTTTTCTGGTTGGAGTTTGAAGTACTCACCCAAGTGATACTTGGGCCCAGAGTAGAAACTTGTACATGAGTGTGCACCTGAGAATTGGAGGTTTGCCTGGGGAAGGGTGGTTTGGGATGCTGTTGCTGGATAGGTGACTGCTACACTTGAGGTAGATGGGTGGTAGGACAGTGTTGGTATCCTAAAGTAGACCCAGGGAAGCTTGAAGGATCTGGCTTCTTGCATAGGCAGCCAACCTTTTTGTCCCGCTATCCTAATAATACTGCAACATCAAGTGTTGGCACAGTAGTATGGGACTGAAGGCAGGAAGTTTGCTGGGCCTTCCCTGTATCTGTTGTACCTGTAGCTCCTGCTCTAGGATTTCAGTTCTGCAGTTTCTTGTCAGGTCTTGATGTTGCATTGATTCTTGTCTAGTACTTGATTCAGTAGGAAAGAAGAGTGGCTGAAGTTTGGGGTTTGAGCACCTTTCTGCCTGGATTATTTCCACCCAGGGGAGCACCCTAATCTAATGGGAGACAAGAGGGTATGGGGAACTTGATTGAGGTGTTTTCTACTTGTTTCTTTGGGGGGGGTATGTGCATACAAGAATGAGTCCTTTCGCCCCCTTCTTAGAAAACGTGTTTGTAGAAATCAACAGCCTTGGGGTTCCCCCCCACTTTTCCCTCCTTCCATTTGCATCCATGTGTGAGAAACACTTGTAGCTTGGTATAGTGCAAGGAGCCTAAGACCAGTGGTTAGAAGACATGGGTTCTAGTGTTGGTTGTACCACTGACTCAGCATGTGACTTTTTGGAGAAATCATATTTCTTCTCTAGGCCTCACTTTCCCCATTTGTAAAATGAGGGCATTTTGATCTAGGTTATTCTAGGTTGTTTATGCCATCCCAACAGGAGCCAGGGCTCTAGGGAATAGAGGACTGCTTGGAAAGTTGGGGAAGGAGATTTTTCATAGCCACTTCTTGAGTAGGACAGAATAAGCTCCAACTTGGCAGGACAGGGTCTCCCCCATTTTTGTTATCTTTTCTTCAGTTACCCCTCCCCAAATTCCCCCATTCTTTGCCACCATCATCAGGCAGTCTGGCAATTACCTCCATTAGGCTTCCACCCTGCCTCTTGCTGTACCAGGTAGGTATATGAGAAAGGGCCAATAGAAAGCCTTTCAGACCCAGTAAGTGATGCAGATTTTTGCTCCCTGCCCCTTGCTGTTCCTTGCAGTGTCTATCTTAGGCCCTTTAAACTTAGAGAAAAGACATTATAAAGGCCTAGGCCTTTAAATACTGCCAGAATAAAAGCCAAGCTGCTCTGAAAGTGTATTGGGTAGTAGGGTCAGTCTTAGATGCCAGCCATAGGTGTCAGGGTGAAATTATTGATGACTCCTTTGAGTAATATTTTCATTTGAAAACCAGTTTAATTTTTCCTGTTTTTCTTATGAAGAAGTCAGGGCAAGAGTTCATATGCCTGTCTTGCAGATGAGAAAACAGGTATATAAAGGTATGATCTCATAGCTAGTAACTAGTGTAGCTAGAACATGAACTCAGGTCTTCTGACTCCAGATCCTGTGTGCTTTTCGGTACTCAAGATTCTGTGTCCTATAGTAAATGCCTAGGGGACAAGGGGTTAATGTGGGTATGAGGAGGGTTCAGAGTCAACTGTTTATGGATCCATCACTCTATTTCTTAAAGTCCTGGCATTGTATTATTGGGAGAGACATAGAAGTTTCCCAGGACACGTGCATGGGGCCTTGGCTATGGATTTGAGAGGCTGCTAGGCCCTATTGTGAATTCTGGAGGGAGACTGGGGGTGGGGGTGGTTGGGTGTTGATGAGGTTAATATGTTTGGGGTGGCTAGATGTCTAGAAAAGTATGAATGTGAGTGGGGTGCTGAGCTACTGTTGGCACCCTCTGGTCTTGTGCTATGTTGTGATAACCCAATTCCCTTTCCCCTTTCTATTCTCTCAGGACTGGCAGCCACCTTTTGCTGTGGAAGTGGACAACTTCAGGTTTACTCCCCGGATCCAGAGGCTGAATGAACTAGAGGTAAGAAGACAGCAGCTGGTGGTGGGGTTGAGAGAATGAATGGATACCTGAGCTCAGATCCTGCTTCCTTCATACCTTCTCTGGCTGAGGTACTTTATCATTAGTGTACCTGGGGCATGGAGGACACTTGAAAACTTCAAATATAACCAGGAGCAGGTACATTTACTGTTTCTGATTGGTGACCCAAAGGCTAGGGATGTCCCTTTCCCACAAAAGTTTGCTACTTCTGAAGCTCCCATGTCAATTCCTACCCTGTCTGGGTTAACAAAAGGGCAAAGTGGGGCTGACTGAGACCCTTCTTTCCTTGGCCAGCTGAGTATGACCTCATATATTTAATTCATCATAGTCCTATACTTCCTACCTTCCTTCCACAGTTGTTGGTAAAGTGGGAGGTGAAGTAAAAGGGCAGAACAACACAAGGACTGACCTGTGTAGAGGCTGGAATGGTTAAAGACTTGGCAAGGGTCAGGCAAGTAGGCTTTTCCTCCTTCTTTTTGTTCTGTACAGGAAGTCCAGGCCCTTTTGCATGGACAGATAGGGTTCTCCACTCGGGGCTTGAGCATCCCCTGGTGTAATAAGAATGAGTTCTCCAAAGCCAGTTCTTGCTAAGGTCCGGGAGTTTTCTATGGAATGTGTAGGTTAAATGTGCGCTCCTACCCCTTTCCCACTATGTATCCACCAGCCTTACTAGGTGTCCCAGAGGCAGTTGGGCCCAGCCGAAAACCCATAAGCTAAGTTTTCTTGTCATTGAGACCAGAGTTCCTCAACCTCAATGCTAATGACATTTTGGCCCAGAGAATTTTTTTGTCATGAGGGCGGGGCTGTCCTGTGCATTGTAGGATGTTATCCGTGTCGCTGGCCTCTATCTATTAGATGCCAATAGTGCCCTCTCCCAGTCATGACAACCAAAATATATTCAGGTATTATTGAATGTCCCCAATCTTGGCCCCCCCCATTAATAATGACCATTCTAGACCCCATCTGGGAGCTGTTCCAGTTAGGGCCCAAATCATCTCTTACTGGAAGTGCAAGTTCCTTAGAGAAACAGATCTGACTATGTCTGTGAGAGTACAGCTATGGCCAGGTATTGCTTAGCGTGGGACAAAGACAGGTCTTCTAGAGAGTGAGCACTGGCTAATGAAGGGGAGAGAGAGATGAGGCCAGAGTCAGAATGCTAAGGGATTCAAGTGGAGGGAGTAGTGTTCCTAGCCCCTTAGTGGGTCTCACGGCCAAAGAGCCATAGGTCATTTCTTACCAGAAATAAGACCTTAGCTCTTCTCTACTATGAAGCAGAAAGAACTGTCTTTGTTCCTCCTAGTGGGATCAAGGCAAGATAGTGAATAGTAATGATTATGTAGTTCCACCTAGAACCAGACATTCTGACTGAAGTGAGGAAATTACAGACTTAGGGGCCTGGGGGGCCTTTCTTGGGTTACTGAAACTTCAGACAAACATGGTACATGCTTTGTTTGTAGAATCTTTGGCCCAGGTCAGGGCCTGGATTGGCCAAGTGCCAGTGTTGCTTCAGTATGGCATCTCAGTTCTTTAGGTCATTCTACATATAGCATGCACCCTCACCCTTCAGCTGCCGTGGAACCAGATTTGTGGTACATAAGGAGGTGAATGTGCTTTTCTGGAGCCTTCATTCTCTGAAACCTGCCTAGAGCTTACATACAGTTCAAAGTTCCCAAGGGGCCTTCATTGGTCCTCTTATTAAGTCCACCCTTCTGGGGTAAATGCACTGAACAATTATTTTTATTTTCCTTTTATAATGAAAATACAGGGGTCTAAAGAGTGGAACTAATTTGCTGAAGGCTATACACCAAGTCAATAGCAGAGAGAAAGCTAAAACTTAAGTAATTTGACACCCACCTATCTTGGTGCTTGCTATATGATTTAATCCCTGTGTGCTTCTGTGTCTTTATCTGTACAAGAGATGATAATAAACAACCCTGTCAGGGAGAGTGGGAGAGAATATATCTAAAGCTTCCCCTGTTGTGGCCCTCTCTTTTGGGAGATGAGAAAGAGGTGAGGCTAGCCTTGCCTAGAGCTTGGGATCCTGTTCACTGGGAGAAGCCCGGGTTATATATGTGGGCTGTTCTGTTCTATTTCTCCTCCCTTAAGATTGGGCCAGAAGACAGGGGTCGGAGGAGGGGGTGGCCAGCCTATTTGAGCCATTTCTTCTTCAGGCCCAGACGAGAGTGAAACTGAACTACTTGGACCAGATTGCCAAATTCTGGGAAATCCAGGGCTCCTCCTTAAAGATTCCCAATGTAGAACGACGGATCTTGGACCTCTACAGCCTCAGCAAAGTAAGAACAGGTTTTTCCTCAAATACCCCTTAGCCTTGCTACTCTGGGGGCCCCTTTGGTTTAGACATCATATCTCTAGGCTGCAGTGGAAGGGGCACAGCCTGGTAATACACTGGTTCCCTTAGAACATCTTGGCCTCTCTTGTTGCAGTGTGAACTTGGAAGAAGGGGGTAGCCCCCAGTTAAGTGAGGCTGGAGTTGTCTTCATTGTCCTTTCTACAGGCCTGCTCCCTCATGAACATACACACAGCACATCCATCTCCCTTCCTGCTTATTCTTTCAGATTGTGGTGGAAGAAGGTGGTTATGAAGCCATCTGTAAAGATCGTCGGTGGGCCCGGGTAGCCCAGCGCCTCAACTACCCACCAGGCAAAAACATCGGTTCACTGCTACGCTCTCACTATGAACGCATCGTTTATCCCTATGAGATGTACCAGTCTGGAGCCAACCTTGTGGTAAGGATGCCCAGTGAGGGTAGAGTGAGACTTTATACCCAGATCCAAGTTACCATACTCGTTCTTCATAGTACTGGTTCTGTGATCTAGAGACCCGAGAGCTAGACTTTACCCTTTCCTATTAGTGCCTTTTCTCTTCCCACACTGCCAAAGCTCAAAGGTCTGGGAGTTATCTAGGGCCAGCCTACTATTATTTGACAGAGTCTTAACTGATACAAGAATTCTGAAAGGGAGGGATCTCTTGGACTAGAGAGGGCTGGAAAGAGTAGGAATCCGATTTACTTTGAGAGATGTTTGAGTAGTAGGTCATTGGAAGGAGGAATGATGTAAGCAGAGGCACTGAGAAGAATTTCCAAAGTGTGTCTGATGTAAGTGATAAAGACCAGTTGAACAGGGATTGTTGCGGGGAGGGGTGCAGACTACAACTTTGGTGGCCACTGGTTAAGGGTGGAGGGAAGTTCTTGCTCTTTGGTGCTGGAGTTGCATGCTTTGACCCTTGCCTTTCATCTATGCTCAGCAGTGTAACACACGTCCATTTGATAATGAGGAGAAGGACAAAGAATACAAACCCCACAGCATCCCCCTTCGACAGTCTGTGCAGCCTTCCAAGTTCAACAGCTATGGCCGGCGGGCCAAGAGACTGCAGCCTGATGTGAGTACTTCCTTTCTTACTTACAGTTGCTTTGAGGTAGAGAGAGTCCTCTCTCTTTCTCTGACTTAGGCCATGTTTCCTGTTGCACTATTTCTTTTCTCATTCTCTGAGTTCTTAAACATTAGTGTGCCTCTCTTTGGCTTCATTTTTCCTGGTTTCTTCACTCTTGGTTGAGCCGCTGAACTGGGTCTTGGTCTGTTTGTACAATACTTTTTGCATGCCTGCCCTTCTTGCTTATGTTAATCCTTTCCTGACTCATGCTGCTCATAGAGCTTGTATCCTTTGTTCAATCAGAAGCTTATGTGCCAGGCATTCTCCTGGCACTGGGAATACAGCAGAGAAGAAGATAGATACTATCCTTGGGATTATTGAAACATATAATTTAGCAGACAGTATTACTGACTACCACTTTTTGGTAATGTCAAACATTGTTCTTTTTTTTTTTTCTATACATATGGTATCTCTAAACGCCCTCATTACTGTAAAGAAGAAGTTAATATTCTCATTTTATAGTTGAGAAGACTGAGATCATGTCTTTAATTCCTTTCTAAGAGAGGCTGAGGAGGGAGTTCACTTCCCCAGTCTCCAAAAAGCAATTCTGAATTATTTCCATGACCTACCTGTGCCTGAGCCCCTGGTATGAGATTGGGTGAGATGTAGTCTGAGCTATTGTTCTTTTAGGATGGACTAGTTTGCCTCAGTTAGCCATCTTCATTTTCTTCTTTCCTCCTAGCCGGAACCCACAGAGGAAGACATTGAAAAGAATCCAGAGTTGAAGAAGCTACAGATCTATGGGGCAGGCCCCAAGATGATGGGCCTGGGTCTCATGGCCAAGGATAAGACTCTGAGGAAGAAAGGTAAGGCCTAACAGGCTAAGGATGGCCTCACCTGGGGAGAGAAGGCAGGGCCCTAGGTGTCCTAGACCCATGTTTAGAGCCACTTCTTTCTCTCCCAGATAAGGAAGGGCCTGAGTGTCCTCCCACTGTAGTGGTGAAGGAGGAATCAGGCGGGGATGTGAAGGTGGAGTCAACCTCTCCCAAGGCCTTCCTGGAGAGCAAGGAGGAGCTAAGTCACAGCCCAGAGCCCTGCACCAAGATGACCATGAGGCTTCGGAGGAACCACAGCAATGCCCAATTTGTAAGGACTCAGCCCTGACTTCCTAATGCTCTGCTTCTCATCCCTTTTATAAGCATTTCCCCAGCATGGCACTGAACCAGGTTGCATTAAGCAGAAAAGTGGGCCTGGTGGGCCCTGCCCTCTGGTAGCTCAACTGGGGAAACAAGGCCAACTCATTTGTAACAAAGAACAAGAAAGGGTGATTGAGTGCTGTCTACTGGTGCATGAAGTGCTAGAAGGGTCCAGAGGAGGAGACTCACTCTCCACTGCTTCGAGATAAAGTCCCTCGTGATCTCTAGCCTCATTCTCTATCACTGTCTATCTCACTCCTCTGCTATAGCCACACTGAAGTACTTGTCGGTAGGTTTATTCCCACCCCCCCGAAGCACGCCATACTCTTTCAATCCCAGATTCTTTGCACATGCTGTTTCTTCTGCCTATAAGAGTTGCCCTCTGTGCTCTGTTCCACTGCCAAGCTTCAGTTTGCCTTCAGGTTTCAGCCAGTTTCAGGTGTCATATTTTCAGTGCAGTCCTTCCTCAAAGCCTTCAACACCACCTGATTTGAGTGCTTCCTTCTCTAGGCTCCCACAGTCCCCTTTATGGGCTGCTGTTGGCAGTTTTTAATTTTTAGAGCACTATATGCCTTTGGAAGGCAGATACTGTGCCTTACCCATTTCTGTACCATAGAGTCCAACATGGTGCTGAATATAGGCTCAGTAAGTATTTATGGAATGAATATAAATGGGACAGTTCAATACTGGGTGATAAAGACTGCCAACAGTCTTTATCACTCAGCCCCACCTGCTTATTTGGGGAGGCGGTATATGCATGCAGTCGAACTCCAGACCTTGCATGACCTGTATAGAGCCACGAACGGTCCAGCTGGCAAGCACAGTAAGATTTCCAGTAAAGAACACTGGACTGGTGTACTGGAGGGGCCTGGTGTTTAAAGGCTGGTCAGGGTTATGTTGATTAACTTTCGTTTCCCTCCTCTGGCAGATTGAGTCTTACGTATGCCGGATGTGTTCCCGAGGGGATGAGGATGACAAGCTCTTGCTGTGTGATGGCTGTGATGACAACTACCACATCTTCTGCCTGCTGCCTCCTCTCCCTGAGATCCCAAAAGGTGTCTGGCGGTGCCCAAAGTGTGTCATGGCGGTAAGACCTGCTCTCCTCTGCCCCAGACCATGTAGGGTATCCATGCCTTCCTTCATCTGGCCTTATGGGGGCAGCCACCTCGTTCAACCACAGTTCTGTTTTAAGTCTGTGGCGTGGGGCTAGGCTCGACAGAGCTTTGGGAGAAAGAAGAAAAGGAGACCCAACTTTTGCTTCTGCCCTCTGGGAACTCCCAGACCCCCAGATAGACTCTGTATGGCAAAATATGAGCAGATGCTTAATTGGGTGTTAGAAACTCTGAGGTATGGCAGTTGAGAGGAGAAAAAAATGATTAAGGGTAGTAATCAGGGAAGATGTCAGGAATGTGCTTTAAAGGGCAGGAATGGAATTTGGAGGAGAGGGGTGGGGCTGGGGATCGAACTCAGGACCTTGTGCTTGCTAGGCAAGCTCTCTACCACTGAGCTAAATCCCCAACCCCAGAATGGAATTTTTTTTTAAAAAAAGTTCCTTTGGTTTCCAACATTTCTTTCTTAAACAAAGTAGACAAATTACTTACCATCACCTGGAGATAGTCATTGTTAATAGCCTGGTATATTTTCTTTTTGCTGTTGAGTGAATGTCACTATCTTTAAAGTCTGGGACAGTGTTACATACTTTCATTTGTTACTTCATACTTGTTTTTCTGTATTATTAAATTCATTCAAGGTATGAATTTTTTTCATCATAATGTTTATTTAGTTGTTTTCCTCCTGTTAGAACATTTAGATTGTTTTGTAGTGGTGCAGACTTTTAACTAGACAGGGTGGGCGAGTGCTCCAGACTGGGGGCAGAGTAGCAGCAGCAGAGCTGTGTGGAGGAGAATGCGCCTCAGGCAGGTAGGGGTGTGGAGGAGAGCGACAGAAGCAGCATTGAGGGCCATGTGCACAGGGAATTCTGGCAAGTCCATTTCATGGGCTTCCCACCTTCATCCAAATTCCTACTACATCGTCTGCATTTCTCTCTAGTTTTCTACAGAGCAGACATTAATGGTCTTGCCTTATTTCAGGGACTCAGCTGTGGTTGTACAGATCAGCTGTGCACACAACTGGGGAAAGGCCAGAGCAGTGTATAATTGCCTTGGCAGTAGTGGGGATTCTAGTGTGGCAAAGTTTGGATACGTAGTAGTGTCTTGGATGAGGATAACTGTCAGCTGTACTTAGTTCCATTCTCTAGGTAGTTATGAGTCAGTGGGCCAGATTATTTTGCAAACATGATCAAGGTATGTGTCTGACTAGGGTGCACTCAGTTTTCATCTAAAGTCATGAACATAGGTACAAGTGAGGGAAGCCCATGTCCTGTCTTTTGAGGTAGTCTAAAGAACAGAGCTGAACATGGTGGCACAAGGCTACAATCCCAGCACTCTGAGATGCTGGTGCAGAAGGAACACAAGTTCAAGCACAACCTGGGCAACTTAATTAGCAAGATCTTTTCTGAGAAAAAGGCAGGACGGGTGGGGGGGCTGGGAGTATAGGTCAATGCAAAGGCACTGGGTCCAATCTCCAGTACTACAGGAAGGAAAAAAAAAGTAACAGTGAAGAGTTTTTACACTGTAGAAGCTGGTGCTTTCATTTCATCCGACAAGGTATTAGAATACTCTGTGCCATTTTCCTTGGCTTGTAGTTCTGGTCTAGGCATAAACAAAACTTTCCTGGGCACCTTGTGTGAAGTCACTTTTTACCAGACAGAAAAAAATGGTGGCAGAGCAGTATGGGATAGTATATTGACTCAGAGCTCATGGTTTCAATAGTGAAGTTTTAAAGAAAAGAGTATGGACTATAATGATGAAGAAGCATTTTCTGGAGGCTGTGGGACTAAAGTTGGGTTTTATGTTTTTGTTTGTTTTGAGATGGGGGTCTCACTATGTTGCCCGGGTGGGCCTCAAACTCCTGGGCTCAAGTGATCCTCTTGTCTCAGCCTCCTGAGTAGCTGGCACTGCAGGTGTGGTATCATGCCAGGCTTGAAATTGAGTTTTGAAGAGTCAGTGAAAGAAAATAGGAGAGGGATTGGGGAGTGTAACTCCATGATAGAGTGAGTGCTTAGCATGTGGAAGATCCTGTGTTCCATCCCTGTCACTGAAGAAAAGAAAGTGGGAGAGAGCATTCCAGTAGAAAGGAACTCTACAAGCAGAAGCATAGTGGAAGTGCCTGTGGGGGGTGAAAAGCTGAATTTAGCGGAAGTGGTAAGAGAAAAAGGTAGAGCTATGAAGTAAGTCCTGCCTTGGGGCCCTTGAGTACAGACCTAAAGCTGTTCTCATTCCCTCTTCCTACCCCACATTCCAGTTCCACATGTGAGGATTCTCCTCTTTGCCTCTGTCTTGGTGACATATTTTCCTTTGGGTTTCAGGAGTGTAAACGGCCCCCTGAAGCCTTCGGCTTTGAGCAAGCTACCCGAGAATATACTCTGCAGAGCTTTGGGGAGATGGCTGACTCCTTTAAAGCTGACTACTTCAACATGCCTGTGCACGTAGGTGACGGAGGGCTGGGGTGGTGTTGGGGGTTAGGGTTATAGATATGGGTACCTGATGCTTTCACCCTGTCTGGGGCCATGGGGCTAGGATGAAATGGGCCATGGTCATCTGCTACCCCTGTTCTCCTAGATGGTGCCCACGGAACTCGTAGAGAAGGAGTTCTGGCGGCTAGTGAATAGCATTGAGGAAGATGTGACTGTTGAATATGGGGCTGACATCCATTCCAAAGAATTTGGCAGTGGTTTCCCTGTCAGTGACAGTAAGCGGCACCTAACCCCTGAGGAGGAGGTAAGTGGGTGATTACCATGCTTGAATTTTAGCTGTGTGAACTTAGTCAAGTCATTTGGTATCTGAAGGACTCGACGTTTCTGTAAGATTGGTGATAATGATATCTGTATACACTTGCTGTGAGGTTTAGATGAGATGGTGGATGTAAAAGATACAGCCTATTATTGGCACATGCAAAGGTAACATACAGGTTCATTTACCTCTCTAAGCTCATTTCCTTGTCTGTGAAATGGGAGTAATACCTAACTTGCAAGTTGTTAAAAGAATTAAATGAGAAAGTATGTACAGTAAACTGGCAGAGTGCTTGGCTCATTCATAAGAAGTGTTTAGGAAGTTGGATTTAGATGCACAGAAGAAATTCAGGCCTATTTCAAGGGGAAAAGCATATTTGGGTTCAGAGCAGGGTTTTGTTTCATTTCTTCTAAATTTTTAAATTAATACCGAAAAACATTAAAATCGTACATATGGGGTACTGTGCGATATTTTAATACATGTATACATTGTGTGATGTTTTAATCAGTAAACAAATCTATTTCCTCAAACATTTATTTATGATGAAAATATTGAAAAATCATTTCTAGCCCTTTAAAATACATAGTGCAGAATCGTCTTTAGTCACCCTGCTATACAATAGCATACCAGAACTTCTTATTCCTTTCTAACTAACTTAATAGCAGTTGATCAACTTTTCCCATCCCACTTCCTTACCCTCCTCAGCCTCTGAGAACCACCATTCTACTCTTGGCTTCTATGAGATCAACTTTAGTTTTAGAGTCCACATATGAGTGACATGTAATACTTGTCTTTCTGTGCCTGGCTTATTTTACTTAACATAATGATCTTCACTTCCATCCATGTTGCTGCAAATGACAGCTTTCCTTTTTTATGGCTTTATGGTTTTCCATTGTGTATGTGTACTATATTTTCTTTGTCCATTCACCAGTTGATGGACACTTAGGTGGTTTCCATTTCTTGGCTGTTAAAAATAGTCCCACAGTAAACATGAGAGTACAGGTATCTCTTCGACATACTGATTTCCCCTTTTTTTGGATATATACTCAGTAGTGAGATTGCTGGATTGTGTAGTTGCTCTGTTTTTAGTTTTTTGAAGACTCTTCATACTGTTTTCTAATATGGCTGTATTTACATTTTTCAACAGTGTAGAGGGGTTCTCTTCATATCCTCACCAGCACTTGTTATTTTTTGCCCTTCCCCCCCTCCACCTCGTTTTGTGGTCCTGGGGATCAAACTGAGGGCCTTGCATATGCTAGGCAGCTGTGCTTCTTATCTGCTTTTTTGCTGTTGAATTATTTGAGTTTCTTATTCTGGATATTGATCTCATCAGACATACAGTTTGCAAATATTTTCTCCCACTTCTGTATGTTGTCTTTTTGTTCTATTAACTGTTTTCTTTACTGTGTAGGTTTTTAAATTGATGTGATCCCATTTGTCTTTTTGTTTACTGTGCTTTCGGGGTCTTGTCCAAAAATCCTTGCCAATTTCAGTGTCCTAAAATGTTTTCTCTATTAGTAGTTTCATGTCCTACATTTAAGTATTTAATCCATTTAGAGTTGATTTTTGTTAGTGACAAGAAATAAGCATCTAGTTTTATTTATTCTTCTGCATGTGGATATCCAGTTTTTTCAGCACCATTTCTTGGAAAGAGCGTCCTTTCTCCAGTGTATATTTTTAGCACCTTTGTAAAAAAATCAGGTGGCAGAGCAGAAATTTTAATTTGTGGGTATTTTGGAGGATGGATATATCTGTAAATCTCCCTGAAATTGAAGCGAATTTAATTCAGATTTTATCTGTATACGTTTTGGGGGGAGGGGAGGGGAAAACTTACATTTTAAATGTTTAGGTGTGACCCCACAATTAAGGTTCTCTAGGCTAAAGCAAATTGTGTAAGGTCTCGGTTCCTTATAATAACCCTCATGCCTTCTCTACAAATACCTGACTTGACAGGAGTATGCTACGAGTGGTTGGAATCTGAATGTGATGCCGGTGTTGGAGCAGTCTGTACTGTGCCATATCAATGCAGATATTTCTGGCATGAAGGTGCCCTGGCTCTATGTGGGCATGGTCTTCTCAGCCTTTTGCTGGCATATTGAGGATCACTGGAGTTACTCCATTAACTACCTCCACTGGTGAGTAGGGCCATGGGAAGGTGCTGGGGAGGTAGTCAGGATGGACTCCCTGCATGACCATGGGTGTAACTATTCTGTTTCCCCTTTCATCTGAGCAGGGGTGAGCCAAAGACCTGGTATGGGGTACCCTCACTTGCAGCAGAACATCTGGAAGAAGTGATGAAGAAGCTGACACCTGAGCTCTTTGATAGTCAGCCTGACCTCCTGCACCAGCTTGTCACCCTCATGAATCCCAATACCCTCATGTCCCATGGTGTGCCGGTGAGTTCCCAAGAACTGTGAACAAGGGTTGGAATGGTTTAGTGAAGTCTTTTGTGGTGAGGTGGTAGCCTTTGTCTGGAATTTACCCCTGTCCTTTGCTCTCTCCTGTTCTATCTAAATTAGGCTGTAGACATGACTGCTCTAATAGAGACCTGTTATTCAGTGGTTAGATGCACAATATGATAGTGAGCCTTCTAGGCCGTATTGTTTGAGGACACTACTTTAGGGATGGCTTAATATCACATCTATGTTCCAGCTAGTGAAAGAGGGAAATGGAAGAGGAACAGAACGAGAAAGTCTCCTTATTTTTAAGTGTGCTCATTATTTCCATTCATATCCCATTACCGAGAACTTGATCACATGGCCAGATCCAGCTGCAAGGAAAACTAGGAAATGTGATTGTTACTCTGGATGGTTTTATACCGCCTGAAAATTGAAGGTCATGTTATTATTAAAGAAGATAATGAATATCAGAGGAAGTCAGCTGTCTGACGTATCAGTTTGCATACTGTTAGACTTCTTGGAGCAATGGCTAAATCTTTTTACTTAACAAGTCAAAAGTTGAGCCCATAATCCTGGCCTATTTTTCTTCTCTGGGTACTTTTCTCTCACCCTATAAAACATTTTGCTGGGTATAAAATCTGACTTACCTGTAAGGAACTTTATATTCCCGGGACTTTCTAGCATTGATTCGCATCAGCCAGTTTTCTGGTATGGATCTTTAAACTGCCTGGTCAGCAGTCCTGTAGGAATAGGAATTAGTACATCCTCTATCTGTGCTTTATTTGTGTTCTGTGCTACTATTCCTCCCTACACCCTTTCACTTACCTGTACTAACTATTCCTGGGTCATCTGTACAGTAAGTCTTCTGACTAGGTCAGTGGTTCTCACTTGAATTTCTTCTAGCCTTCATCTTGTGTTGATATACTATATCCTATGAATAATATTTTTACTATTATATTTAACCAAGGATCTAGGGATTTGGACAGAAGAAGGATCCTACAACTGCTCAGACAACCTTTTTCCTCTCAGAGGGCACTCTCCTTCTCCTTCTCTGCCTCACCCCTTTTAAGGATAACTGGACTTGATCGAGAAGTCCTGGGGGTACAGTGCCTGCTTAGCATGTGTGAAGTCCTGGGGTCAATCCCCACAGTACTATCAAAATATATACATATATGATCCAGGGCCCTTACAAGTCTGTTTCTTCTCAAGCAGACACTGGGGCCAGGAGCAGTGGCGTGCGCCTGTAATCCCAGCACTTGGGAGCCTGAAGCAGAAGGGTCGCTGAGAGTTTGGGGCCAGCCTGAACTATGTAGCAAGATACTGTCTCGAAACAAAATCAAGCAGGCATTGGGTCTGATTTTGTTTTTTTGTTTGTTTTTTAGACTTCCCTCTTCCCCATAGCACAGTATCAGTGCTTGTCTGTAATGTCAAGGGAAACTGTAAGTGTAAAAGAAGATTTTCTTAAGGATTCAGGCAGCCAGGATATATAAAGTCATAGATCTGTTCAGTCCTTAACCTCTTTTTAGAAAAGTTATCACAGACTTTGAAACACGTGCTCTTTACTTCCACTTCCATAGCATTTCTCCTGGTCATGGCTCACCAGTTTCTCTGGCCACCTTTTACTTTAACACCTTGCCCTCTATCTGCCCTGCCCTTCCTGTAAGTAGTTCTTAGCATCTCTGGGCCTTTGGACTTGGCAGTGCACCCCCATCCATGGCATCTGTGATTGTAGTGTTCTCATACTGGCAGGCTACAGTTTAGCCAGCTGGAGCTCTGCCTAGAGCTATTTTTAGCCCCCATCCCACCCCACCCCACCCCACTCCCTTCCCATACCTTCCTCTTTGGTGGGAGGCCATTCCTTTGTATAGATATATGTTATAAGTACTGTTTTCACTAAAAAGTAAACATGCCTCCTTTATTTAAAAAGGTAGAGGTGTTCCCTACTCCCTTCATTCTAAACATTTTGTTATGTTTCCCTAAGTTGTTCCTCTATATAAATTTTCATGTAGCAGTAATCAGTGTATGGATTTTATAATCTCTTGTAAGCTTGGTGGTCTAGAACTGCACTGCCCAGTTTGGTAGCCACTAGCTACTTGTGGCTATTGAGCATTTGAAATGTGGCTAGTCTCAACTGAAATGTGCTGAAAGTATAAAATACCTGTTGGATCTCAAGACTTACTATGAAAAAAGAACGTAAAGTATCTCACTAATACTTTTGTATACCATTTACACATTAAAATGATAAAATTGTGCCTTGGTTAAATAAAACATACTGAAATTAATTTTACCTGTTTCTTTTTACTTTTTTAATGTGGCTACTAAACAATTTAATTTAGAAGTGCATATGTGCTAGCATATTTCTCTTGGGCGGTGCTGGTCTAGAACGATTTTATGCCTCGTTTTTTAAAAAACGGTTTTATTCAAGTATGGTTTGCATACCGTAAAATTCACCCATTTCAAGTGTACAACTCTGAATTTACAAAGTTGTGCTACTGTCACCACAATCCAATTTTAGAATATTTCTGTCACCCCGTAAATGCCCTTATGGCCATTTACATTTACATTCACTCTTCCTTCCAGCCTCTAGGACTAGGCAACCACTTGTCTATTTTCTGGCCAGTTTATATAAATAGAAGAAGGAAAAGAATATGGTCTTTTGTGAAGGGCTTCTCTCACCTTAGTATGTTGTTGCAGTTCATCCGTGCTGCAGCGTGTATTAGGATTTTGTTCCTTTTATGGTATAACGGTATTCACTTTACCAGTTGATGAAGTTTTGGGTTGTTTTTACTTTCTGGCTATTTGCATTTGCCATTATCAACAGCTACAGAATGTGAGGAGAGTAAAATCACATAAGAAACAGTAAAGTAACATTGCTAAAGTGAGAGTGCAAGTTGAGGTGAAGAGTCAGGGTCGTTTAGTTTTACTCCTGGCTCTGCTACCTGAGTTTTCTCTGGGACATAGTTTTGCCTCTATAAAATTAAGTCGGGGACTAGATCATCCAGCAGATATTGTTAGGGTGCGTTCTGTGTGCAAAGCCTCTGGTCCACAACTTGCAAGGCCAGTGAACTAGTCCTTGCCTTTGGGTACACATGGTCTGGTCAAGTGGAGGATAGAGAGCAATAAACAAGTAGGGTAAAGTGTAAGAAGTGCTACAAAAGAACAGACTGGGTCATTTAGGAGTGGATGTCAGGAAAGGGTTTGTAGAAGTGGTGGTCCAGTGAGACTTAGTCTGTCAGAGATGTGGTTTTATCATGTGGGCATGGGGGTTCAAGTGAGAGGCTCAGCAGAGGTATGACATGGTCAGATTTCCATTTTGTGTTCTGGTGATTGGTAGTGCAGGCCAGTGTAATAATACAAGCAAGGAATATTTAGAGGCTGATGTTGCCTCTGAGTAAGGATTGATTTAAGAAGAAAAGTATAAGGAGGTGCCCACCAATATATGATCCATATAAATGTGGGGATACATTGATGAATGGGAAGATTTAAAATTGTTAGGATGTTAATTTGCCCTAAATTAATCTAGAATCCTAGCAGATGACTCATTAAGTTGGAAGGTATAAAGATTGTAGGGTTTTTTTTGTTTTGTTTTGTTTTGTTTTCTTTTTGAGACAGGTCTCAATATGTAGTTGAGGCTGACCTTGAACTTCTGGCAATCCTCCTGCCTCAGCCTCCCAAGTGCTGGGATTGTAGGGGTAGGCCACCACTCCCAGCTCATTTTAGGTTCTTGATAACAAAATTTACAGGCTGGAGCATAGCTCAGAGCTCTGGGTTCAGTCCCCAGCACTCCCTTCAGCCCATCCCACCAAAGTACTTTCCAAAGGGGACAATTTATCGATTCCTTTGCCAGCACTGTACCTGTGCCATTGTGTTTTCGCCAGCATTGAATGTTCATCTTTAAAAACTTTGTGAGAAAAATTAAATATACACATAGCTACTTCTATTCCTTATAGAAACAAGTAAAATGACAGAAAGGGATTTTTTTTTAAGATAAAAAAAATCACAGAGGAAACAACAATAAACAAAATTCTGGGAACTAGAAAATGGATAAGAAAATAATCTTAAGCCAGTACTGAGAACTTCTGAGAAGGAACCTGATGTATAACTCTGAATTCCCCAAAAGTTTGTAGCCAGGGGCACCAGGCATTCTAGGAGTAAAAATGGATGGGATGAAAATAAGGATTGGTTCGTGTGTGTGTAAGAAACTCTGATCTCTGCCAATGCTGGGTAGCTAGAAATGTGACCCTGCCTGTCTCTAGTAAAAGGCTGGAGATTTCTGAGGGGGTTAAAACAGAGGGTCTCTGGGTCTCCTAGGTACAGCTGAAAGTGGAGTTACAGTGAAAATAGTAGAATTTGATCATTGTGTATATACTGGATGCTGAGGTTCCCAATAAGTCTTCTTTCACTGGGCTGTAGAACACTGGCAGCCAGGTCTTTTCCAACAGGTAAAAGATGTGAGAGTTTTCTATGGGAAATGTGACTGGCCTGAGAAAGAAAAGCCTAGTTTCCTAAACTAAAAGACTCAGCTGGGTGGATCACCCTACAGTGAAGCTTACAGTTGCCAAACTTGACCCATGTACTCAGAGATTGTTAGGCTTTTTCATCTCTTCCTCTTTAAAATAAATGTTTTAAAAATTAATTTATTTTTGAAACAGGGTCTTGCTGTGTTGCCCAACCTGGCCTCCAATTCCTGGGCCCAAGTGATCCTCCCACCTTAGCTTCCCAAATAGTGAGGATTGATTACAGGTGTATGTCACCATGCCCAGCTTCATATCTTCCTCTTAAATACTCAAGGTGTGATTAAAAAAAAAAAAGGTGAATGTTTAAATTTTTAAAAATTCATTACAGGGGTTGGGAATTTAGCTCAGTGGTAGAGCACTTGCCCAGCAAGTGCAAGGCCCTGAGTTCGATCCTCAGTACCCCCCCATTCATTACAGTAAAAGACACATTGCCATAAATCCCACTCAGAGGACTCTCCCTGGCTTTGTACATACTTACTGTTCTTCCCACTTTCTGAAGCAGTTCTGGAGGTCATTTTTCATGTCTTTAGTTGCACTGTTGTGGCTGCCCCAATATCTTTAGTCAACTCAAGATATTTACCTTTTGTGGTCATTTTGACTTCGGAGAAGAAGAGTAGAATTCACTGTATTTTTGATCACACCTTGTTAAGACACTTAGAAAAGAGGACTTCTGGGACTGCTTCAGAAAGCGGCAAAAATGATGGGATAAGCATATTTGAAGGGAAGGTGAGAGGGATTGATGGCAATATGGTTTTTACTATAATACATTTTTTTAAAAATGTAAATAGTCATTGCGTATTTTGGTCACACCTTGTAAGCAGGCAGCCACAGATTGACAGACAACCAAAGAAACTCTAGAAAATGAAATAGAACCAGACAGAAAGAAAGTACCTTGGAGAAACAGGCTAGGCAGAGAGAAATGAACCTCAAAAGGAAGAGAAACCTCTTTTTTTTTTTTTTGAGAAACCTTATTTCTTTAGAGATAAGCATATAGTCATCCCTTATCCATAGTATTACTTTCCAAGATTTCAGCTACGTATGCTGGCTTTGGCAGCACATGCAGCACATATACTAAAATTGGAACAAGATTTCAGCTACCCACGGTCATTGTAGTCAAAAATTTTACATGGAAAATTCCAGAAATAAATAGTTCATCAGTTTTAAATGACATGCTATTCTGAGTAGTATGATGAAATCTCACGCCATCCTGCTATATCGCATCTAAGGCATGAAACATCCCGTTCTTCAGTATATTCATGCATTACACATTTTCTTTGTTAGTCGTTTAATAGTTGTCTTGGTTATCAGATTGATCGTTGAGGTGTTCAGATAACTTGTATTCAAGTAACCCTTGTTTTACTTAATGATGGCCCCAAAGCACAAGAGGAGTGATGCTGGCAATTCAGATATGCCAACGAAAAGCTGTAAAGTGTTACATTTAAATGAAAAGGTGAAAGTTCTTGACTTAAGGAAAGGAAAAAATCATACTGTGTTTACCAAGATCTATGATAAGAATAAATCTGTGAAACTAAAGAAGGAAAAAGAGTTTGTGCTAGTTTTGCTATCACACCTCAAACTGCAGAAGTTATGGCCACAGTGTGTAATGTTTAGTTAAGGTAGAAAAGGCATTAAATTTGTGTATGTATGTAATAGGAAAAAATATGTTATTTGTGGGGTGTGGTACTATCTGAAATTTCAGGCATCAGCTGGAGGTCTTGGAATGTATCCCCCTTGGATAGTGTGAGTCTGCTATATTGTAAACCTGAAAGAGGAGCAGGACACTATTGAAAAAGAACATACCAAGAGTATAGTGAGCTCTTGGAGATTAAAGTTATGATATAAAAGTGAAAGACTTAAAAAAAAAGAGACAAATAGTTGAGGGCATTTCCCAGAAAATAAAAAGATAAAAATGGGAAGAGGTATAGAAAATTAAGTTGTCTAGGAACTTCAATATTCAAATGGTAGGAATTGTGAAAAGAAAATAGATGAAAAGGATAGAATCATTAACGCAGTGTTTCAAGAAAATTTCGTTGAACTGAAGGATTGTTTCCAGAGTCAAAGGACCTGAGTAAAAATAGATTCATACCAAGATACAGCTTGTGAGTTTTGCTGTCTAACACTAGGACCAAATAAATCCTATAAACTTAGAGAAACAAGTGTACTCAAGGTATTAGAAACTAGGATGGCTTCACACTTTTTAACAGCAACACTGGAATCTAGGAGACTAAAGCAAGCCTTTAAAAGGATTTTCATCTCTGAATTCTATTTGTAATCAAGTGTAAGAATAGAGACATCCCCCTCACCCCCAAAAAGAAATCTTCCTGCCACTTCCCAGAAAACTATTGTAGGAGATGTTCAAGCACAGCAAAAGAGTAGACCAAGAAAGAAGACATAGGATCTAGGAAACAGAAGATCAGTCACAGGAGTGTGAGGATCCAGCAAGGACAACTAGCCCAGAGCGGAACAGATCAGAACACTGTTGTGAGAGTGCTATGGAACATGAAAATTAATAGGAAAGGAGATTCGGATATTTGTCAGAAAGTTAGGGTTTAAATTACTAGTATATGCATAGAAAACAAAGCAAATTGAAAATTAGGCAGTTTTTAACATAGTCCAGAAGCATCTTAATTAGGATTGTTAAGGTCAATGCCAAAATAATCAGAAGAGGTGAAAGCAATTGGCTCTGGAGAGAGAAATGGCAGCCCCAGCCTGCTGATTTTATGACAGATCTTCTAGAACCATTTGCCACTTGAATCTGCACCCGTGACCCATAAAAGTAACTTTAAAAAGCTTGGCCAGTTTAATGATAAGTGATACTCATCTTTTTAAACAAAAGTTACTAGGGAAATCTGGGAGGCCTAGGCAGGAGGATTGCAGGTTTGAGCTCAGCTTGGTGATCTTAGCAAATTAATGAAACTCTGTCTCAGAATTTAAAAGTCATAAATAAATGAGGAAAGAAGGGGTGGGATATAGCTCGGTGCAGAGGCCCTGGGTTCACTCCCCAGTATTGGGGGAAAAAATTACTTAGGGAAGTTAAATTAATCTGAATAATATCATAGGTCCATTTCCTACTCGTGACTCAAATTTTCCTGTCATCTATCAGCACAGATTAGAACCTCGAGACTGATGGTTCTCCTTTCAGAGTTGGAAGGCCTGGGATTTTGTTGTCAGTTTGTGTTCCCTGAGGCTTTCTTGTGTCTCCTTGAGGACCCAGACCTAAAGGTCTGGTTTCTTCAGGCTGGAAAACCTCTGTCTCAGCGGCCTTGGCCATTCTTGTTCCTCAGGTTGTCCGCACAAACCAGTGTGCAGGAGAATTTGTCATCACTTTCCCCCGTGCTTACCACAGTGGCTTCAACCAAGGCTACAACTTTGCTGAAGCTGTCAACTTTTGCACTGCTGACTGGGTGAGTCTGGAATATGGTGGGCTAGCAAGAAGCAGGAAGGTTTTGGGGAAGCTGAGGCACCATTGCCTTCAAAGTTGGCCACACTTAGCCTCGAACCTGTCTACAGCTGCCAGCTGGGCGTCAGTGCATTGAGCATTATCGCCGGCTCCGAAGATACTGCGTCTTCTCCCATGAAGAGCTCATCTGCAAAATGGCTGCCTGCCCTGAGAAGCTGGACCTGAACCTGGCAGCAGCTGTGCATAAGGAGATGTTCATCATGGTGCAGGAGGAGCGGCGTCTGCGAAAGGCTCTGCTGGAGAAGGTGGGTGGTGGGAGAGTGCTTTGTGTCAAGTGCCCTGGCCTGGTGGGGATCGAGGGGGAGTTGGGGAGACACTAGAAAGATGAGAGTGTAGTGAAAAGAGCTAGGTGCATCTAGACTGAAACCACATTCCATTCTCTGCTCTACCCTTTACTGGCAACCTTGGACAGCTCCATTTACTTTCATTTGAGTGTCAGTTTCTCCATCTGAAAAACAGGAATTATAATAACGTTTATCTTTTTGGGTGGTGGAATGAATCAGCGGTAATGTTTAGTCAGTAACTGACTCATAACAAGTGATGGCATAGCAGCTGTTCTTCATTATTTGGATGACCCAACAAGATAGGCTGGTATATGAAACCTCCACTAACTGTGTAGGTGACCTTATCGAGTTACTTAAACTCTCATAGTCTTACTTTCCCACTCTGTAAAATGGAAATAAATACCTAACTTGCAAGGTAGTTGTAAAGCTTGAGTGTGGTGATCTTTGTCAAAGTATTCATTACTACCCTTGCATTGTAGCAGCATTGGTAATATTAGTACACGAAGAAAGTGATTGAAATATGGAATGTTTCTTTGGAAATACTAATTTCCTACATTCAGATGGCTCAGTAATTTAAACGAGGGCAGTAATATTACCAAAAAGAGTCCTACTTCAATACATTTCTTACAAGCGTGTGACAGTTGTATGTGTAGCTGAGTAAAAGCTGCTACAGGCACTCCACTTGTGTAGGTTTCAAGCTTCGTACTTGCCCTGTTAGGGAATTGACTTAGTGGGGTCTTTCATAAGATTACAAAGGAGGCGGGGGTATAACTTAGTGGCAGAGTGCTTGCCTAGCATGTACCAGCCCCTAGGTTTATCCTTAGCACTGGAAAAAAAAATCCTGAGTGATTGCTTGCTGCCCGTTTGTGGTAATACTTTTCTTAACTTAAAGTTTGTGTATAAGGAGAGCATGGGCTGTAGGCAGAATTTCAGCTACAATAATATTAGAAGTCTGGGGCCTTGTGTTAGTTGGTGAGTCCCTGTGCTTTTCTAGGCATCATGTCCTTTCTGTTCATTGCTGTTACTGAATTAAGGCCCTGTGGCTATGCCACTCCATGGGACAAAGCCAGAGCGAGATTGGGAAAATAGACCTTCCTACCTATCTTGACATTCAGAATCTGTACACTTGTTTTTTTTGTGGGGTGGGTTGGTTGGTTGGTTGGTTGGTTGATCGGTTGTTTTTTGAGACAGGGTCTTGCTATGTAGTTCAGGCTAGCCTTGAACTCGCAGCAACCCTCCTGCCTCAGCCTCCCAAGTGCCTGGATTACAGGTGTGCAACAACATGTCCGGCATAGATCTGTACACTTAGCCCTTACCTCAGAGAGAGTTTTTACATCCAATTTTCAAGGAGTCGGTGATCCAAAAAAACCTAAAGGCTTCATCTTTATAACATTCTCGGACTTTGGAGTCAAAATTGATTGCAGTCAAATCCTACTTTAACAAGTTACTGACTCTGAGAGACTTTGTTTCCCCCTTGGCAAGGAGGAAATGAGATACACCTGTAAGATCTGCTCTTACCTAAAAATTAGAGCTATTAGTAAACTAGAACTAATAAGTATTTGTTGAACACTTAATCCTAGATGCTAATCTACTCAAGTCCTTGGTTGCTTTATTACTTCTCATAACAACCCAATAAAGATGCTACTGTAATCTCCATCTTGCAAGATAAGGAAGCTGAGACTCAGAGAGGTTTTAATCATTTACTCACAGTCACACATCTAATGAGTGGCAGAGGAGGATTTGCAATTTGTAGTGGGCTCATAGCTTATGTAGTGGTTAGTTGTTACAGTCTGAGTGCTTGCTTCGGCAGCACATATACTAAAGTTGTTACAGTCCGGTGTATAAGACAATATGCTTTAGAGTTAACATTTTCCTGTAAAATCCCTGAAGCTGCCCATAGCATTGTGTTGTTTTTCAGTTACTCCAATAATAGCTGACTTTTCCTTCCATTCTGGAATGTAATTTTTTTTCCCCCTGAGCAACCAGTGAAGTCAGTGGTTTAGATTTGGAAGCCATTTTCTTGGACAAAAGTTGTGTCTTTAAACCCAGGACACAAGGGCAGGTAGTTGAATTTCTATAAACTGTATAGATGCAGGCAGTGTCTCCTCCCTGCTAAGCAGCCAGCACAGTGCCTGGGACATAGTTGGTACCGAATAACTGGAAGCCAGCATTGTTCCCCAGGACAGACCTTACATTGTTACCTCTTAAGGGCCTTGGTTTACCACTTTCCTCACCTTCTCTTACCCAAAAGACCCTTTGCATTCATTGTTCTGAGTCTTACCTGACTTTTCTCCCCTATAAAATTCTGTCTGCCTCCACCCACACTGATTTTGCCCTGGTCTGTCTTAGCCCCACTTTGAGAGTCTGGACTTAACAAAGGGTAGGTGTGCTCTGTGAGCTTTGATCTCCCAACCCCCATGACCCTCAGCATAGAACTGACTCTAAAGTAGGAGTCTCTGGCAGCTGAGATGGGGGTTTCTCTCACCCTCTCTGGTTTTATGTAATGCTTGTGGGTGGAATGTCTCCAGGGTATCACAGAGGCTGAGCGAGAGGCTTTTGAGCTGCTCCCAGATGATGAGCGCCAGTGCATCAAGTGCAAGACCACATGCTTCCTGTCTGCCCTGGCCTGCTATGACTGCCCAGATGGTCTTGTCTGCCTTTCCCACATCAACGACCTCTGCAAGTGCTCCAGTAGCCGACAGTACCTTAGGTGAGCATGGGGCCTGAGGAGGTGGGGCAAGGCAGAGGGTCCAGAGCTGGGCTAGACATGCCCTTTCTTGTCCTTTTCCTTCAGGTATCGGTATACCTTAGATGAGCTTCCTGCCATGCTGCACAAGCTGAAGGTTCGAGCGGAATCCTTTGACACCTGGGCCAACAAAGTGCGAGTGGCCCTGGAGGTGGAGGATGGGCGGAAGCGCAGTGAGTGATGGGGGGTCGGAGGGACTCCACAGGCAAGTTCTTCTCCCTTTTCTTCTGTATTCCCAGCCCCTTTCCTCTGTCTTTACTCAATACTGCCTACTCCTTGCTGCTCTCATTCTCCCTCTAGGCCTTGAAGAGCTGAGGGCCCTGGAGTCTGAGGCCCGTGAGCGCAGATTTCCTAACAGTGAGCTCCTACAGCGGCTGAAGAATTGCTTGAGTGAGGCAGAGGCCTGCGTGTCCCGTGCTCTGGGACTGGTCAGCGGCCAGGAAGCTGGGTATGGCAGTGTAATGTGTTGGCTCTCGGGCAAACCTGCTGAGCTTCCAAGGCCCAGGAAAAGTGCTATGAGGGGTGGACTCTGAATGCCATTGGGCACATAGAACAGTAGCAGGAAGTTATCAAGCACTGTAGTGTGAGTGAGATGGCCTGAGAGGGATTGGAGAGAGCAAGAAGACCAGAAAATGTAGCATGGAAAGGACAGCCTCATTGATAAGAAAGCTAAAAGTATTTATTTTTATTAGTGCTTGTAGAAGAAAGGCCAGTGGATTTTGTGTGCAAGGAGGAGTGAGTTATGTAAGAGTTGGGGCAAAAACAGTATACCAGCGTGTAAATTTGAGCATAGCTGCACAGCTTTGGGTTCACATTAGAGGATGGATTAAAAATTCAGGGGCTGCAGGTGCAGCCCAGTGGTAGAGTGCTTGTCTAGCATGTGTAAGGTTCTGGTTCCATCCCCAGCACAGAAAAAGAGAAGTGCAGCTTTTGTTACCATCAGTTTCTAAGCTCTCTCCGCCTCTGAAAAAAATATATTTCCTCTCCTAATTTTTTTTCTTCATACTGTACATATCCTTATATTTTAAAACCCTCCCTTATAACTTTAGCAGTTGGGGGAATTTCCAAGGTACAAGATCAAGGTGGACAGGTATGGCAAGGAAAGGTGTAGTAGGTCGTAGTACAGAGATGGAGGGAGGGGACTGGATTTGGCCCTGAAAGCCCACATGTGAAACTCCATAGCCCCCACAGGGTGGCTGGTCTACAGATGACCTTAGCTGAGCTCCGGGCCTTTCTGGACCAGATGAACAACCTGCCTTGTGCCATGCACCAGATTGGGGATGTCAAGGTGAGGAGGGATGGGCTGCTGAGTGAGTAGGGGGTCTAAGAACCTGAGCAGCAGGCCACTTAGGACTCTTTATCAAGTTTAAAGTATTTGGGTGATACAGGATGTGCATGTGAGAAAATAGCAGGTGGTACGATGCTATTAACTGCCTCTAATAGCTGCCTCTTAGATGTGGGATCTGAGAGAGAGGTGCCAGGAGAATGAGTAAAGGATACAGAGTCAAGGGAAGGTTTACTAGAAGAATTGGAGGAGGAAGAGGTAACAAAGGTGCTCGTTGGACCTGAAAAGTTGAACAGAGTTCATGAAGGTAGAGGAAAGTGGGATGGAGAGGGCAGTGGACACCAGTGTGAGCATTAGTTCGTGTGAGGGCTAAGCATAGTGTAGCATTTCTTAGGACGGAGGGTCTCTTGGTGCTCTAAGGGCAGAGTCCTTTACAGAGCTAAATGAAACAGATTCCTGGCTAATCTCTGTTAAGAGTCTCTAGCAGTAGGGTCCAGGAATGTGCATTTTAACATATTCCCCAGGGCATGCTAATGAGCAGTCAGTGTTGGAAACCACTATCTTAGAGCTTGGAGAAACAGCCCAGCCCGTATTAAACTCTCTTTTCCCAAAATATTGGAGGGGAAGGAAGTAGTAGGGTGAGGGTGTATGTTGGGGTCTCTAAATGGGTTCAGCTGAAGTGTTCGTTCTTTATCTTGTGTATTGGTAGGGTATTCTGGAACAGGTGGAGGCCTACCAGGCTGAAGCCCGTGAGGCCTTAGCCTCACTGCCCTCCAGTCCAGGGCTACTGCAGTCCCTGTTGGAGAAAGGGCAGCAGCTGGGGGTGGAGGTGCCTGAGGCCCAGCAGCTCCAGCGGCAGGTGGAACAGGCGCGATGGCTGGATGAGGTAAAACGCACACTAGCCCCATCAGCCCGAAGGGGCACCCTGGCCGTCATGCGAGGACTGTTAGTTGCAGGAGCCAGTGTAGCCCCCAGCCCTGCTGTGGATAAGGCCCAGGCTGAGCTTCAGGAGCTGCTGACCATTGCAGAACGCTGGGAGGAAAAAGCTCACCTCTGCCTGGAGGCCAGGTGGGTCCAGTTCTTCCCTTCCCTTCCCTACTACACCCTTCAGAGTTTAGTAGAGAAACTAAAAATGACAGCCGTGGGTGGCCTTGAACATCACCTCCTGTGTTGGTATAGGGACTCTCCTCCCCACTTCTGTTCTCTGTCTTGTCTTTTTTTTTTTTTTTTAAGACTCTATGCACAGAGAGGCAGAGACAGGCTGATGGAGAAGCAGTGATACACTGTGTAGAGGACTAGGCCTGTAGGCTGGCATATGCACGTGCATAGAAGCACGTGTAACAGGCGGATGGGCAGATGTTGGTAGAGAGACACCACACATAGGCAGTCTGACAGAGTAAAGCTGCAAGTTACCCACGTGGTGTGTGTAGACGCTGCCAGCAGGCCGACAGACTGGCAGGCAAGCAGAGCATGAGAGCTGTGGCAGAAGGATACACGGGTGTATGCAGTCTGGAGGAGACAGGACTGGCAGCCATCCATAGACAAGGATACAAGCAAGTAGGCTGAAGTGGCAGCAAGAATAACAAGCGTCCAAGGGTCCATGCAGATAGAGCTGGTAGTTAGTCTGGGCCTCTGGTCAGTAAACCGTACCAGAGTGTGTCTCTCTTTTTCCTTACCTTTAGGCAGAAGCATCCACCAGCCACACTTGAGGCCATAATCCGTGAAGCAGAAAACATCCCCGTTCACCTGCCCAATATCCAGGCTCTCAAGGAGGCTCTTGCTAAGGCCCGGGCTTGGATTGCTGATGTGGATGAGATCCAAGTGAGTTGCCCCCAGACACACACACATAACTGTCCAGCTGGGAAGAGATGGCACATTGCTGGATTGGGTGGGCCAGAGTGAGGAAGGGGGCATGGGGCACATTATAAGGAGCCAGATTGTGCCTGGTGAGCAGTGTGAGAAGAGGAGTTGTAAGGCTGCCCTAAAGGAAATGGAGGTGCTGGATAGTGTAGCAAGGAGGCAGGTGGTATGGGAATGGAGTAGGGCATGTGCCTCAAGGCACGTGGAAGAGACATACCACAACAGAAAGCTAATCTGGTGGTCCCGGAGACAACTGGATACCTGGGGCTGAGGGGCTGAGTCAGTAGATGCAAGCGTGTGGGAGAAAGCCAGGTATGTGGTCCTTAGGATGGTGCCTCTTTTCTGCCTTCAGACTGAGTCCAGTCCATCTTGCTAGCTTGGGCCCAGGCATTGAGTAGGCCTCAGATATTGGGACATTGAGCTTGGCTTTCTCTCATCCCCATCCCTAGAATGGTGACCACTACCCATGTTTGGATGACTTGGAGGGCCTGGTGGCTGTAGGCCGGGACCTCCCTGTGGGGCTGGAGGAGCTGAGACAGCTGGAGCTGCAGGTACTGACAGCCCACTCCTGGAGGGAGAAGGCCTCTAAGACCTTCCTCAAGAAGAATTCTTGCTACACACTGCTGGAGGTGAGGCCTGGTACCTTGACCCACAGCCTCTCCTCGCTGAGGACTGGCTGTTGGAGACAGCTTGTATGAGAACATGAGCTTTTTTGGAGGAGGGCACCAGAGGGGGGTGGAGTGGAGAGGGTATGGGTGATAGGGAAGCCTGGTCATTCTCCCTCTATCTGCCTGCCTCAGGTGCTCTGCCCGTGTGCAGACGCCGGCTCAGACAGCACCAAGCGCAGCCGGTGGATGGAGAAGGAGCTGGGGTTGTACAAATCTGACACAGAGCTGCTGGGGCTGTCTGCGCAGGACCTCAGGGACCCAGGCTCTGTGGTAAGGAGCTTAGACACAGATGGGCGAAGAGCCTGGCAAGGATAGTGCGTCTGAGCTGGGTGACCATGGGCAGACCTCTCACTTCCTGAGCCTCAGGTCTCCAACTTTGGGAATGGGGTGTCGAAGGGGAATATAGACACTATAGGAGCAAGGTTGCTGACCCAGTCTCCCATCTCGCGGACATGGCAGATCGTGGCCTTCAAGGAGGGGGAACAAAAGGAAAAGGAAGGTATTCTGCAGCTACGTCGTACCAACTCGGCCAAACCCAGTCCCCTGGCGTCATCAACCACAGCCTCTTCTGCAACCTCCATCTGTGTGTGTGGGCAAGTGCCAGCCGGGGTGGGAGCTCTGCAGTGTGACCTGTGTCAGGACTGGTTCCATGGGAGGTGTGTGTCAGTGCCCCGTCTCCTCAGCTCCCCGCGGCCCAGTCCCACCTCATCCCCACTGCTGGCCTGGTGGGAATGGGACACCAAATTCCTGTGCCCACTGTGCATGCGCTCACGGCGCCCACGCCTGGAGACCATCCTGGCACTGCTGGTAGCCCTGCAGAGACTGCCTGTGCGGCTGCCCGAGGGCGAGGCCCTGCAGTGCCTCACGGAGAGGGCCATCAGCTGGCAAGGCCGTGCCCGACAGGCTCTGGCCTCTGAGGACGTGACTGCTCTGTTGGGACGGCTGGCTGAGCTCCGCCAACGGCTACAGGCTGAACCCCGGCCCGAGGAGCCCCAAACTTATCCTTCAGCCCTTGCCTCTGACTCTCTCAGAGAAGGCAGTGGCAAGGATATGCCTAAGGTGAGCTGCGCAGCCCAGCTCTTGTCCTCAAATGCCTGTCTCCTAGCCCCCACCACTATTGAGGCTCCAGCTCTGACCCTGTGCTCCAGTTTTCAGCCTCCTTTGGCCCAGCTTCCCTGCCCCATTCTATATCTGTCCAGATCCCTAGACTCTGCTCCCTGTTGTCAGCAGTGTCTGCCCTCCTCCTCTAGGAGGTAGAGGGTCCCAGGTTTGGGGTTGGGGGAGGAAGAATAAGGCCTGGATCTTCAGTTTTCCTTACCCGTTCTCGCTCTCCTTGGCAGGCCCAGGGCTTGCTAGAGAATGGAGATGGTGTGACCAGTCCTGAGAAGGTGACCCCAGAGGAGGGCTCAGGTAAGAGAGGTAGGTCTAGATGTGGTGTGGGTAGGCTATTGATTGGATGTCTCCAGAGTGACCCATGTCGTTTTCGGCTCTGTGATGGTGGTGGGAGATGAGATCACGGGCAACCTCTAACCTGGCTTGTGTCCATGTCCACCCTTAACCCACCCCCAGATCTGGAACTGCTGTCCTCACTGTTGCCACAATTGACGGGCCCTGTGTTGGAACTGCCTGAGGCGACCCGGGCCCCCCTGGAGGAGCTCATGATGGAGGGGGATCTGCTTGAGGTGACCCTGGATGAGAACCACAGCATCTGGCAGCTGCTGCAAGCTGGACAGCCTCCAGACTTGGAGCGGATCCACACACTTCTGGAGGTGAGGAGAGGAGTCACGGGCAGGGCCAGGAAGTCAGGCCAAGCAGGCAGGGAGCCCAGGCCTGATGACTGGCCCACAACCTATCTTTCTGCCTGTCTGTGATCACAGCTGGAGAAGGCAGAGCGCCATGGGAGTCGGGCACGGGGCCGGGCCCTGGAGAAGCGACGGCGGCGGAAGGTGGATCGGGGTGGGGAGGGCGATGACCCTGCTCGAGAGGAGCTAGAGCCAAAGAGGGTACGGAGCTCAGGGCCAGAGGCGGAGGAAGCCCAGGAGGAGGAGGAGCTTGAGGAGGAGACTGGGGGTGAGGCCCCCCCTGCACCCCTCCCCACCACTGCCAGCCCCAGCACCCAGGAGAACCAGGATGACTTGGAACCGGCGTTAGGGGCCACTTCAGGGCCCTCTACCCCTTTTTCTACTCTGACTTCCCGGCTGCATATGCCCTGCCCACAGCAGCCGCCTCAGCAACAATTGTGACAGTGGCTGAGCCTAGCACAGACCCCAACAGAGACACCCCCCCACACACCTTGGCCTCAAGGATCCTCTTTCTGACCATCAAGCCTGCTTTTTGGAGTTGGGCCAGTAGGGGGGGAAGGCCACCCCCCCTCCCTAACACCACCCTTCCCAGTCCTTTGACTTTTATATTCTGACTCCAAGGTATTATTCAGACCTCAGCTCCTGGGGGCCGGCCCCTGGAGTTCCCCATCCCTGGTAACCTCTAACCAGCATTCCCAGACACCTGAGACAGACAGATGGGCAGGGGGCAGGGGGGCAACTGGGGCTGGGCCAGCACCATTCCAGAGACAAGGCCAGTGCATATGCAAGCTGGGGCGGGGGTCCTCTTCTCCTTTCTTTCCCCAGTTCTGGCCCCGGCCAGGCCGTACTACACTAATCTCCCCTCTTCCTCGCCCTCTCTTGCCTCCTTCCCTTTTCCCTTCTTCCCTTGATTCTTCTCTTTTCTCCCTTTCCCCTATCCCCTGACTGTTTCACCCAGGAGGAGGAAACTTCACATAGCTATGCTTACAGTTGTTTTTTTTTTATTTTAAAAGAATTTGGTTGGGAGGCTAAACAGGGCTCCCTATGATCTGAAGAAAGCTTTTGGTGCTTGTCCTCATACCCACCTCGACCCTCCTTCCCTGTCCTCTTCGTCGCCTTTCCTCCTCCTGGGTTCCTGTTGTAATAAAATAAGATTGTTGGTGTGTAATTAATTTGTTCAAAATGAAAACAAAACAAAACAAGAAACTTGGTTCCAACTGAAGCCTATTTTAATTTTATTTTATTATTTTCCTCTTGTTAGAAATAAAACCCTTAGCAACGTTTTTTGGAAACACGTTTCTGAAGTGCTTTTCTCTTCAAAGGGGAGCGTGGTGCCTCCCTCACCTGTCCATGGAGCAGCTGTGGGGCTAGTAGGAGTGCTGGGGCTGAGGCCAGGGAGCCCTACCAGCTTAACCTTGGGCAAGACATCCTGGCACTCCCCCAAGCCATTTTCCCGTGGGGTGGGGGGTTCAGGGCCATCATCTAACCTGCACAGCAGTTTTCCCCACCTTTGTACCCTCCAATCTGTCCCTTGGTTCCGAGAGGAATTTTTTTTTTTCATGGCTTACTATTGAGTTACAGTTTCCATGCCATAAAATTCAGCTGTTTTAAATATGTAATTTGGTGAGTCAGATGGTTATTTCTAAAGTACAGATCTGATCTTGTCACTACTGCTTAAAACTGTGATGCTTCATTACCTTAAGATCAAGGTTATATATATATATAATCTTACTCTTCTAGAATGCTTTCCTGTTTAATCCCCATATGCTACATTCAGGGCTGCATCCCTGATGTTTCCAGTGATTCTGTCCCTCATGAATGGGGACCAAAACCCAGATGTATGGTTATTTGCAATTCCTCAGTTCACTTTTTAAAAACTGCTTTGTTGAGATAAAATTCACTTACCATACAGTTCACCTACTTGAAGTGTACCATGGCTTTTAGAGTTGTGCAACTATCACTGCGAAAAATTTTAGAATGTTTTTATCAACCCAAAAAACTCCATTCTTTAAGTTCCTACCCCATTCCCCATTTGCATACTCTGGACATTTTATATAAATGAAATTATAAAATGTGTGATCTTTTGTGTCTGGCGTCTTTCACTTGGCATAATGGTCTCAGGCTCATTAATGGTCCCATTGTAATCGGACAGATTTTTTTTCCCTTCTGAGCCATTAAAGTTTTTATGATACGAGTCCTGTGCTAGATCAAGGACCATTCCAGAGACTTTGCATGTTTTTGTGAGTGTCTACATTACATGTGTTTTCAGGCAAGACTAACCAACTTGCATTCTATTCATAAAGGGACCCTTAACCATTCTTTATGGTCCTGAGTATTCTGCGTTTGGAGTCTGCCCAGGATATAAGGGCATAGAGGAGGAAGAACATGGAAGCCCTGCTTAAGCCAGTGAGCTTCCTGTCATTCCTGGCTCTTCAAGGGCTTTCCTTCCTCGCAGGACTGTACAGAGGTACTAAGGCCAGGTCCTGTTCCTTAGCTCGGAAACTTAGCACACTACCACTCTGTTTTGTCCTTCCTCATTTGTATGTTGAGAGGTTCCTTTTGTTGCATTTCTCCTTCCCAGGATTTCCAGTTGTTAGCAACCTAGTGATGAATAAGAAGGCCTGCCTTCTGGCAGGTTTCAGTGCTGGGACATCTGGCGCAGCCCTGCCTCATTCCAGCCTTTCTATCTGGGCCCTGAGCTAGATGGTGAGAGGCAGGGGGCAGTGGACATCCATGTCCTGGGTGTTTGACCCCAGGTGCCAGTCCAGGGGAAAAGGATATCCTTTTGTCTACCCCTCTGCCTCGAATGGATCATGGAAATGTTGCAAGAGATGACACCAGAAACACCTGAGGAAGGGGTTCGATCTTGGCACTTCACTAGCAGTCCAAAGCAGCCAGCCAGCCACTAGAAGTAGCAAGACAGGACAGGAAGAGAGAATGGAGCAGCTCCTGGTTTAGAGAACTGCTGGGCCTTGGGCAGGGATCCTCCAGAGTACAGACCCCCATCCTTGCTAGTTTTCAGTCAGCCCTTCCCATCTTGGCACCTCCCCGCCCCATCACACTCTCACATACTTTCTGCCCCCTTCCCATGAGCTCTACAGGAGAGACCGTAGCCATCATCCTGCGGGAACCAGCAAATCTGACCTCAGAGAGCTTTCTTGGTTCCACATCTGTCTGCGTACTCCTGTAGAAAGAGGAGTGACTGGCTTAGGAGAGCTCACCACCCCGTCCCACCCCCATGAGTGGAAGGTTTCTTCTCATTTTAAAGTCATTTTCTACTTTAGAAACACTGCCTTGCTGCTGTACCTTCCCAGACATTGGCCCATGAAACAGGGTGACAAAGGGAAAAGAAACATTACTTCTTTTTTTTGGAGGGGGCAGGTACTGGGGATTGAGCTCAGGGCCTTGTGCTTGCTAGGCAAGTGCTCTACCACTGAGCTAAATCCCCAGCCCCAAAACGTAACTTCTATTAAGCACTTTTCCCCAAACCCTTCCCTCAGGTCCATCTGAGGTCACCTGCCCCTTCTCTCCTCCCACCCCCAAGCTCCCCATACTGGGAGTTCCTGGAGGGAAGGCAGGGGCCCACGTCCTGTATCTCTGCTCCAGGCCCATGTGGGTTCAGAGGGCTCAGAAGAGGGCAGACAGGAGCAGCAGTTACACACTGACCGTGTGAGCTCATTTCCTGTTGCTTTGCTTCAAGTTCATTGGTACAGGGTGCCACCTATGACAGAGGGGCCTGAGTCTGAGATCCATGATGAACAGGGCCCTGAGGGGGAGACATAAACCATGCTTCTCAGAAGACCTGCCTGGCATTGTAGTGATGAGGGAAGGGTTGGGAGACAAGTATCTTGCCCCTGGAATACCTACATTCCGTAGAGGGGAAGGAAGCAACCCCTTACAAACCCAATCATGGGTGCCAAGCTTCAAGTGAGGTATTTTACAAAGTCTGTCACAGGCACAAGAAACAGACCCCTAGGACAACAGGCTAGGCCTAGGCATAGCAACCTGGTAGGCCTGGGATTTTCACTGTTTCTGTGAATCGAGCCCTTTCTGTACATCAGATGGGGTCCAAGTAACCAGTCTGCCACCAGGAAATGATTCATAATGGGGATTCTGTCGCTCTCTGCTGTTATTGGTAGGTTGAGAACTCAGCAGTGCAACAGGTCTGTTGGCCTTGGTAGGTAAAGCCCCTTTTGCTGACGTTGTTTGTAAGCTCCATGCCTATTAGTTATGTATTGCTGTCACAGATTGCCTCATAAACATAGTGGCTTCAAGCAACATTTCCTTCATAGTTCCTGTTGCTTAGAAATCTGGGTGCAACTTTGCTGAGTTTCTATTCAAGAGTTTCATGGGCTGCATGTCATCTGGAGTTGCAGTTATCTTAAATTTAGCTCAACTGGAGAAGGCTCCGCTTCCAGACTCATTCACATGCTGTTGGCAGGATTCAGTTTCTTGCTGGCTGTGGGCCAGCCGTATGGATCTTTTCATAACGCAACTCACATCGGCTTGCTTCATCAGAGCAATCAAGTGAGATGAGCCAGAGAATGAGAAGCCAGAAAGAATGTATCCTCAGGCAAGACAGAAGTCAGTCTTTATAACCTAATCTCAGTGCTGACAGCTCATCACTTTTCTGATAGTCTAGTCATTCGAAGGCACTAGGTCCAACCCACACTCTCATGCAAGGGGTGGGGGGGTGAGGATTGTGCTCGGGTGTGAATACCAGCAGGTGGGGATCACTGGGAGCAATCTCGGAGACTAACGTGGTTTGTCCTCTGGTCCCCCATGATTTATGTCCCTTCCACATGCAAAGCACACTCATCCCTTCCCAAGTTCCCTAAAAGTCTCGTCCCATTACGGCATCACCTCAAAGTCCAGAATATCATCTAAATCAGGTGTGGACATGAACGTGCACATTGGATGTATTCCTTAAGTATGGCTCTTTAAATACTATTTTTCTCCATGCACAGATTTGGGAAACTTAAGGACCAGTTATCTGTCCCCGATACACACACATACAATGGTAGAACAAGCAAAAGATAACTGCCACAGACACTGTAGTCCAAATATGGAGGTGGGGATGGGAACACAGGAGTTACTGGTCTATAACAAGATGGAAATCTAGCTGGGAAAATGGAAATCTCTTGATTAGATTTCAAGGCCTGAGACTAATACTCCACGGCCCTTGGCTCTGCCTTCTGGGCTCTTGGTTCTAGCTTCTGTGCTTTCCTTCCATTTTGTGAAGAGTAGCACATATTTGTAGCTGAGCATTTTACCCAGTCTGCTGCTTGCTAGTAGGGTTTGGGAGGTCCAGTGGCTTCTTTTCATCTTGTATTGTCTCTGCCATCAGCTGCCACCAAGATACAGTTCCATGGAGGAGCATGGTGCTTCTCTTCTGTTGGCAGGTTGGACATTCAGCAGTGACAGGAACCAGACCAGCCTTGATAGAAGTCCATGTTGTGGGGCCCATGCTTGCCACCATGGCCATTTTAATCAGGAATCTGTTGGGCAAGGAAAAGGGTGACAGGCTAGAAGTTGGCTGACATTCACAGAACAGGACATCTTGTCTGCTTGAGGTCTTCCTCTGAGGTGGATTCTCTGGTGCTCATTTGTGGAAGATGAATATCCTCACATTGTATACCCACTCCAAGGGGGACATCCAAATGCCTTTTCTTTAGACCTCCTTAACAGGATTTCAATCCTTTTCTCCTTTTCTTTCCAAGTCCTTGACCATATAACCAAGTCACTAGCAACTACTCATGAACAGAGGGTATATATTTCTGATCATTTATGTGACCGGGTAGTTTTCCTGTCTCACTGTCTTTTGGGGTAAACCCTAAGTGAGGCTGTAACCCCGCAGCTAGCCACTTCTGGCAAGTGCCAGCATATCACGGAGAACTATCTGTAAACCAAACGTGACTATTGTATCCCTTAGTGGCCTGGTCACAGGGAGCACCCCATGAGGCCTCAAGTGTAGGTGGGAAAGGGATGGCAGTGCAGCAGCTGGCGGTGTCTGACTTGTGTATTTTAAATCTGCTTGTATAAAAATAACTTCATGGACCTGACAGGACAGTTAATGCACAGATCACAATGGGCTGCATAGCAGCACAGGCCACTTGGTGTTTTATGCTCTGTTCGCGTACAAAATAAATCCACTTTTCCATTTTTATTTTTGAGTTTCATTGCAGTATTACCTCTTCCGATCTTATTTTCCATTTCAGTCATTTAAAAAATATGCTGTATCATTTTATTCTTTGCTGTTGATTTCTGGAAGAGGTCCTCAATCTGATCTTTCCACTCACTAATTTGCTCTTTCTCTATAGCCCTTCTGTCTGTTATGCCATCTATATTGTGTGCCTCTCAGTAATTGTCCAGGAAATAGAGAAATCACCGTACGCTTTCTCTTGCACCCCGGTAGGAACTCAGGCTGAAACTTCTTGTATAAACTGATCCCACTCTGACTGGTGGACCACAGTGACATGGTTGGGGTCACCAGGGATTAAAATTAATAGCCACTGGGGTTAGGGATTCAGCTCAAGTGGTAGAGCACTTACCTAGCAAGTGCGAGGCCCTGAGTTCGATTTTTTGCCCCCCCATTGTATTTCAAGAGGTGTACATATTTCCCTGTCCCCATCAAACATTTACCCTGCCTGAGGGTTCCTATGGGGAAAGCAGAGACTTTATCATGTACCCTTATGAAAAGGGCAGCAAAGTCCTTCAAATGGACTGTCCCCTTCCTTCAAAGGGAACAAGGGAAAAGCTGGGACGCTACATTTTGGTGATTAGATTGGCACTTCATTTACCAAGCTAGAAGATTGTTTTTTGTGGAGGGGGTTTTAATAACAAGTAGAACTTTATTAGTCTGACCATCTATTTCAGTCCTAGGGAAACCAGGCTTAATTAGCCATTATTACTGATCCCCACAGTGATTACTGCTATGCTCTGCTGTGTATTATAGGAACCAAACCCAACTTGTCGCTGGAGGTGATCCTGTCATCTCCATTAGAATCTTCAAAACGTGGTCACCATTGTACTGTTGTCAAGCCCATCCCAGCCAGACAGAAGAGGAAAAGACCTTCTGGAAGGTTCTTAGGCACTAGACCTTTAATGTAGCTCACATTCCATTAGCTAGACTCAGACAGTGGGTATATTCAGTTACGAGGGACACTGGAAAATGTAGTGTGAGTTTATCCAAGGAAGAAGATGAAATAGGTTTAATGATCACCTAGCCAGTCTGTGCCACACTTCATAATGTATTTTTCAAAGCTCTTATGAAAAGAATGTTAAGCTAGAAGGTGAGTTGAATGGTTTACCATGATCAATATGTTTTCCTTTTTTTTTTTTTTTTGGTGGTACTGAGGATTGAACCCAGGGCCTTCACCCTGAGCTACATTTCTAACTCATTTTAATTTTAATTTTGATACAGAGTCTTGCTAAGTTGCCCAAGGGGAGCTTGAATGTTATTATGTGTGCTGCCGAAGCGAGCACAAACTTGTGATCTTTTTGCTTCAGCCTTTCAGAGTGCTAGAGTTACCAGCCTGTACCGCCAGGCCCAGAAATCACTTCCAATGTTGGTACTGCTCCAAACACTTAGATTCCTGTGTCCATACTGTACCATAGAATTCCTAGCATCTTAATTGAACACAGACTACCGTTGATTCAAGTTTTGGCCAAAGAATAAAACCTCTTTCTTCGTGGGGTTTTTTGTTTATTTGTTTGTTTGTTTGTTTTAAATCTTACTGGGTTGTCTGGGGCTGAGTCCATGACTACAGGATCCAAGACCCCATGTTTCTTACAACCTGTATGACTTGTATTCAGTAGAGTGCTTCTTAGAAATATTCATAGCTTCCTCTGCTAACAAAGTACATCCAGGACTGGTAATAAGTATATCCATATTGAAAAATTTGACCTTACTAAAACCAGATAAATACACCATAAGAAAAGAAAATGACAGAACAATATCCCTTATAAATATAGATACAAAATAGTAGCAAGCCAACTCCAGCAGAAGACTAAAAGTATTGTACAACATGATCAAGTGGGATTTACCCTAGGAATGCAAGGTCTTTTCTTCAACATAAAACCTATCAAGGTAATACATCACATTAATAGAACAAAGGAAATAAAAACATGTTCATCTGATTTTCATACAGAAAAGACATTTCAGATGCAGGAAAAAACATAGAACTAATAACAGAGCTAATAAATTCAGCAAAGTAGCAGGGTACTAGATTAACAAATAAAAATTATTCACTAGCAATGAATGATCTAAAACTAAAAAGCAATACTATTTACAGTAACGTCTAAAAGAATAAAATGTCTAGCAATAAATCTAACGAGAGGAGAAAGACATACACAAAAACTGCAAAAATTTGCTTTAAAAAAAGAAGAACCTGAGCATGGTGGCACACGCTTGCAATCTCAGTACTTGGGAGGCTGAGGCAGGAGGATTGCAAGTTCAAGGCTATTCTATACAACTTAGTGAATTCAAGGCCACCCTGGACTACATAGTGAGACACTGTCTCAAAAACAAACAACAGAAACAAAAAGAAAGAAGGTCTGGGGATGTAGTTCAATGGTAGAGCATGTACATGGCCCTCGGTTGAATCCCTTGTACCAAATTAAAACAAAACCAAACAAAACATAAAATGAGAAAAGATAGTAAAGAAGATCTAAAGGTATGGAAAGACACTCTGTGTTTATGGATTGGAAGTCTTAATACTGTTAAGATGTTAATACTAACCAAAGTGACCTACAGATTCAATCAGTATGCACCATGCCCTGGGTTCAATCCCAGTACCAAAGAAAAAGTTAAAAAAAGAAAGAAGATCTAAAGGAATGGAAGAGCACCCCATGTTCATGGATTGGAAGGCTTAATACTGTTAAGATATTAATACTAGCCAAAGTGATCTTCAGATTTAATGCAGTCCCTGTAAAAATTCAAACGTCCTTTTTGCAGAAATGGAGAAACCAATCTTCAAGTTCACACGGAATTGCAAAGGACCATGAACAAAACAATCTTGAAAAAGAACAAAAACAAATGGCCATCAGAGTGTGTGTGTGTGTGGGGGGGGGGTTATTGCTGGGGATTGAGCCCAGGGGCCTCACACATGCTAGGCAAGCACTCTACCACTGAGCTAAATCTGCAGCCTGCCAAAGTTTTTGACAAGGATTACAAATCCATCCATTGGGGAAGAGAATAGTCTCTTCAACAGATGGTTCTAGGACAACCAGATTTCTGTATGTAAGGATTTAGACCCCTGCCTCACACCATACAACATTAACTTTTTTTGTGTGTGTGCTGGGGATTGAACTCAGGGCTTGGTGCTTGCTAGGCAAGTGCTCTAACCACTGAGCCAAATCCCCAGCCCTGCCATTAACTCTTAAATGGATCAATGACCTACATTTAAGAGCCAAAACCCCAAAAGTCTTTAGAAGGAAACATACAGGTTAATCTTCATGACCTTGAATTTTGCAATGAGTTCTTAGATATGACACTAAAAGTATGAGCAAGAACAATGAACAAAATAGATAAACTGGACTTCATCAACATTAATTTTTGTGAATCCAAGGATATTATCAAAAAACTAAAATGACAACCTACAGAATAGGAGAACATATTTTCAAATCATATATGTAATAAGGGTTTACTATCCAGAATATGTCAAGAACTTATACAACTCAACAACAAAAAGACAGCCAGGTGTGGTGGCACATGCCTGTAATCCCAGCACTTGAGAGGCTGGAGCAGGAGGATCGCCACTAGTTTGAGGCAACTACTAATGAGTATTATGTAATGAGTTCAAGGCCAGTCTGAACTACACAGTGAGAACCTGTCTCAAACAAAACAAAACAAAAGGACAAACAGCCCAATTAAAACGTAGGCAAAGGATTTGAATAGCTGTTTCTCTAGGGAAGATATAAAAATGGCCACAGCCAAGAAGCACATGAAAAGATGCTCAACATCATCAGTCATTAAAGAAATGCAAATCAGAGCCACAATGAGACACCACTTCGCATCCGCTATGATGACCATAGATAATAAGTTTTAAAACCAGAAAGTAAGAAGTATTGGAGAAAATACAGAGAAATTCTAACTCTAGTACTTTGCTGGTGGGAAGGAAAAATGGAGCAGCCACTGTGTAAAACAGTTTGGCAGTTCCTCCAAAAGTTAAACAGAATTGGGCTGTTGAAGTGCTTGCCTACCATATGTGAGACCCTAGGTTTAATGCCCAGCACAATCGGTCAATCAATCAATCAGCCAAGTAAAATAATTGTTATATGACCCAGCAATTCTACCCCAAAGAACTGAAAAAGAAACTCAAACAGATAATTATATGCTAACGTTATTCGTAGTAGCCAAAAGGTGGAAACTACATAAATGTCCATTAACAGATAAAAAGATAAAATGTGGTATACACAAATACTGTAATATTATTTGACCATAAAAAGGAATGAAGATTGAATATGTGCTACAACATGGATCAACTCCGAGGACGTTGTTTTAAGTGAAATTATCTAGGCACAAAAGGACAAAGATAGATTCCACTTAAATGAGAGTATCTGGACTTGGCAAAGTCATAGAGACAGTTGATTTGAGGTTAACCAGGGTCTGGGAGTGTGGGGGGAATAATTGCTTAATGGGTGCAGACTTTCTGTTTAGGGCTGTGAAAAGTATTCAAACTAGGTAGTAGTGATGTTTGTACAAGATTGTGAACGTGATTAATGCCATCTAATTGTACTCTCAAAAATGGTTGAAATGACAAATTGTGTATCATATACATTTTATCACAGTGTTGATCTGTCATCCATGGAGCCGATTCCCATGAGTAGGTTTGACTCTACTTCCCTGAGGACATACAGGAATCTGAATCTAGAAATGAATCTGGAGGCAGCAAGGAATGATATTGGTGTATCTTAAGAAAAATTAGCTAACTATCGAGAGGGTCCCCAAGTTGCATAGGACCAGCCCCGTTAGACTGGGGAGGAAGGGCTGCCTCTGCTGCCAAGGGAAGCTCAGTGAGGGCTGGAGTTTAGGGACTTAAATCTGTCCTACTCTGGTATTTATACTCCAGGTCCCCCTCCTTCCCTAGCCTTCTTTTCACATAAGAGACCTGGAGGTCCTGTGAATGCAACCTACAGGATTTGGCTATATGTCTGATTTCAGGCTACATCAGTCCTGGGCCTAGAAGCAATAAAGAGATGTCTTTTTAAAGGCCAGATGTAGTGGTGCACACCTGTAATTCAACTACTCAGGAGGCTGAGGCAGGAGGATTGCAAATTTGAAGCTAGCCTGAACAATTTAATGAGACCATTTCTCAAAATAAAATCCAAAAAGGGGCTGGGGATGTAGCTCAGTGGTAGAATGTTTACCTAGCATGTGGAAGGCCCTAGGTTCAATCCTCAGAACCCCCCAAATTTTTCTTTTTATACTGTAGACTTTATTTTTTAGACAATTTTTGGGTTCATAGAAAAACTGACTATAAAGTAGAGACTTTCCATGTATGCCCTGATCCCACTAATGCACAGTATCCCCCACAACTATATCTCACAAGAGTTGCACATTTGTTGTAATTCATGACCTATATTGACATACCATCAACAAAGTCCGTGGTTTAGATGAGGCTTCCCTGTTGGTGTTGTACATTCTATGGATTTGGAAGAACAAATACTGCTATATATCCACCATTACAGTAACAGAGTAGTTTTACTTCCCTTAAAACCCCTCTGTGCTCTGCCTATTCATCGCCCCCTTTACCCTAATCCCTGGCAACCACTGAATTTTACTGGCTATCCATAGTTTTGTCTTCTTTAGAATGTTATTATTTAGGGATCATACAGTATGTAACCTTTTCAGATTGTGTTCTTTCAATTAATAATATGCATTTAAGATTCCTCCATGTCTTTTCATAGCTTGATAGCTCATTTTTTTTCAGCACTGAATAATATTGCAGAAGTGCTACAGCTTGTTTATCTGTTCACCTGCTAAAGGACATTTTGATTGCTCTGATGTTTCAGAAGTTATAAATAAAACTGCTATAAATATTTGCGTGCAGGTTTTTATGTGGACATATTTTTTCGACTAACTTGGGCAAATTGCCAAGGAATGCAATTGCCAGATCATATGCTAAGAGAATGTTTAGTTTTGTAAGAAACTACCAAACTATCTTCCAAAATGGCTGTACCGCTTGGCATTCCTGCCGGCAATCAGTGAGCGGCCCTGTTGCTCCATGTCCTTGTCAGCATTTGGTCTTGCGAGTGTTCTGGAGTCCAGCTCCTATTCCAATAAGTGTGTACTGGCACATCGTTGTTGTCTTAATTTCCATTTCCCTGGCCACTTATGTAGAACATCTTTTTCACAAGCTTATTTGCAATCTGTGTATCATTTTTGGTGAAACGCCTGTTTCGGTCTTTTGCCTACTTTTTAATTGAGTTGCATGTTTACTTTTTCAAAATTAAATTTATCTTTCTTTTTAGGTTCCGCTGTCTTTTTAAAAAATTTTACTTTAGTGGTACATTTTAGATATACATAATGATAACATTCATCATAGGGACTTTGTACCTGTACGTGACAAATCTTGCTGCTTCTTTTTTTCCCCATTGCTCTCCCCTCCCTTCACCCCCTCTCCCCCTCCTTATTTACAAAAGCTTTCTTTACACTTTTTCTCCTTCTAATTATCTTTTTTCCTTGTCCCTTCCTTGCTTTCCCCTTCCTCCCTCCCTTGTTCCTTTTCCCATTTGAACAATTTTAAATTTATCTTTTAATCAATACATGAAAACATAAACATTGTACAAAGACTGGGGATACACTCAGAATAGTGCACTTGCCTAGCATGTGTGAGGTGCTGGGCTTGATTGGAGCATCACAAAAAATAAATTGTACATATTAATAGAACTAATGTGATATTTTGACACATGTATATATTGTGTGATGCTTAAATAAGATTAAACATATCTATCTCCAACATTTATTTTTTTAAAGTAAAAACTTTCAAAATCCTTTCTTATGGTTATTTGTTTTTATTAGTACATGTTTTCTGTACGTGAAATTTACATTCATCACGGGGAGTACGTACACATGCATAACCCACCTTGTTTCTTTCTTTGAATCCCTTCCCCTTCCCACCTACCTCCCTCCGTCTCTAAATCCCCTTTCCCCATTTTCATTATTATTGTTGTTATTATTCTTAGCTTATGTTTATGTTTACATTCATTGTGGTTATCAGGTTCCCGTACATGCCATATCTTAATTCTTACTTCCCCTTCCCCTGCTTCTCTCTCCTTGGTCTCCTGAACTCCTTCCCATTTGCAAGAGATCTATCTAGCCTTTATTTTGCTATTTGTTTGTATTTTCTCTCACTAAAATGAGAGACACCATATGGTATTTAAGCTTGTGTGTCTGATTTATTTCACTCAACAATACGTTTTCCAGGAGCATCCATTTTCCTACAAATGTCTGGATTTATGCTTCTGTAGAGTTGTATTACATTATATGTATAGGTGCCACATTTTCTTTATCCATTCTTCTGTTGATGGGCGTACAGGCTGTTTCCAGGATTTAGTTATCATGAAGTGTGTTGCTATAAACATTGGTATGCATGTATTGCTGTAGTATGATGTATTTAGCTCTTTGGAGAAGATACCTAGAAGGGGAATAGCTGGGTCATATAGAATTTCTAATTTTAGTTCTTTGAGAAGTATCCATGCTGATTTCCATAATGGTTGTACTAGTTTGCATTCCCACTAACAATGCAGGAGCGCTGGCTTTTCACCACAGCCCTGCCAGCATTTGTTATTCTTCGACTTCTTGATGATTGCCATTCTTTCTGGTGTAAGATAGAATCTTAGCATTGTTCCATAAGTATAGTTCTATACTTAGAGTATAAATATAAAGGACTTATTCCTGTTAGATTTATTTGCAGGAATTTTAGGTAATTAATTTTAAAGGTTATTTAAAAAATGTAATCATTGGAGGTGATTTATTAGATATGCTTACAGGACCAGAGGCAAGAGCGTCCACAGCGGCCATCTGCATGCTGGAGCCCGAGGATTCAGCAGGTGCTCAGCCCAAGAAAGTGGAAGCTGCAGAACAAGGAGGATCGGGGGTAAGCTGCCTGGAGAGTCGTCGGTGCGAGTCTGTGTCAAAAGACTGAAGAAACTGGAGTCCGATGTCCACTAAAGGCTATTTTATAACTATTGTTTTCTTTTTAACTCTATCTGCTTGTATATAGAAACAAAATTGATATTTGTAAGTTGTAGACTTTAATTCTGGGATATTTATCTCCATTCTTCAAATATTTTCTCTTATTTATTCTTACTCCCTAAGGCTATTACCAAGGTGCTAAAACTTCTTAATTTCTTTTATTTTTAATTAATATTTTCTGCATTTTATGCTTTCTGAGAATTCCTCAGTCTGATCTTCCAACTCATTCTACAACCGTAGTCAACCTATTTATCTCATCTGTAATGGTCTTCACTTCAAGTACCTCTTTCTCACAATGAACATGTCCACTTTTCTACACTCGAGGGAAGACCCCACAGAGGAGCTGACGAGCCGTCTGGACAGCCGAGTAGGGGCGTGTCAGTTTGCGAGCAGAAGAGCCCACCTAAGTGCTGGGCAGTAGGTAAGGCTGAGACTAGGGAGCAGGGCCCGACTTGTCCTGCTAGTCGTGGCTGAGGCACTGGCAGTGGATGGGAGGGAGGCAAGATGAGGAAGTGCGGGGCTTTAGTTATAGGACCAGGGTCACTGAAGCTGGTGAGGGGTACCTCGACGTACGGCCTCTGCAGACTGTGTGTCTTCTTGAAAAGATGGCACCCTCAAGGCAGTTTTGGAGGACACCCAGCCCTCTGAGGTGAAGAGCCCCCCCCATCCACTTCATGACCCAGGTCTATCTCTGTTCCCTGGGGGCACCTCCCAGAAGGCCGCTCTTCTTTTCCAGGTAAGTGGAAAAGGACACCTGGCCCAGAGGGGCTTGGCAGTTGAGGTCGGCTAAGTGCAGAGTGAGGTTCTACCAGGAGCGGGCTCCTCTCTGTCCATTTCATCCCCTCAGTTACTGACAGGAGGTGCTTCCGGGATAGCGCCCCTCCCGGCCCTTTACCTGGAATGGAGCCTCATTCTCTTCCGAGGCCCTCCTTTCTAATACCTCCCTGCCCCTTGGCTGAGGTCATCTTCCATGTCCTCCCGGCTTGGCGTCAGGCTGAGCCAGGGCCTGGTGCATCTATTACCTCCTGCCTCTCCCAACTGCGGACATCAGAGTCCCTGGCTGGGCCTGCTGTGCTGTGTGGCCTGCATGGTCACCTGCTAACTTGCAGCTCGGCCTGGAACATCCCAAATGCTGACCCCTCTACACAACCAAGCTGTTGCAGACCAAAGACTGCAGGCCGAGGGAGCAGGAGTCCAGGAGGAATGGGCAAACTGAAGGGCAGTCAGAGGGGAAGGGCCACCTGCCCAGGGGCTGCCCAACTGCTTCTCCCTACGTCTCTGAGGGGGCATCACTCTGACTGTGCCCCTGCTTCTGACCTGGAGGATCTGGATGGAAAGAGGGTTTGGCAAAAACATTGCATTTATGTTATGTAGTTTGTATTACTTTGCGTTTATGTTATGTAGTTATGATAAAGAAAACACAATGTTAGAAGATAGTAAATTTTTAATTCGTACAAACATCTAAATAAACTGTTTTCACATGTTAATGGCATAATTGAGCATCTGTGTATATATATTTTGCATAAGGGCTTATGCTGGAAACAGCTACATACAATTCCTGAAAGAGACAGAAAGAAGCAGGGAGACTATAATCAGGACCAGCAGAAGACATAGTGTTACAGGGACCGCAGATACAAGACTGAGATTTGATTTTCAATGGCGCTTTCAGGTAAAGGGTGCCTCTTTCAGTTGCTTCCTCCAGCCAGGACAAGGGTCAAAGGAGAGTCTGAAATCTCAAGCCAAGCAGCTGGCCCTGGATTAATACCCGCTACCAGAAACCCCACTGAGGCTGAAGGACTCTGGCCTATGTAAAAAAAGAGCTGTGAATATGCAGAGGACTCATGCAAAACCTGCAGGGCAGAGCATTGGTGACAGGGAGCACACTGCTGACAGACACATCATATCTGTGATGGTGAGGCCCGGGGTGGAATGGCTGGTGTGGGTTTGCACCTGAGCGAGGTGTCCTCATGGCGAGGAGCATTAGGGTTACTGAATACAGGAAGGTGTTTCAGGAGAAAGGGGTCTGGGAGGGTCAGGTCCTGTTTCTGACCTGTCGATACTTACCATGACGAAGGGCTGCAGAACAGTCAGTCTTTCCGAGATGCACTCTTCTGTTGTTATCAGCCAGTCTCTGACCTATTGGGCTGGTGACATCCAGAATGATTCCATTCATTATCCAGTGCTGCAGATTGTTCTGGAAGCTGGCACAGTAGATGATTTGCATAATGATGTCACTACTAAGCCACTGCTTAAATCCAGTCCCAGGCCTGCCTTTTCTGCTCTGTAGTCCAGAAATGTTTCTTTAAAAGCCATAAAATCTGTAAATATGAGCAACATGTCATTGGCCACTACGGTGTTAAAACATAGTGGTGAAACCTGCCATGTTGAATCCTGGGATCTGCTCCAGCAGCTAGCTGCTCCTCAGTGTACTTTCCCCTAGAGAAATATATTCCTTAAACATGAGTATGTAGGGCTGGGGATTTAGCTCAAGTGGTTGAGTGCTTGCCTAGCCAATGCAAGGCCCTGAGTTTCATCCCCCGCACCCCCCGCAAAATGGATATGTTGGTGAGTTTATTCTCCTCTGTGTTTTCAAACTCCTGGTGGTACTTGTCCATGAAATTTCTCTGTAATAACTAGAATTCATCATCCATGCTAATGTCCTCTAAATATCCAACCACAGCATCAAATTCTGCATCAGAGGAGGACAGCGCCAAGTTCTCCTGTAGGGTGTTCACTGTCGCTGAGCCGCATTGATCTGCAAGGATGCGCAGGGTCCTAGTGTCTCAGCAGGCCAGGGGCCCGGGCCCAGCCTCGGGTCCGTCCCGAGAGGCCCACACCCATACGGCTCCCAGAGTGCTGGGATCACATTCCTGTGCCACCGTGGCTGATGTAATGCATATTCTTCGGTTGGTTCCTTTCCCTATATATCATAGGACATTATTAGGATAATTGGTAAAATTTGAAAGGGGTCTGAATCAACCTCCAATAAACAGCACTCTTTGTTCCACAGCCAGGATTCACAGATCCAGGGATGAAAGGATGGAAGTAGCACCACTCATCATTAACCCTAATGACTCACTAGCAAAATTCTTGCCTCTCGTTCCCACTGTTTTATGCTCTGATGGGCCAGAGGTCTTATTTCCACAAGGAGGAATGCTTTCACCGTGAAACACAAAAATAACTCCATTGCACTGGAAGTTGGCTTCCAGCCCTCTACTTTGGGCTCTTCGTGTCTTCGAATCAACAGGCAAAGAAGGAAGTTACAGTGCTGGTGGGGTGTGATTGAGCCTGTTTACCATGTGGATTTGGACTGCTACTCTGCAGTGAGGGAAAGGAGTATTCTGGGATACAGGAGATCCCATAGGACATCTCTCAAAATTACTATGCCTGCGATTAACATCACTGAAAAACTACAACCCAATCTGGGCAGGACTAGTAATGGCCCAGGTCTTTGAGGAATGAAGTTTTGGGTCATCCTGCACCCCACAAAGAACCACGGTCTGCTGAAGGCAAAAGGAATATGGAATGGGTAATGGAAGAAGATAGTTATGGATACCAGCTGCAACCACGTGACCAGTTACAGAACTGAGGGCTGTAATTGTCATGAGTACTTTCCCCTTATTTTGTTATGAATATATGTTATGAGTACATGTACATCAAGTATCTCTCTCTCCTCTCTTATTCCATTATCAAGTAACACAACATATATCGACTTTATGCCGTAGTATTTATGAATCTTTAACTTTACTGATAGCATTTAAGTTACTGAGAAGAATAAATATTAGTGAAGGACTTTGCCTCCTGTTCTGAGGGAGGGGTTTTCTAATGTACACAGGATAGTTGTGTCATGTTAAGTAGAATAATTATTTTGTTATAGTCTTCACTTGGAGATTAAGTATGGCTTAAGGGGATGTGTAGAAGTATCGATTTAACAAGGGTTGGACTTGTGGTAGTTAATTCCCTGTGTCAACCTGACTAAGCCATGGGGTGCCCAAATATTTGGTCAAACAGTATTCTGCAGTTTCTATGAGGCATTTTGGGGTGAGATAAACATTTTAAAGGTAGCCTGAGTAAAGCAGTTTGCCCTTCCTAATGTAGGTGGGCATCATTCAATCAGTTGAAGACAAGAACAGAACAAAAAGGTTGCCTCCCCCAAGTAAGAAAGTTCTCCTGCCTAGCTGCTTTCCACCCGGAACTGAAACATTAGCTCTTCCAGGGTCTTTAGACTGGGGTTGGTTTTCCTGGGCCTTTGGCTAGATGATTCACTTTTCAAATCTTGGGACTAGTCAACCTTTATAAATACATGAGCCAACTCCTTCCAATAAATCCCTCTCTCTCTGTCTGTCTCTCTCATATATGTGTGTACATTGATTATATTTTATATATATATATATTTAAGAGGCATGTCTGTTGCTTAGGCCCTGAATTCCTGGGATAGAGTGATCTCCTGCCTCAGCTGCTGGAGTAGTAGGACTGCTGGTGTGTACCACCACGGCTGGCTTATGTATATATTTATTTACATACATGCTATTTATTTTTTATGTAAAACCTTAATACACACTTGATAATAATTATTTGTATAAATTATATGTATTATATGTTAAATTCTCGAAAAAAAGTTTTGAGACAGGACCTCACTATGTAGTTCAGGCTGGCCTTGAACTCACTATGGAGCCTGGGCTGGCCTCAAACTCACGACAATCTGCCTACCTCAGCCTCACAAGTGCTGGGACTACAGGCATGTGCCACCACACCCGGCTCAAAAATTATTTTTAAATATTAGGATGCAATGAGTGATCTAAAAGGAATGGCATTAAAAAAACTTTTTCTTCCAGGATCTTGGATTTAACCCACAGTCTTCACACTTAGCTGTATCCCTCAACCCTTTTTTATTTTTTTAGACAAGGTCTCAGTAAGTCACTCAGTTGCCCAGACTGGGCTTCAACTTGTGACCCTCCTGCCTTGGCCTCTCTTAGTGCTGGGAAGCACAGCTTGAGTCTGGCGCCTTAGACCACTCGGCCATTCTTAGTGCTGGGATTACAGGTGTGTGCCACCAGGCCCAGCTTCTATTGACCTTTTATTTGTGTGTGAATTTACGGTCATCCTGCCTCAGGCTTCCAAGTGCTGGGATTACAGGTGTGCCCCACTGGCCCCAGCATTAAAATTTTTAAAAATTCACTTGTGGTAAATGAAATACTTTTGGTAAATTAGCCAAAATTAAATTAAATAATAACAATTGTTATTAAATTAAGTAATAATTCCAAAAATTCACAAACTAAGTATTATACTCATGTATGAACATATTTTGAACAACAGAGTCTTTGAAGCTGCCACCTGCTAAAATCAACCCATTGAAATGAATTAAGTAATTCTACCACTATACATTTCCTTCTTAAGAGGAAATAATCCAGAATAAATTTCCGTTAAAAAACAAAACTACCAACTAGCATTTGTCTAGTTGTTAGCATCCAAATCCAACCATGTAGATAGATGGGGGGTGGGGTAGGGCAAGAAAGAGAAATTGGGGAGAGAGAGCGAGAAAGAGAAAGAATGAAAGACAGAAGGGAAAGAAAAAAGATAAATGAGGAAGGAAGAAAGGGAGGGCCAGAGGAAGGGGACAGAGAAAATGGGGAAGTTACATACTGAGGAAACAAAATCAATTATGTTCCTAATAGTAGATGCTGATGATTCTGATTATGAAGATATAGCTTCAACATTACAAGGAAAAATTGTGAAAAGCACAGCTTCTCCAGGCCTGGGGGTGTATACCTGTAATCTCAGCTACTCGGGAGGCTGAGGCAGGAGGATGGAAAGTTTGAGCCCAGCCTGGATACCTTAGTGAGATCCTGACTCAAAATAAAAATATAAGTAATTTTTAAAAGAGCAGATGAAATCTAATACAAATTTAAATGCTATTCATATGCACACAAAACAAAAAAGCATACTAGTGAGTAGAGGCAAAGTAAAAATCAGAATACGCAGAATGATTCCCAGGGAAGGTCAGAGAAGTGCCGCATAGCGCAGCCCCTCACAGCTGCTCTCTGGTGGTGGGAGCTGCACCTTAAATCTTTTTGTCAATATAATAATATCCATTTCTGGAAGTTCAAAGAGGGAATCATGTGAAATAGTGTTCAAGTATAATTTCAAACTAACTTAAAATTAGAAAAAAAAGTCGTAAATGTTTGTTAAATGCATTTTAAAAACGTTTATCATTACTTCAAAATTTACAAATGTTGGTAACTTCCACCACTGGAGCCCATCTGCAGCACCGTAGGGTCCCTGGGCTCACAGGCCAGGAAAACCCCACGTTAATGAGGAAGACTTGTGTTTTAGCCCTTGGAAGCTTCGAATTTGGAGGGTTCTTAAGTCACTTTCTCACCGCCGGGAGCAAGTACCTGATGCAATTTGGCGGAGCGGAGGTTTATTTCGGCTCACAGTTTCAGAAGTCTCAGTCCATGGTTGGCAGGCTCCAAGGCACAAAAGGCTGGTGGGAGGCCTGCGAGGGAGGAAAGGTGGCGGCCAAAGCAGGGCTAGAAGGGCGGAGCAGGGGCGGGCAGGTGAGCCCCAGTGAGCAGCCTCTAACCAGCCCTGAGACTCCTGAGAGCGCCGTCAGCCGCCGAGCTCATTAGTGGATGATTCCACCGATGAGCCTCGTGCCCCCTGATCCAGTCACCTGCCTAAAGCCAGGCCTCTGAGTGCAGGAGTTTGGGGGGGCATTTCAGATGCAAACCATAACCGAGGGACATATATTTCGTTTTGCCATTTATTTTTGTGTTTAACACTATGATAAACACCTTCATGCCCATCTCCTATATATATATATACCTGTGTATTTCCTTGAGATCAATACACCTAGGAGCATAACTGTTGGGTCACAGGGCACATGCATGTCCACGGTGACAAGGAACTGCCAGCGGTTCTTCCAAAGGGCTGCCCTAGTCCACATTCCCGACAGCCACGGGTCGGGGGGGGAGGGTCTGTAGGTCTTCGTGTCCCCATCACTACTCGGCATCATTCTGCTTTCTAACTTTGTCAAGCTAATAGATCTAAAGTGATATCTTGGTTATTTTTTTCTCCGTTATTTTAATTCCTCAGAAATCCAATGATCTTAAGCCCTTCATCCCATGCTATTGACTTCTCACATTTCTTCTGGAAATGGTCTGGGCTAAACTTTGCCCAATTTTCCACTGGTGCTTCTCTTACCTTCCCTCTCTCCCTGTCCCTCTCCCTCTCCTCCTCCTTCTTCTTTTGCCTGGAGCATGCTGGGCAAGTGCTCTACTGCTGGGCCCCACTCCTGGTCCCGACTGTTCTCTTCTTGTTGATTAACAGGAGCTCTCTGCATATTCTCGGCCTCAAGCTGCTTGGTGGTTTAGACAGTGCAAATATACTCTCCAGATCTCTTATCTTTGTGTCTCAGTGAGAGTGCAAATCCTTCATTTGAAGTAATAAAATTAACAATCTCTTAACCATACCTGTCTTGAGGTTTTGTCCAGCCCCTAAATCACAAGATTTCTCCTATTAATATTATCATTTTATTTTTTACATATAGGTCCTCAATCTATCTAGAATCTATTTTTTTTTTACACCGTGAAAAGTAAGGATTTGGTTTTATTGTTCCATCATGAATCAGTTTCCACAATACCATCAACTAAGCAGCTGTCCTTTCTCAACTGATTCACTGTGCATCAGGCTTTTTCATACACACGTCTGTATCTGTGCTGTGCTATTGGTGTACTTTTGTGTGTGTGCCAATGACACATTGTTTATATTACTAAATTCAAAGAAAAAAGAAATAAATCATGATGAAAGGAGAGAAATAAAAAACAAAAGACAACAGAGAAAATGAACCAAACTAAAACTGGTTCTTTGAAAGACAAAGGTGGACCTCTGTCAAGAGTGATCAAGACTCAGCACTCAGAAGGCTGAGGCAGGAGGATCACCAAGACTTTGAGACCAGCCTGGGCTGCATAGTGAGTTCAAGGCCAGCCCGGACTATATAGCGAGACCCTGTCTCAAAAAACAGACAACAAAAAAGAGTAATCAAGAAGAAAAGAACAGTTAAAAACTAACATGTAGAAAAAAAAAAGAATTTACAAGCAGCACTGTTCAGAATATGCGTGAATATTCGGGTGTATGGACACATGCAATAAACGAATGTTTACCAATACATGTTCTTGATAAAAATAATTAAAAAATTTAAAAAAAACAAAAAAAAACTAACATGTAGAATGAAAAGAGGCCAATAACTATGGACAAAATAGATCTTTTTAAAAAATAATTACGAATTATATGCCAATGAATTAAAAAACTTAGATGAAAAAGACACATTCTTAGGAAAATACAACATTTCGAAATTGTCACAAAAGAGAGGTCTTGAATAGTCCAGTGACTCCTGAAGAAATTGAAATGGTTGTCAAGGAATAAAGCCCAGTTAGTTCAGCATGTGAGTTGTAGCAAATTTTCAAGGACTAGTTAATTCCAATCTTATGCATAATGACAAAAGAGCAAAAGTCATCCATTCCAGTTATAGGTCTAGTGTTGTTAAACTGGGTCAGAACCCAAGAAAAGAAAATCCCAGAGCCATTTTATTATGAAACAAAAAACCCTCCTCAAAGTTAACTAATAGACATGCACAGAGTATTTTTAAAAATACAGATTATGGGATAGAATATATTCTATGAATCTAAGAGATGTTATGGCTCAAAATCAAAAAAATACCGATAGGATTCACCACATAAATGATCCAAAGGAGAAAAGTCATAAGATTTTCTCAATCAATGCAGAGAAATCATTTGATATATTACTTTTATGTTAAAGTTAGTACATTACATTAATGTCTGACAACCGTGTGTAGGTGGATTCCATTACTACTCCATCATACTTCAGGTGGATTCCATTACTACTCCATCATACTTCAGGACGGGAAAGAGGACACCAAGTCTGGCGAAGGACCTCACTGCCCTTCAGTGATACTGAGGTACGCTAAGGCCCAACGGCACACTGTCTAGTTCCCTTAGAGATGGTGGGGCTTGAATACCACTCTGTGAGCTGAGCCGGTTTGAGTGAGATGCCCCTGAGACTGTGATGGTCCATTTCCCTAAGTAAATGACGGGTGTTCTGTGCGCGGGACTCATTAGCCTCACGGCTTGCCAGTCAAGTCACCCAGTACCCCACAAGGGCAGAGTCATGTAAATTGAGAATCCTTTTGAGGCCTTGTCTGCTCAGGTAGGAGAGTCAGTGTCATGTGGAAAGGGATTGTTCAGACTATCTGTTGCTGAGTGTGGGCAAAGGCAGAGTTTTTGAGAACTGGGGTGTCCTGAGACAGAGAAACGATGTTGGTAAGGTCAGCATCAAAGAAGCCTGAACTGGCTACGTGGAGAGGATGATGGTGCGTGCTGAGCTCTGGGATGAACGGGGGAGACAGGTAGGCATTAATGCAGTGTGGGGTCCTGGTCATGGTGCTCGACCTGTCTGCTATTAGAAATAAATTTTACTGATATTTTACTAGGAGGGTAGGGCATGTCTTAGTCAACTTTCTGCTAACTATAACTAAACACGTGAGATAATCAATTTAAGGAGGAACTAAGTTTATTTTTGGCTGTTTTGGAGGTTTCTGTCCATGGCAGGTTTGCCTGGTTTGGGGGCCTATGGTGAGGCAGTATGTCATGGTGGGAGCACATGATGGAGGAAGCTGAGCACCTTATGGTGGTCAGGAAGTGAAAGAAGAAGAGCAGGGGACCAGGGTCCCAATATCTCCTTTCAGGGAACACCCCCAATGACCTAAGACCTCCCACTAAGCCCTACCTCTTAAAGGTTTCCACCACCTTCCAATAGTGCCGAGCTGAGGGCCAAGCCTTCAGCATACGGGCCTTTGAGGAGCATTCCATATCTGAGCTATAGCAGGGTCATTGCATAGACTGAGTTGGCATTAAAATGCCCACTTTGAGGGGGACATTGATGCCATGCTCTTTTCCCTCTTCCGTGAAAGTGGGCACTGAAGCAATAAGATGGCAACATGTGCTGTGTGAGTTTGATTTTAATAGGCGTACAAGCAGTAGGCCTCCCTTGTTAAGGTCAAGTGCTCACAAATTGGCTGGGATTTCTACAAGGGTCCTACTCAGAAAGTACAGAAGTACAATAAAACACTCACCGATTAGCTAAGGAACCACAACGTTCCAGTATTTAGAGGCCTCCTGTGAATTTTTTCATATACTGTACCTCCTTCCCTTGCCCCAGAGTGAACCACTATTTTGACCTTTATGTTCTCATTCCCTTGGTTTTTCGTGAAAGTTGGACTTCCTATGTATGTATCCCTAAGTAAAATATTGTGTCATTTTGAAGACTTAACTGGCAAATACACCCCTCGCTGATTACACAGGGATTATTGGTGAGATCAGATGCGGAATTCCAGGGGAGCATAAGCCGAAGTGAGCTCCTGGGTCACTGTCTGGCTTTCGGCTTCCTTAAGAGTATACAAGAGCTGCTTCTGGGGAAATCAGAACACAAGGTCATGAGTGAGTCCAGAGAAATAAGCCCACGGCTCAGCATCATCAGGGCTCCAGCAGGGCTGTCGTGTGGACCAGCAATTAGCTGTCTGGTTACTCATAGAGTGGGACGAGGTGTGGGCTGCCCTGATTTTTCCGTTTCCAATCTCGCTGTGACCGTCCCCTGCCCTCATTAGATCATGGCAGGCAACTACCCCAAGGTGAAAAGCATGTCCACACCTTCTCCGGGCAGCTGGAGCGCAGGTGGGAGAGGCATGCTGGAGCGGCGGCAGCACATGGCCAAGACTGGTTGTGATCGGCCGTGTCCAGCCTGTCTGAGCCAGGCTCACCTGGGCCTTGTGGCCTCAGGTTAACGGAGGATGTACACTGTGGCTGTTTTTTCCCCATTGAAGGATTGGCCCGAGATTTTTTACAGAGGTCACACTGAATCTATAGATCCATTTGAAGGGAACTAACATTAAAACATATAAAGCATTCTGATCCATGAATGTTAAATTTCCCATCTATTTTGCACTTTTTTCTTTCAGTAACACAGGTGTCATCCAATATGGTTTGGATGAGTGTCCTGGGAAGGTCCATGATTAAAGGCTTGGTCCCCAGGGGGATGCTACTGGGAGGTGGGGACTTATGAGACGTCCTTAGGTCCCTGGGACTGTGCCCTCCAAGGGTACTGTGGGACCCTGGACTCTTTCTGCTGTCTCTGCTTCCTGGCTTGTGATGTAAATGGTTTTGCTCTACAACATGCTCCTACCCTGTTGGGCTACCCTTGCCTGGGGCCCAAAGCAAACAGAACTGGAAACCCAGATCACAAGCCAAAATAACACTTTTTAAAGTTAGTTGCCTCAGGTATTTTGTTACGGTGATGGAAAGCTAAAACACAGGTGTGCAGGCCTTTCACGTCTGTTGTCAGATTTATCCTACACCTTTTTTGTTTTGAGATGAGGTGTCCTGTGTTGTCCTGGCTGGCCTCAAACTCCTGGATTCTAGTGATCCTCTCAGCTTCCCAAGTAGCTTGGACTACAGGGATGGGCAGTCAGATTTATTTTCATTAAAGTTTTTGTTGTTGTTGTTTTTTAGAGCACGTTAGTAAAACAGAACAATGAGGCTTGTTTTGGGAAATTGGTACATGATTTCAAATACCTTGATCATTTACAATCCCATTACCCTCTTCTTCCTAGGTTCCTTCCCCCTTCAAAGTCTACCTTCTAGTTTCTGGTCAGATTCAATTCTAAATTACAGTTCAGAAGACATTATAAATTGTGTTTGAAATGTTTATGTCCAATTATTTATTGCTAGGATGTAGATGTTGCTACGGTTTGGATGAGCATCCCCTAAAGGTCCATGCATTAAAGGCTGGTGCTAGTGGGAAGGGCTGTGGACCTTTAGGAGGTAGAGCTGTACGGGATTTCCTTAGGTCTTTGGGGTATGCCCCTGAAAGGGACTCTGACAGTCTTATTTTTAGCTTTAAAATTTTGTTATTAGTTTTTCTGGAGACAGGGTCTTGCTGTGTAGTCCAGGCTGGCCTTGAACTCACTATGTAGCCCGGGCAGGCCTCAAACTCGTGGCCATCCTCGTGCCTCAGCCTCCTGAAAACTTTTCTCTTTGTAAACTGCCTCCAGTATTTGTAGTAATGTGAAGTTAGTACACATACACGGTTGGGGTTTGATTTGGTCTTATATCCTCCACCTAGCTGGACTCACTTATTAGTCCTGGTAATTTTTTTTTTCTTTCAGTGGATTCCATTGTATTTTCTACATAAACAATCATATTGGCTGTCAATAGAGTTTCCCTTTTTCGTTTTCGATCTGGATGCATTTTACTTTTCTGGCCTGACTGCACTTGTGAGAACCTCTAGTGCAACACTGAACAGAAGTAGGAAGGAACGTTCTTGTCTGGCACAAAGAATTCAGTCTTTCACCATTGAATATGATGGGAGCTGTGTGTGTGTGTGTGTGTGTGTGTGTGTTTGTAGATTCCCTATACAAGGCTGAAGAAATTCCCTTCTCGGGGCTGGGGATTTAGCTCAGTGGTTAAAGTACTTGCCTTGCAAAAGGACCTGAGTTCGATCCCCAGCACCAAAAAAAAAAAAAAAATTCCCTTCTCTTCCCAAGAGCTTTTTTTAAAATCAGGAATGAGTGTTGAATCCCATCAAATGTTCTTTCTGCATTTATTGCAATGATCATACATGAGTTTTCTTTTTGGTCTGTTCATGTGATGAATTGTACTGACTGACTTTCTAAAGTTAAACCCACTGCACATTCCTGGGACAAACACGGTTTGGTCATGATACGTTATCCTTTTAACATTATCGGATTAAGTAAAATTTGTTCAGAATTTTTCTATCTCTTCAACTTTTACTTTTAGCCCTAATGGTCCCTCAAATTTGCCTTCCCACAGGCACTTATTTTCAGTATGAGCCACTCCTGCTCCTGTCTGTCCTCTAGACTGTGTCTGGATGGTGACTGAGGCTGAGAGGCCCCACCAGGACTTAGAACTAATACTCAGAAGCATTTTATGTGGTCCGTCCTGCCCTGAGAATGTGAATTAACTCCTGGCAGCAGCCTTGCCTCTTTAACAAGTGTGTCCCCAACTTGAAGGGTCATCGTAGTACAGGACAGGTTAGTTCCTAAGGAAAAAAGCATTAGTAAATGTTTAGGAAACGCCCATCTCTCTGGCACTGCTCTGCCATTTGCTATTGCTCTGCTTTAGTGGGGAAGGAGCCGACACAGGTGACCTCCAGAGGACCGACCTTTAAATCATGCTTCCTGTCTTCCCACTGAATTCTGCCCATTCTCACCTGACACCCCGCACCCTAAGGTGCCCAAAAAACGACTTGCAATTCCTGGCCTTGTGTTTTTGTGGGTGGCTTTTGTTTCCAAGACACGGGGACACACAGACCAGACCTACTGCTTTCCCCACCGCGCTACAGGAGCCTTCTTCCTTCAGTGCCCTTGGCACAAAAGTAATAACGGTCACAAGAGCAAACACGTGGACAGGACATACTATATGCCAGGCACTGAACACTATGTATATTAATTTAATACCTCCAATAACTCCATGAAATAAGCACTATCATTTCCCCATTTCTACTGAGGAAGAAGCTAATGTAGATAGAGGTTAAGTGACCTGACAAGTTATGAAGTGGCAGATCTGAATTTGAACCTGGGCAGTCTGGTACCAAAGTCCACTGCACTACCATGCTTTTAAGTGGCAGAACTGTGGTGCTGACTCATGTTTCGTGCTAGGAGGGGGCCTCTATTCCTGTTGTCTGTATAAACTCTCTCGTATGTCATGTCTTTGGCATTGATAGTGCCTTTGGTCAAATCTGACGTCAGTGAGAGTTTTTCACTGCAGCTGACACCCAAATAGATGTATCTGAAAACAGAAATTATGCAGGGAGAAGAACACTTGAAAAAGAAGACACTTTTATTTAATGTTCTTAGAGTAACAAGGAAAAAATATTACATTTATGAAGCAAGATCAGGAAGCTACAAAAAGAACATTCAGAGAACAACAAAAAAGTTCTTAGAGTTGAGCAACAATCAAAGAAGGCTCATCAAGGCAGTCAGTGAGAAAAGGGCACCTCCAAAAACAATTACACTAACAGCAGATTTTGCAATGGTAATAACAGAAACCAGAAGATAGTGTGATAATATCGCCTAAGTGTTAAGAAGAAAAAAGAGGTAGTTTAGAATTGGGTATCCAGCAAACCTATCTTTTAAGAATGAAGTTTTAAAAGGGCACTTATAGATGAAAACAGACTGAGAGTTTCCTATTAAGGGGTCTGTGCTAAAGGATCTTCTAAGGTATACATTTCCAGAAGAAAAGTCATCCCAAAAAGGGAATTCTGAGGTTTAAGGAGGCATGTGGGCAGATAAAATGATAGACAAATATTTAAAACTAAACCAATACTGTCTGCATAAAATAATGATGATGATGTTTTTTGGTTGTTAATGTCTTCCTCAAAAAAGAACTAAAGTAGTAACAAGAACATGTAAGTGGGGAGACATCAATTATAAAGTCCTCATGTTTGGGTGGGGATTATGATAACGTTTAGCTTTAGATTTCAGGTTAAACCTGTACAGTAAAATTTCAAGTCAGAAAACTCCTTTCCACACACAGGGCTGAGGGAGACCCTATAACTTCCGGGACAGTGGGAGTGACCGGAATCCCAGAAGGAGGCTAAAGGAAGCTGGTCACATTAACTCCATGTTCTAGACAAGGAAGCTAGAGATACCAGAAACCGGTATAGACAACTTCATGGATAGTCATGTCAGACCAACTTTTCAGAACTTTTGGAATTGCTAGATAAACATATCAGGGGAGGCGCCACAAACTCATGTCTGGATTTTGGTATGTAGCCAAGTCTCCTACACTGGGTGCAGTGGTCCACAACTGTAATTCCAGCAACTTGGGAGGCTGAAGCAGGAGGATCATGAGTTCAAGGCCAACTTGAACAACTCAAAGACCTTGTCTCAGAAAAAAAAAATTAAAACAATAAAGACAAAGTCTCCTAGGATGGTCTTGTGGAACGACAGGTGAGCTGTGAGTTTAACGAGGCAGGGTGGTCCACACCATGCTACTTCCTACCTTTGGGTGACGGCCCACAGTGTACCCTTTGCCTGGATTACCCTCTCCTCCCTTGTTAATCAACCGGATGATTCCTACTTATCTTTTAAGACTTAGTTCACATGCCATTGCTTCCAAGAAAGCCTCATGGCCTCCTGAGCTGGCTGTGTGTCCCTTAGGGGCTTTCACAGTTTACTGCAATCACCACTGTTACTGCATGGACCTCACTGCCCTGAAATTATGGGGCTGTGTCTGGGAACACATCGGCTCATCTCTGTGTTTTTTTCTTCTTTTCTTTCCTTTTTTCTCTGTTTTTCTCATCTCTGTGTCTTCGGTGTAGAGCAGAAGGCCTGAAACATAGCAAGTGGTCAGCCAAACTCTGCTCAGCTGAACTTACAACTAGTAAGATGGTTAAAGCCAGAGTGACAATGATTAATGAACCGATGCTGGCCTGAGAGGGAGGTCTCCGGTGGCACACCGTGAGGCTCTGTGTATACGGACGGTACTCTGATGAAATTAGTGAGTGGCGAAAAAGCAGGGCACGTTAGACAACAGAATTAGCATCCAAAGTCACACAAAGGCAGAACACAGGAGCCAGGCTAGTCCCCAAGGGGGCTAGGAGAGAAGTCAGGACTAAAATCTCACAGCCTATTGACACTTGGACAATGGAAAAAGTCTTTTTGATCTGAAACCTACCTTCATGTGGTCTTCACCATTTTAACAGCACTTACTATGTCCCACACATTATAGCGGCTTTTCACTGTCCCCTCCCCTCAAGTACTCAGATAAAAATCTAATGGGAACTACCTTCTTGGGTCCAAGAAACAGTTCTTCAGAGGCCACAAGAAAGGAGGATGCTAGGTGGGATCCCAGTAAGAGGTGGGCCTTGTTTTTCACTAAGTAACAGGCCGGCAAGACGACAAACCCATTTTCACGAGTCGAAGAGTGCAGAGTCAATTTCAGAGAACATGGGGCTTCGTCATCATTTTACCAACTGAGAACCTGCTTCCCAGAACCCAGGAGCTACCCTCACTGCTTCTTCTCAGCTCCTGCCCTTCTGAACGACGGCATCCCAGCTCCTCAGCGTGGCATTAAAAGTCTTCCAGCCTACCCTGCTTTTCAAGGCATTTTTCTCTTTACCCTTCACATTAATTAAGTCATTCATGCATTCATTCAGTTTATTCCACAAATATTTATTGAATTACTATGCACTGTTCTTCTTGGCACTGGGGATACAGCAGTGAACAAAACAGAAATCCCTGCTTTATGGAGCTTACAGTCTATTGGGGAGGGACACACACTACCCACAATAAATAAATAAATATAAACTGTATCACGTGGTGATCAGACTCTGTAGAAAGATATCAGACATACACACAATATGGAGATAGAAAATGGAGGCGAAGGGGGCTATTTTATATACGTTCATCAGGGAGCTGACATCTGAAGATAATGGAAATACTTGGGCAAGTCACCAGATTATGTGGTAGGAGGAACAGCAAGTACAAAGGCCCTGAAGAGGGAGGGAACCCGGCATGCTGGAGGGGCAGGAAGGAGGGCCGTGTGACTGGAGAAAAGGGAGTAGCAGGGAAGGTGACAGGGGATGAGGGCAGAGAGGCAAAGGGAACCAGATGGTGAAGGGACATCTGGGCTGTGCTGGCAGCTCTGGCTTCCGTTCTGAGGGAGCTGGAAGCCATGGGATAATTTTGAGCAGAAGAGGAACGTGATCCGATTGGGATTTCAAAAAGAATTTCAGAGAATTAGCAATAGGTACTACACAACACCAGGCAAAAGAAAACGAAACACAATTATCGGCTCCTAGGAAAACAAAAAAGTATGCAATGAAGAATATGTACTCAGTGTAGTTTGTGGTCTAGATGTGAACAACACTTACAGTGTCATACTCATGCAAACAGTAAGTACTGGTTGAACAAAAATTATAAAAAACATTTAAAGAAGTAATAGATAAAATCACAAAGAATAGCAAGCAATAAGAGACTATCAGGGCTGACTAAGCATATTAGAAAGTAAAATATATGGAACTTGTACAAATGAAAGTGCAGTTAAAAAAAACTCAATGGAAAGATGAAGTAATAGACTGAGAGAATCGGTATATGGAACGATGTATCAGAAGGAACTGCCCAAAATGAAGTACGAGACGAGACAGAAAATATCAAAGAGACGTTATGACATATAAAAGACAGAATGAAGGAGTCCAAAATATGACTGACTGGATTCTGAGAAAGAAAAAATAGAAAGAATGAAAGAGAAGCAATATTTAAGAAGATAATGGTTGAGAATTTTCTAGAAATTATTTAAAAATGAATTTACTGAGCCATGAAACACATTTCCAAAATGAGAATAAATAAAAAAGAAATACATGCCTAAACATGGAAGAAACTGCAAGACTCCCAGTACATCCCATTCAAACAACAGCAGCAGCAATGTGACTGATAGTACACTTCTAAATGGCAACAAAGCACACTTCCCAAAGCCAAAAGAGAATGGGATCATACATTCTAAGTGCTGAGTGAAAATATCCATAAAACACTATCTTTTAAGAAGGAGGATAAAATAAAGACACTTACATATGACATACAATTGGAGAATTTAACACCAAGAGACCTACACAAAAAGAACATTTAAACACTGTATTCATAATGAAGGAAAACAATCCCAGAAGGATGATCTGAGATACATTCTTAAACATAAATGTAAAGTCAAACAAATGCTGCCTATATAAAAGAGTACTGATGAATATGTGTAAGTGTGAGGTAAGGAAAAAAGAAAAAAAAGCCCAACATACTTGAAAACAACAGTATGTGGTTAGGAAAGGAATAACTAAAGTTGAAGATTTCCAGGCTTCCTGCATTCTTCAAGAGGGAATTAAATACTGTTTAATTTTAAACTTGTAAGTTAACCACACAAGGTAAAATTTCAAGAACAACCTCAGAAAGAATACATGAAATACAAACAGTAGGAAGGAAAAAACAGAGTAAGAAAACAAAACTGGGTGTGGTGGCACATACCTGTAATCCTAATCCTGTGGGAGGCTGAGGCAGGATGACTACAAATTCCAGCCCACCCTGGGCAATTTAGGGATTTAACAAGACCCTGTCTCAAAAAAAAAGTATAAAAAGGGCTGGGGATGTAACTCAGTGTGAAGGGCCTGGGTTCAATCCCCAGTAGAGAGAGAGAGAGAGAGAGAATAAAAATCTGAAAACTAAAAAATAAGAAAAGAGAAAATGAAGAATACAAAAGTTGGTGGTTAACTGAAATAAGAAAGTATAATGGTAAAAACAAGTCTAAAATCACAGTAAATATAAACAGACTAAACTTGCCAATTAAAAGACAGTGGTCATCAGACTATTTTTTTTAAAGGTTCAGCTATATGCCATTTCATTTTCAAGAAACATAATTAAAGAATGTAACCTCTAGTTCTAGTTCTAGTTTTTAAAGGTACAAATTCTCTATGATGAATGTGATCAGTATGTATGACAAATATGTACTAATAAAAAGAATAAAGTTTAAAACTAATAAAAGCATGTAAATTCTAAAAAGTAAAAGACTGGAAAATTAAAAACCATACAAATCCTCACAGCGAGCTTGTGCTGCTACATTATCGGAAGAAAGGGGTATGACCAGGAATAGAGGTGTATTACATATTTACCAGGAATATATAACATTCTTCATTTGACTATTCCTAATAAAATATCCTCACAATATATAAGGCAAAAAAATGATAGAACTACAAAAAGAAATTGATAAATTCACCATCATAATTGAATATTACCATACCTTTTAAAATTACTGGTAGATCGTGACCAGAGAACCACTTTAGATAAATAAGATTTGAACACAGCTAACAAACTTGATAATAGATATATGTAGAATTTTGTAGTCAACAATTAGAGAACACACATTCTTACAAAGCACATAGGAAATATTCAAAAATATTGATCATGTACTAAGCCATAAGTCTCAATAAATTTCAAAGAGTTATCACATGAATCACATTATCTGACCATAATGCAATTAAGATACATTTCAATAACAAAGAGACAAAATTTAAAATCCCTATCACATTTGGAAATTTAAAAACAGACTTCAGTGTTGGGGATTTAGCTCAGTGGTAGAGTACTTGTCTTGCAAGCACAAGGCCCTGAGTTTGATTCCCAGCACCCAAAACAAAAACAAACAAAAAAACAAAACCAAAAAACAATATAATTCACGGGTCAAAGAAGTAACTAATGGAAATGCTGAAGTACTTAGAACGGAACAGAAAAGGAAATACTACTTATCTGAACTAGTATAAAAGCAGTACTTAGTGGGAAACATATCTTTAAATGTATAAATTAGAAAACAAAAAGATTGAAATTTAATGAGCTCATTTCCAATTTAAGAAATCAGAAAAAGAACAACAGAATAAACCCAAAAAATGTGGAAGGAAGGAGATCAAAAAAGATAAGAGCAGATATTAAAGAAATAGAAAACAAAGACACAATAGAGAGGAGCAACAAAGCCAAAAGTTGGTTCTTTGAAAAGACTAATAAAATAGATAAACCTCTGGTGAGATTGATCAAGAAAAAAAGTGAGAAGGCACACATAACCAATATTAGCAATGAAAAAGGAGACATTGCTACAAATTTTATACAGCAGAGAATAAAGGAACTTATGCCAATGACTTTGCAAACATAGACAAAATGGAGCAATTTCTAGGAAATGATACCTTACCAAAATTGACTCAAGAAGAAAAAGAAATCCTCAATAGTCCCATTGAGGAATTGCGTCAATAGTTAAAAATCTTCACACTAAAAAAACAGACAAGCAAAAAATAGCAAGCAGTTTTCCAGTTAGTATGTGGACTAGAGGTAGGTGAAGAGATATGGATCCCCTCAGCCCTAGAGGTGTTCAAGTAGGATCTGAGGCAAAGGAGACACTCGGAAGATCACTCTCTCTACAGTTAACCTCTTCTGGAAATCCTTAGAGGGTGGCCCTAGTGAAGCGGGTGTGACGAATCCCTCTGCAGTCCCTGCAGGTGGTAAGCACAAGTGAGTAATGCCCAGCACTCAGTTACTGCTCTGTGATAAATGTGCCAGGTAGGGCCAAGGAGGTGCCGTACTGTTGGAAAGCCTCTTCAGTAGCCAGCTTCTGTAATCTTCTGCTGACTGAGGACAAGGGGACTGTGGAGCTGCTGGAGGAGTCTGTGTTCCAGTTTCCACTAAACACCATACGTAGCCCGAGCTGTGACTGGTTGAGATGGGATTGGGTGCGGGGAGACCGACTGGGCACTTCTAGAGGGTGTAGCTCCAGGCAGAAGCCCTAAAACTCTGTCTTCACGAATGTCAGATACTCGGATCCATTTGTAGCTGGTGAGCCCTTTTAATGATGTCCAAGCTAGCTGCAGGGTGATGGTTCTAATAATGATGCATGTTCTGCAAATAAGAGCTTCATCATTATTTTGAAATAGTCAACAAGAAAGAGATCAATTGGATTTGAAATCTACTCACATTATTAGAAAATTTTACCAATGCATTTGTCAGTGAAACAAAAATAAAAGCTTTTACATGTAATTTCAATGGTTCAATATTTCTGGACCATGTAAAAATTAGTTTTAAATATCTTACCACCTATATGCATAGAGAAAGTTTTTGGTTTTTTTTTTTTTTGGTGGTGGTGACTGACTGTTAAGAATTTGAAAACAAATAAGCAAACAAACAAAAAAAAAGAATTTGAAAACATCATTACCAAATCTTCAGAGTTTTGACATTTCAAACACAAAACCTTATATGTGATAAACATGTTGTAGAAGCAGATTTCAATTTTCTCTTTTTAAAATTTTGGTACGATTTTAGTTTAGAAGTTCAATACCAACTCAATATTACAAGGAAAACACCAGACCAAAATGGTTTTATAGGAGAGTTCTACCAAACAGATCTTTCCAAAGTGATATAGTATTGTAAATGAGGGAACGCTCACTTGTTCTATGACCCAGCAGACCCATAATGCCAAAAGCAAATCAGGACACCATGAGAAAGAAAATTAAAGACTATTTTTACTCATAGACACAGATGCAAAAATTCTAAACAAAATGTTAGCAAACCAAATGAAGTACAATACAAAAACAAAAGACAATGGCCAAATTGTGTTTATACCAAAAATGCAAAGTTGTTCTAAGTATGAGAAAAATCTGTGTCATTTACCATATTATCAGATTCGTGGAGAATAAACCATAATGACCAGAAGAAAAAGCATTTTAAAAAACCTCAACATCTTTTCATGATTAAAAAAAAAAAGAAACAGCAAAGAAGAATAGGATGGAATTTGTTTAACCTGATAAAACCCGTAGGAACCTATAGCAAATATTATTGTTAACAATAGCGAAATGTTAGTGGCATTTTTTCTAAAGTACACAACAAGACAGAGATATCAACTATCGCCTTTTTTAGACAACACTTTACTGGATGCCCTGGCCATCCCAATAATACAAAAAAAAAGTGAATGAAAGGCATAAAAACTGTAAAGGAAAATATAAAACTTTCACTTTCTATAGTTGATATAGTTGGCAAGAGAGAAAACGCAAAATAATTATCAGACAACTTAAAAGGAATCCGAGTTCTTCGGCGAAATGGCCAATTCAAGGACTGGGGCAAAAAATAAGAGTTTGGAGCATCTTCTAGTGCTAGAAAGTGAGGAAGTGATCAAATAATAAAGGACAAGGCCATGTCAAAGGGACACAACAGCCAACCTAAAAAGAGTCTCAGGTGAGCAATGCTGGAACAATCTGACCAACAAAACAAAGAACAGAATGTTGGATTTCATTATTAAATAAATATGTATGAGCTCATGCTAATATAAACAAGTGATTGAACAAATAAAGAATGAGATAAACCCTTAGAGAACCCATACATATAGATATACTATCTTCTAGGAGTTGGAGCTTAGTTCATTCTCCTCTCCTTAAGGGTGGGCTAAATTTATCCAAAGAACAGAATATTAAAAGGGAAAAACAGCAGCTTCCCATTGGAAAAACCCGGCAAACAGCACCTTAACCAAGGGATGATGGTTCGTGTCACCAGGGAGGTCATATGAATACCATGTATTCCCTGCAGTGTCCTTTCTAAAAACCACCTCAGTCTAATCATGAGAAAAACTTCAGACTACTCCAAAAAACAAGGACAAAGAAATTGTTATAGAACACTACTGGGACATAACAACTAAATAAAATGTGGTATTTTGAATTGGACCCTAGAACAGAAAGAACATTAGTGGAAAAACTGATAAATCCACTTAGCGTCTGCTGTTTAGTTAGTAGCAATATAACAATGTTGCTTTCTTAGTTTTGATAAATGTACTACAGCGAGGGGTATGGATAAACTTCATACTATCTCTTTACTAACTTTTCTGGAAATCTAAAATTATTCTAAAATGACACTCTTGCTGGTTATAGTATCAATAAACAAAACTCAACTTCACTTCTATATACCTGCAAAAGAGATAAAAACACATTAAATAAAAAGATCCCATTTATAACAGCAGCAAAAAAGTATGAATGGATACATTTAGGACAAGATATGCAAGACCTTAAGCAGAAAATTATAAGGCTTGGACAAAAGATATTCAATAATTTATTTAAAATAGAGGGATAGAGATTGGGGATTTAGCTCAGTGGTAGAGTGCTTGCCTAGCAAGTTCAAGGCCCTGAGTTCAATCCCCAGCACTCCCCCCCCAAAATAAAATAAAATAAAATAAAATAAAATAAAATAGAGGGATATATGATGTTCATAGCTAGGAAGCCCTAACATCATAAACTTATAAATTCTCTTTGAATTGATCTATAAATTTGTTGCGATCCCCAAATTTTAATAGAACACGACAAGCTGACTCTCAAATGTGTTTAAAATAAGAAAGGACCAAGAACACATAATATGCCTAAAGAAAAATAAGATGGAGAAATTTTGCTCAATCAAATATCAAAATTTATTAGGAGGCTAAAGTAATTAAGGTTGTATGGTACTGAGTCAGGGACAAAAAGTTGCTCAACACCAAAAGGTACCCGGAACCAGACTTGCACAGATAAGGAATTCCAACATATGCCAGACGCAGCACTTTTGATCACGTTAGCCATGTAGACAGTAATGAATCCAGCGCCCTACCTCACACTACACAAAAATCGGTTCCATGTGGATTAAGGATTTAAACACAAAAGGTAAACTTTTATTAGAAAAAAGTAACAAATACGCCCATGGCCACAGTTCAAGGGAGACAAGACAAAGTATTGGCTATAACAGAGAAAAGACTGATTCATTCAATTCAATTAAAAATAAGAATTTGTAGCTGGGCATGGTGATGTGCCCTTGTAGTCCCAGCACTCAGGAGGCTGAGGCAGGAGGATCATTGCAAGTTCAAGGCCAGCCTGGGCTACATGGTGAGTTCAAAGCCAGCCTAAACTACACAGTGAGACCCTGTCTCAAAAATATTTTTTTTCTGCTTGTGTAAAGAGATAATAAAAAAACCCCTACAAACCGACAAGATATTTGACACATTTCACGGATAAATGATGAGTATGCAAAATAAAGAACTTCTACAAGCTGGGTATGGAAGCACAGGCCTGTAATCCTAGCACTCTGGGAGGATGAAGCAGGAGGATCGCAAATTCAAGCCCAGACTGGGAAATGTAGTGACTCAGTGAGACCCTCTCTCAAAATAAAAAACATTAGGACTGATAAAAATAGAGTGAATTTTTTTTTAAAGATTACAGTGAAAGACACAGAGCCATTAGTCTCCCTTAAAATACTCCCACTTGCTTTGAACACAATAATCCTGCTGTCCTTGCCACTTTCTGAAGCAGTTCTGGAAGTCCTCTTTTGTGAGTGTCCTTAGTTGCGCTGTTGTGGCTGCCTTGATGCACTCAATCTATTCAAGAAATCTACCTTTCATGATCATTTCAACTTTGGGGAAGACCCACAAGTCTCAGAGTGCCAGACCCATTGAATAAGGCGGAAGAGGACACATTAATGTTTCCACGACCCCCCCCTTCCATTGGATGACATTCAGCATGAACAGGCACCATATTTTTGATCACACCTCATAAAGACGCTGACAAAAAGGACTTCCAGAACTCTTCAGAAAGTAACAAGAGGAGTGAGATAAGTGTGTTTGAAGTGAGGGGGAGTAGTTTGAGAAGGATTAATGGCAATGCCTTTTATTACCAGTCCTGCCCTTTTTATCACAGGATTAGTATATATATTAGTACATATATTGTATATATTATATATTAGTGCATCTACATACATAAATATCACATTTTGATCCTTTTAATTTCCCCTTCTCCTCCTCTCCTTCCCATCTCCCTCTATATCAGATCTCCTTCCAATCCTTTCAAAGAACCAACTCGTTGATTCATTGATTCTTTTTATTGTTGTTTTACTTTCAACATCATTAGTTTCTGCTACTAAAAACAACTATAGCACCATTAATAGAAAAGAATTCAGCAACAATAGCATAGGGTCAACTAAATAGTTAAAACTTAGTAAAGTTTAATAGTAATAATAATGGTGATGGAGGGGTGGGAAAAGAGGATATGAAAGAAGTAAAATTTGAAAAAGAAAATAACAAGGTTAGGGTTAAGGTTAGGGAAGAGGAAGAGAAAAGTGAGATAAAATACCCAATTAAATAATAAAAGAAAGTTAGTAGAATTAGGTAAAAGTAACAGAAAAAGACAAACAAGGAAAAAACCAAAAAAGTATAAAAACAAAGAGCAAAAGATAGGGAAAAAAGAAACAAAAACAAACAAACAAAAAGAGAAAGGAGTCCAAAAAATTCCTGAGTGCGTGGCTTCTTTCCAGGGTCTGTGATATCGGAGTCCACCAGATATGAGTCAGGGATAGCAATCACAACAAGGGCCTATTGTTTCCAAACCCATTTTTTGCTGTGTAAATGCTGAGTCCTGTGCCACCATTCCCAGTGAGTGTGATCAGTCAGCGGTGTGGTGTTTGCCTCAAAACCGTATTCATTCCAGTAGCTCTTAGTGTTTGCACCCTTCCGTGTGCCCTAAATCACTACTATCTCCACCCAGTTTTATGATCTGTGGGCTTGTGGCCCGCCTTGCTCAGAAACCCCTCTGTCTGTACACCCCAGGTTGTGGCAGTAATCCAAGCCAAGGCATATCCCCGACCATGTTGGCAGATGAGAAAAGCAGATAGACCACTGATTTCTGTGCTGAAAGTAGGTAGCAAGGGGGCCAAGCAGAACACTGAACTTAATCCCAGCACGTTCAGATCCAGCCCTCTCAGAAAACCACAGGATAAGTGTTTTCTCACCACTGAGGTCAGGACCACCATGTCCTTTACAACCTGAACTCGCCACTGCTTAAACTTCTCAGGGAATCTGCAAATAGCCCACCCTTTCCCCGTGACTGTCTCTTGTGGCTGCTTCCCACCCAGTCTGTAACAGGGTGGCCCCAGAGACCCTGAAGTGAAGTTGTTCTGTACCTTCTGATGCCCAGAGAAGCTCAGTGTAAATCCCTTGTGATAAATCACTCCCAAGTACGGCAGGTGCTGCAGTGCATTTCTTCTCCAACTCTAGCCTGCCATGAAGAAGGAGTCACTTTCAGAGAAAAGCTCCATGCTGTATTTGCAGCTTACAGTAACCACAGGCTTTCCTTGGGGCCAGCACTACTGGTCTATCGCTTCTCCCTGGGGCTCCTGAGCCTCTCTGTGCTGACTTTGTGTTTGCTGAGACAGAACCTCCTTCCCAGGAGCTGGGTTAGCATTGCAGACTGCTTCATTCTTTTCTCTGCATTGTCCAGATACGTCTTTTACTGTAATAAATTTTTAAAAACGCAAATATTCACTGTATATTTTGATCACACCTTGTTTAAAAAAAGAAAAGCTAGAGATGTAGCTCAGTGTGAAGGCTCTGGGTTCAACCCGCAGGACAGGAGAAAAAAAAAAAGAAAGAAAAAGAAAAAAGAAACTCCTACAAACCACTAAAATTAAAAAAAATTGTTTTCAATATACAAGAAATATTATAAATCTTTTGACAGAAGATGAAACGTATGGCCAATAACCAAGAAAAAATGCTCAACTACATTAATAACTGGAAAAATGCTAATTAAGCCTACAGCGAAACATCATTTTGTACTCACTCTAATAACCAAAAATAAGTGGGACAAGATCAAGTATATTAGTAGATGAATCTCCTATCCATTGTTAAGAGGAGTGTAGGTGGTATCATCAGTTTGGAATATAGTTTGGCATAATGCTGTCAAGCTGAACTTTTACACGTCCTATTAGCTAGCAAGTCTACTCGTTGGCATATACTTTAGAACAATGGATGTGCAGAGTCACACAACGTTCATAACAACACTGTTCATAAGAACTGTTCATAAGCACATTAGGCTGGAAATGATCTAAATGTCCACCAACAGATAAACTGATGATTTATTTCATGATAACGCAAAGAATATTATACATTATTGATAATGAGCAAAGGACAGTTACATGAAATAACACAGACAAATCTTAGAAACATAATACTGAGTAAAAACAGAAGCCACGGAAGACCACATACAGTATAATAGTATTTTTAGAGAGCTTACAACTAAATAATGTATTGGTTAAACATCCCCACGAATATGTTAAAAAAAATCCTACACATCAAAAAGAGCAAGGAAATATTAAACACAAGACTTAAGAGAGTAGTGATTTTGGCAGGGAGTGCGCAGAGGGTTTAGACAACACATGAGTAGAGTTTATCATTAATGCTGTTCTTCGGTGGGGTGGTGAGTTCTTGGGTTTCCATTATATTATTATCTTGATAATATATGCATAATGTATCCATTTTTATCATATAGCTAATATATTTTAGGGTTTTTTTTTGAGGCAGGGTCTTGCAATGTAGTTGAGGCTGGCCTTGAATTCACTATGTCGCCCAGGCTGGCCTTGAACTTGCAGTGATCCTCCTGCCTCAGCCTCCCAAGTGCTGGGATTACAGGTGTGTACCACCACAATTGGCTAGCTAACATTATTTTAAATGAAAAAAACTGAATGGGAAAAGAGTAAGAGTAAGTGACAATGGAGACTCAGAGTATCGCTATCAGGGGAATTAAGAAATAAAGTCATAATTGCAAGGGAGTATGGGATGGAGAGTGTTTTAAAACTTTTTTTTTTTTTTTGGTGCTGGGGGTCAAACTCAGGGCCTTGTGATTGCAAGGCAAGCACTCTAACCACTGAGCTAAATCCCCAGCCCCTAAAACTTTTTTTACAGATAGGAGCAATTGGAGATCAAAGGAAGGCAGAGCAAAGATTTTAGTGAACTCATTTTTCCTCTAAAACAACACAATATGGGCAAACAAACAAAAATGAATAATTTTGGAACTTTGACAACTAACCAAAGCCACAAAATGAAGTGAAAAATCACATACCCAAGAGAAACTTCAATGAGTCTTGGTAATACAGCAGAGTTTGTGACATTTTACTTGTGGCTAGTCCTTTTCTGCCTCAGACCCTCCAGCTCAGTGGCGCACTAGTCCAAAGGTGACCAAATTCCAGACAAAAGAGAGATCTAAACACTTTAGGAATTTAAAAGAAAATTCTGGAGTATGAGACATAAGGACCTTTGAAAAGCTCTGACATCTTCTTAGGGACCTCAAGGGCTGTGTGCATACTTAATGCTAAAATCAGGAAAAACCTGCGGAAGGAGAGGTCCCAAGCCACCCACTTCTGACTCACTGTGAAAACCTGTATAAGCAGAAAGTGAAAGTTCAGGTGGTCTTATGAACTGGTTGAAATTTAAAGGTGTATTTTCTCACCCAGATCTTCACGGCAAAGGGTGCAAGACATACAGGGAAGGCGTTTAAAATCTGAGCAGTCATTGGCTAAGTGCCAAATTATTTACCCAGGTTTGAATCCAGCCTTAAAAATAAAATAAAAACGTAGGAAAAACAGCTAGAACATTTAGGGGGCCACATAATATAATGCATAGAATATAGAATCTATAGATTTAGTCTGGAAAAAAATCAATAAACAAATACACAGCAACAAGAAAAATAATCACAACTATAGTAACAGCAACAAAAAGCAAAATGAAATAAAACAACAAAATCAGAACAAATCTTGGGAGTCCAGACATTAGCAAGATGGCAGAATAGGGCTTCCCAGCACTAGTCATCGTGCAGAAACAGCAATCTGAACAACCCATGCATGAAAATACCTTCAGTAGAGCTAAGAGAACCAGGTGAGATATTACAGCAGCTGGATGTAGCACAGAAATCAGACAAGACATTGAAAAGGGCAGGAAAGGGCAGGTCTACATATCCACTCATCCCTCCCCCAAACTCAGGAAGCACAGTGCAGACAGAGATAATCCACCCATCAGGGGGAGGAAGAGGGAACTGATAACTGGGCTTATCTTAGGACTCTGAAACAGGGCCTATTCCAGTAAACCCCAGTACTGGGCAATCACTCACGGTTCCAGACTCCAGACCAGTACCTTCGAACTATCGAACTAAGCCTAAAGACCTCACTGGTGCCAGGCCAGCCAGATCTCCACAGCAGCAGGCTCCAGCCTGCCTGGTCGATTCGGTCCTCAAGCCCATCCCAGCACCAGTGGCTCCAGCTCCAGACCGGCCTAAATGTCAGACACCATCAAGCAACAGGCCAACCTCCACATACTTGGACTACAGGCCTGCGGCATGGCCAGGCCTGTGACTGTGGCCCTGAGCCCCATGCTTCAGGTCCACCCTAATATCACAAGAGCCCTCGCAGCCCTAGTTTTCAGGCCAGAACCTGCAGATACAGGCCCCAGGCACACTCAGGACCAGGCTTGCCTCTGTGGTCTCAGGCTCCAGACCCACCACAGGCTCAAGACCAACATAAAGCTACGTTGGCCCATGAAGCCCCAGGCTGCAGGGCGCCCCCAGCACAGGGCAGCCCTCCTGGGCTAGGTATCACCCACACAACTGTGGATATAGACTCTGTGCCTGTCCGGCAGCAGGCTGGCCCTACGGCCCCACATGCCAGCAGACCCACAGCCTAGGTCTGGACCAGCAGACCCAAGGTCCAGGTCCATCCCGGTAGACCACAATATTGGACCAGCCCCCATGGTCCCTGACTCCATACCTGCCCGAGCACAAGGCTTGCTCAGGCTCTAGGCTGTTCTCCATAGCTCTAAGTTCTACTAGACTCAGAGACCAAGCCTGTTCCAGAACACAGAGGGTGCAGGCCCACCTCTTTACAAACTGGTGCCTGACCAGCCTTCACAGACCAAGGCTCCGGGGCCTCCTCTACAGATGTAGACTACCCTCCAGTGCACTGAGGTCCTAATCCACAGAATCAGCGTCCAGGCCTGCCCCAGTGCCAGGCCAGCCTATGTGAACTCAGGCTCTAATAAGTCAGTGGATCTAGGCACCAGGACAAGTCTCAAGCCAGGCTAGCCCCTGCAGACTCAGGCTCAAGGTTCATCCCACTACAGGGGCAACCCTGGTGGGCCCAGATCTCAGGTGGGCCACTTGTGGATACAAGGACCAAGCACATCCTTGTGGACCAATGCACCAGGCCTACCCATGTGGTAACCCAGGGACTAGGACCACTGGGCTAAGGGGACTCCACACAAAGCCTGTCCACAGACAACACTGGCTAGTGAAAGACTTCCATAGACAAAGCCACTCTTGCAAACACTGGAATCAGTCACTATTTCTTCAAATGTGCAGATAACAAACCAGAGCCACAAAGATCAAGAACAATGAGGAAGAACACCACCAAAGGAACAAGATAGAGCATTAGTAATGATGGATTTTCTTTTTTTTTTTTTTTTTTTGGTCCTGGGGATTGAACTCAGGGCTTTGCGCTACCTAGGCAAGCGCTCTACCACTGAGCTAAATCCCCAGCCCCTTACCAATGGATTTTAAGTGTGGCCCTGGGCCTCAGGTTTCAGGTCCATACCAATACCACAACAGTCTCACAGCCCTAGTATGCAGGGACTACCTGAAAAATTAAGTCGGTATTTGTACTTCTTACAAGAAATGTCTGTTCATTTCAGTTGCCTGCATTTTGTTTGGGTCTTTTGTTATTTGGGAAAGGTCTGATTTTTTTGTTCGTCATAAGTTCTAGTTTTTAGTCCTTTGTCCAAGGAACCACTGGCAAAATGTTTTCCCACTCTGTAGGCTGTCTCTTCACTCTGTTGGTTGTTTCCTTTGCTGTACAGAAGCTTTTACTTT